>CM042245.1:37431133-37701133 GCA_023566225.1 Romanogobio albipinnatus
TAGTAATGTTTTAGGTGCATTTCTTATTTTTGAGCTTGTTATTAGGCCACAATACGTTTGATCCATTATGAGGTATAGCAGGCCCTGTATCTGTAAAATCATCTTAACATTGTTAGTGTTCCCTTTGACTTTGGTGGTGTTTATTGTGTTCTCTGTTTTAAATATGAGAGTCAACAGTCTGTATCAGTCAGCTTCGTTAGGCTCTCTGTCATTAGTGCTTTCATCTCTGGTAATTAATGCACCTTCTATTCTCCAGACCTCAACATGCGGCTGCACCTACTTTGAAGATGCTTCAACCAAAAGAGGCACAACATATGGGTGGCTGTAAAAAAAAAGAAAAAAAAAAGAAAAAGCAGTTTCCATGGAAACCACCAAATTTGATGCTGGGATCTAAATAATTAGCTTAACGGCATATAATGTGTGTATGTGACTGTAGGGCAGAGGTTGTTGCATGATGCTGTGTCACTGTTTCTTGCAGTTAAGGAGCTATTTTGCATGTTGTTTACCTTCGCCACTTCCTTGCTGAAGACTAGCAGAAAATTAACCAAATGTTTTATTTTTTTCACATAGTGCCTAGAGCGTCACTTGAAGATACAGCAGAATGTTTAATTTAATTTGACTGGGAGTGAAGAGTTTTTAAAGTCAGTGACATTAACTGTGCCAGGTTACAATTTAAGAACAGTAGAAAAGTTGTATGTAGTGTAAAAATGATCAGTGTACTTCTCCTGTTCACAATATAAACAATGCACAACTGTTGATCAAAATAAGATGTAATACATGTAGGAAAAATGGTGTGGTTTACTGTGGCATCAAAACATATGGAATTTTTGAATATGGGTTTCCAAGTTTATGCAGTTGCCGTGATGTAAATGACGTAGGCTGAATGACTAGAAGAAATCTTAAAAGTCCCATGGTGTGGATTTTTTATTATTATTTTATGTTACCTGAGGTGTACTTGTATTGTTAGTATGATTTTTACATCATAAAATGTCATAATTTAGAAATAAAAGGCATTTTTCTGTCCTAATTTAAGCCCTCTGGCTTGAATGCTCTGTTTGAAGGGCCGTGTCTGCTTTAACTGTGCGTTGATACCGCCGCTGGCGAGAGCGTCAAACTTCGCCCTGGCTGCCCTGCCATCGATGCTGTAGAAAGATTCGTGGACGCGCTGCCGCTCTGACGTAGATCGAATGCTTGGTCTTTTTTAAAACTGCATTTAAAGGGGCTGCAAAGCAAACAATCATGTTGATAAACGTTTGTGCAGACTGACCACAGGTAGGGTATAACTGTATAATATAACCTCATGAGATCATTTAAATGTGAAAGTTTAAAAAAAGCAGATCGATGGAAAGAACTTAACAATTATAGTTACATGTTTGCTAACGAAATAAACCAATTAAAAGCCATTTGTGTGGTGTATAAATAATGTTGCGCGTCTTCTAATCAAACCCGCCGCACCAGCAGTGATCAACCTCTCCTCTATTTTGCTGGGGAACTAATGTGGTCGGAACCAAAGTTTACAGCACTGCGTTCTCTGTAATCCTCTCAAGTGGAGCACTTCTATATTCCCATTGGTTGCCGCCGAACCGCGTCATAGCTCATTACCATAAAGTTGACCTGATTTCAACTCTCCTCGACGCTCAAATCGTCCAAGACGCGCCGCTCTCGCCGGAGCTCTCCGCCGGGCTCCCATTGAAAATGAATGACTTCCGGCCACTTGACGCTCTCGCCAGCGGCGGTGTGAACGCACGTTAAGACTTCAGTGTAAACACCCACTGTTGTGATTGGCTGACATCTTTGCATTTTAAATGTGTATTACTTGTCAGGGCTCGACATTAAGCCTGTTCACATGCTTGTCCTTCAGACAAATAAATTGGTCATTCAGTTAATTTAGTGAAGCCGCTGATTCATTCAAGAATGAGGCAGTCATTTATGAATAGGTCATTGAATCTTTGATTCAACCAATTCATTCAAAACGCTGAATCATTCAGTAACACACTGTTGCTGTGAGATGTGTTATGGTTCTGCTGTGATCTTTGTTCTGAACTATTTTTGTCGCTGAAATAGAACAAAAACAGTCAATATTGCATCTAAAATGTAAGTGACTTGATGTTAATGAATAGTTTATGGAACTGTCATAAGAAATCAGTGTCACGTTTTCAATCGTGATGGTATTCAGGAAAACAGCACTCTTGGTAATGTGACGTTGCAACTGTATCATATGTTATGAATATAAAAAAACTCCACATTTCTGCATTTTTACTGCAGTGTGTTAACTGAATTTCTCTGTGTGACGGCACCCCTTTGTTTTGATTTCTCCTCGAGAGGCTGCGCGAGCATCACAACCTTGTTACCTTCAGTTCATTATACATTATATATTATTATCCACTATCGATCGCCACTTACACTAATGAATGCAGAATCATTCTTGCATTTTGGTGATTTGTTAATGACATTTTATCAGGCTACTTGTCCGGTTGGGCAAGTAAAATTCTCTTTCACTTGCCCCTTCAAAAAATCCCCAATTTAAATAACAGATTTGTTTCATGCTACTAAGAGAAACAATGTGAAGTCGATTGTTTAGTCGCTGGCTTGATTCACTGATGCATAAACAGTATTAAATGATTTAGAAAGAAAGTCTGTGTGAACTTGAATAATTAGCTACACATCAGAAATCACTGATCACAGATCAGGCATTAATGAACACTGTTACTCACTGTTTGTGGTGGTGCTGTCGAATCCATATCGTAAAAATCTGTTTGTTAAGCCTGTACTGACATTGCGATATAAAAAATAAACTGAATCCATTTTCTCCAAATTCTCTGGACGGGCAAAGCAGAGAAAGGGGAAGTAACCTTTGGATTGCAGATTGGCCCATCTGAGCTTTCATTTTCTCTAAGGCAGAGCAGGATACCCAGGGATTGGTTTATACCTATCTCTATTTATAGCCAATGGGGGACCATAGATAGGCTAGAGGAATCATATTAATGTTAAAAAACCTAATAAATTGAAATTTTCATGTCATGGGACCTTTTAAATCTTACGGGATAAACAGAACTACGTAGCCCCTTAAGGGATCCGATGATGGGAAAAAAATAATAAGTCAATGCTGTAAAACTTCATTAGTTGGTCATTAGTTAACATTAGTTAACTACATTAGTTAACATTAACAAAGATTAATAAACGCTTTATAAGTGCAGTTCATTATTAGTTAATGTTAATTTCAACATTTACTAATGCCTTATTAAAATCTTGTTAACATTAGTTAATGCAGTGTGAACTAGCATGAACAAACCATGAACAGCTGTATTTATATTAACTAACGTTAACAAAGATGAACAAATACAGTCACAAGTGTACTGCTCATGGTTAGTTCATGTTAGTTAATACATTAACTAATGTTAACTAATGACCATTATTCTAATGTGTTACCGTCAATGCTTTTGCGTTCTCTCGCAAATGTTTTGTATTCCCCTGAGAAACTTTTCATTGATTTAAAAAAGCGAAGTAGTCCCTGCACTAACTGACATTTTTAGGGATCTTCGGGAGGAGATTGGAGCTTTAACGTTAATCTTTACATTTCCATAACTGTTTATTACACAAAAATGTTGTTGATTAGACGGGAGTGTGGGCGGGACCTTGATATCACGGCTCAACTTCGCGTTCACTACTGCGCAGACTTGGGCTCCCAAGTTGCTACTGCGAGACCCAATATGTCAGCGCCATACTTGAGCACTGGCAGCTTCAGTTAAGTCAACGGAAGACCGTGAAAGCACGTCATCCATCTTTTTTTACAGTCTATGGTCTCAACACACTCTGGTCTTGGTCTCAGATTAGGTGGTCTTGACTATTACAACACTAATATACAGTCTAGAATGAAGCAGCCATATTCACCTCCAGTTATATTAGTTTTAGGAAGAAAGGGCCTATTCACACAAAGAACAAATATTCGCTGATCATATTCAGCTCAAATCAAGATTTTGAAACTATGGATACAAATTATATCAGTGACAATATCAGCTTGAGCCCTAAAGAAAAATATTTTATGGGTCTGATTCAGACAATACTCTCTTTTGCTATTCCTTTGTCTATAATTAACATAATGCATTTACACTGTGCTCAAACTTAAATTTCCAAGGTTTGGCTCAGTAATTTTTCTTTTTTGGAAAGACATTAGGGTGCATTAAATTCATGAAAAGTGAGACCTTTATGATAAAAATTCAGCTTAAAGTATATATATCAAAGCAGCTATATCAAAGTGTAGTAATATTTTACATTATCATTGTTTTATATCTGTGTGAGTGAGCAGAAGATACTTCTTTCAAAAATGAAAACTATAATATCTTGCTCCAAACTTTTGAACGATAGTGTAAGTAGCTTGTAGTGCAACTAACTAAACATTTTTAAGAAGGGTAGCTTGGCTGTGCTTTAGTTAGTTTCAAAGCAGCTTTCCAATCCTGCTTCATATGTATGCACAGACATTCTATCTCCAGTCTAAAGCTGTCAGAGAAGTGCTGTGGTTTGAGCTCTGAGATTTCTCTGTGTTTGAGAGGATTAACCTCCCGCAGACGCTCTGCAGGCCAGAAAAACATAATCACATTCCTCTGCGGAGTCAGAGACGAGACGCTCAGACTGCACGACACATCTCAGGTATACAAACAATCGCAACACTTGCAAACAAAAGTACCCACACATTGGTGCCAGGAAGTCGTCATCTATTAAATCAACAAACAGCTGAAGAAAAACAACAGATACTATATCCGGGGCCGTGCTAAAAAATTCACAGTGCTAAAGACAAAAATCTGGGTCCTGTAATGAGCGTCATTCTGTCCCATCAATCTCTGGTTTCTAGAGTCAGCAGCTTCTGCCTTCGAGGAATCCAGCATGAATGTTTCATCGAGGGAATCGCACAATTCAGATTGATGATTTTGTCAGACAAAAAGACAGAAGGACTATAAAACATCCCGAAACTACACATGAAACATTCACCCTCTAGAATTGACTTTCTCTCTCAGGACGCGTTCGATTCCTTTGCCTCAAATGCGGCGTGACAATAAAAACGTTGAACTTTTAGCGGTCCCGAGTGCATAGGGAGCAAAATCCTGCAATGGTTTTTTAATGAAGACAGAGGTTCATGTGAAGGTGAAGTGTCAGGTTAAAATGATGTGACAAGTCGCACAATGAAAAATGTTAGAAGGGCAACAGGACGTCGATGGCACATCTAACTAAAAGTGCTTCTCTGACTATGAACTTCTGCTCGGATGTGTATGATCACATCAATAAATCATCTACTTTTTCCCATTTGTGCTATATTAGGAAGCCCGAAATGTCTATGGGAAGCACTGATAATGCTGCTGAGAAGGTTTGATATAACTTGATTTAAGGTTTGATGCTGTAATTATTATGGGTAAATGACACCGCTGATGTATTCGTGACTTGGCTGTAGCCAGGTATCCTGAGGATGCCAGACGGCTCACTGGGAGCTTGAGATTTCTGTGGCCAATTAATATAGCTTTGTTATAATTTGAAATTGATTTTTTAAGATCCAGCTAAAGCAAATAACAGATAATAAAGACAGTTTATTTATTTATTCTTTATTTAATTTACTGTGCTTTTTTTAAAAGGAATAAAAAGACACACTGTAACTGGTTAACTGCAAATTACCTTATCATATACAGTAACATCACATTATAAGTTATTTTAAACAAAAAAGACAGTTATTAAGGTTTTTGCGAGTAAAAGCTATGGAGTTTAGAGTGAAAAACAGTAAAAGGACATTCCCAAAAGTCCCTGCATGACACATTCACATAATATATATTTAATTTACTGTAAATAGTTCTATATTCGGTAACACTTTAGTATGGGGAGCACATATTCACTATTAACTATGACTTTTGCCTCAATAAACTACTAATTTACTGCTTATTAATAGTTAGTAAGTAAGTTTTTGTAGTATTTTAGGTATTGGGTAGGATTAAGGGATGTAGAATAAGGCCATGCAGAATAAGGCATTAATATGTGCTTTATAAGTACTAATAAACAACCAATAATATCCTACTAATATGCATGCTAATAAGCAACTAGTTAATAGTGAGAATTGAACCGTAAAATAAACTGTTGTCGTTTATTCTTATTATTGTTATTGGTAATGTACATTAGGGTGTTTTACATTACATTTTGTGTTATTTAGTCCATGTTTATTGCATTATTTTAGTGTCATATGTGTTACACTGATGGTGTTTTGACTTTGTGTGTTTGAAATTAATCATTGCATTGATGCATTTCGATGTGGAGGTGGATGATTCTGCATCGAAGCAGTAATATACCATAATAGATTATAGCCTACTGACTTTCTCTGATATCATTTGTCACATCACCGCTTCTCGCGCTAGCGTAAAATGGCAGAGGGAGGCGAAACACAAAAGCGAGTAATAGAAAATGCACCCACTATTTTACATTTACAGTGTGTGAGCGGGCGGGCGGGCGAGCGTATGAGTGTGTGTGTGTGTGTGTGTGTGTGTGTGCGTGTGAGCGTTAGTGAGGGCATGTGTGCGTGAGTGTGATTGTAACGTAAAGCTACACTATGTAACTTTCCTATGTAACACTATGTAACAGGTCGCCTGTTCAAAACAAAGGCGTAGTTTGAGTGCAGAATCTTGGGACATGTGGTCTTCACCTCACAGCCGGTGGAAAAGAATCGGGATAGGACTCGGGCAGAAATCATGTTCATGGATGCGATTATTAACGTGACTGTAGTATGAAGCAGAGCAGGACCGAGTGTTGTGGAGCTGAACAAGGCCGCTGGAGCGAGTGTTAATGAGAAGAGCGGAGGGACGTTTATTATGACACAGTCGCCGGGGCCACTTCCGGTTTTCTGGTCATGAGTATGAGGTAACGCAGCTCTGTTTATCATATTAGATACATCTGAGTGTGTTGATAATGATGTTATGACGTTACTCTGTGCGTTCGCTCGGTGGCTGCTATGACACTTGTTCACACTGCAGTGAGAGTAAAGCGTTTCTACAAAATATAACTGGTAAACGAGGGTAACGCAGATGTGACACAATCGACAGGCGACTCCCTCACACGTCCAGATTCCTTGGTTAAAATAGCAATTTCTCACGATTTACAAATAGTTGGAAACATTTGGGATACTGTAAGTACGCAACTGAACAAAATATATAACACTGGCCTAGTGGTTTTTAGATATTTTACTGAAAAAATGTTAGCATAGTGCACCTTTAAGTACACTACTTGACAGTTTCATGCGCTTTTAGTATTTACTAGTGTTTGTTAGTTCTAAATGGCCCTGTCGTCTGCTGTGCTCCGACTTAAGTTGTGTTTGATTTGTGCTACATTCAATCAGTTAGAGAGAAGCATTCGACCAACAGGGAAGGCAACGTCTGTGTGAGTACTGTATCATTTTCCTCATTGATTTGTAGCTCAGCTGTTATTTAGAAAGTTTGTCAGTGTAGTGTGCTGTGGTGAAGTAACCATTTGGACCTTATGGGACTTGTTACAGCACTTGCATATTGTTGCCCTTGACTGTTTTAGTTGCTTCCATTGCTCTCATTTGTAAGTCGCTTTGAATAAAAGCGTCTGCTAAATGACTAAATGTAAATGTGAATTGTGAGACCAGTGACTATTCACACCCCTACTGTGCACCGTCTATATGAGCATTGTCCATGTTTTATAGACACTTACAATTAACTCTGATTCATTAAGTGTCTTTCTATTGTGCCATCTGTGTTTTTATGGTGGTTATGAGTACATTTTAAGATACATTTTAAGAAAATTAATTAAAGCGCCTGTATTATTTATCTTGATCAACAATAATTACTGAGATGAATTTCAGTCCAGAGACTAATTAAAAACTTCTCCTCGAATTCACAAATTCTTATTCCTTCATAATTTGTGAGTACTATATTATGCATGATATAATATGCAAGGTTTTTAGCTCATAATGAATCTATATAAATTGACTTATTTAGCTTATTTGTAACAAAACATAAAATGAATGGATTTCTTAGCATTTGCCACAGTAAAAAGGGAAAAACATCCAGTATGCAGCAGTCCTGTTGGCAAAAATGCCTTGTTGATGCTAGAGGTCAGAGGAGAATGGGCCGACTGATTCAAGCTGATAGAAGAGCAACTTTGACTGAAATAGCCATTCGTTACAACCGAGGTATGCAGCAAAGCATTTGTGAAGCCACAACACGCACAACCTTGAGGAGGATGGGCTACAACAGCAGAAGACCCCACCGGGTACCACTCATCTCCACTACAAATAGGAAAAAGAGGCTACAATTTGCACAAGCTCACCAAAATTGGACAGTTGAAGACTGGAAAAATGTTGCCTGGTCTGATGAGTCTCGATTTCTGTTGAGACATTCAGATGGTAGAGTCAGAATTTGGCGTAAACAGAATGAGAACATGGATCCATCATGCCTTGTTACCACTGTGCAGGCTGCTGGTGGTGTAATGGTGTGGGGGATGTTTTCTTGGCACACTTTAGGCCCCTTAGTGCCAATTGGGCATCGTTTAAATGCCACGGCCTACCTGAGCATTGTTTCTGACCATGTCCGTCCCTTTATGATCACCATGTACCCATCCTCTGATGGCTACTTCCAGCAGGATAATGCACCATGTCACAAAGCTCGAATCATTTCAAATTGGTTTCTTGAACGTGACAATGAGTTCACTGTACTAAAATGGCCCCCACAGTCACCAGATCTCAACCCAATAGAGCATCTCCATCAACTGCAAGATGCTATCCTATCAATATGGGCCAACATTTCTAAAGAATGCTTGCAGCACCTTGTTGAATCAATGCCACATAGAATTAAGGCAGTTCTGAAGGCGAAAGGGGATCAAACACAGTATTAGTATGGTGTTCCTAATAATCCTTTAGGTGAGTGTATAATGCATATTAAAGTATTTGAATGCATTGTTATGCTTTGTAATGTACCGTTTAATGCATTGTATCATCTTATAAATAATTTTAACCACTGTTATAATACATTATGATACTTATCTATTGAGTTACACCTTTATAAAAGTGTAAAGCATTCAAACACAACAAACATACAATTTCAGATGTAACAAGGAAACATTATAATGCATTTTTAATTAGTTATTACATAAATTTAAACATTTAAAAAAATGTAAGATTACATAAAATAAAAAAGAAGTCTATTATGCTCAACAAGGCTGCATTTATTTAATAAAAAAATACAGTAAAAAAACTGTAATACTGTGAAATATTATTACAATTTAAAATACTTTTTTTTTTACATATATTTTAAAATGTAATTTATTCCTGAAACTATTGTTGAAACTCTACTGAAATTATAAGGACCACATTCCTATCTGCAAAAGCTGAATGGTTAATATATTTACCCTCATTCAATGTGTTCTGTATGGAGCCCCTAAAAGGACATGGTGAAGGACAAAAAATATGAGATAGAGGAAAAATTATTGGTCAATGCTTTTGCATTCTCTCGCAAATGTTTTGTCCATCACAAAACTTTTGCTTTCTGTCAGAATCACTGAAAGCATTCAAACGACAGCTGAAAACTCACCTTTTTGTGAGCATTTTTATTAATTTTGGTGACATTTTTGACACAATCCCTCATTCATTTCTGAACTGGCACAATAAATCAATCAAATTAGAAATAAGTTATTGATTGCATCTCAAGCAGAAAGTTTACATCCAATCACATCAATGATGTTAATAAATAAATCAGACAATGCACTGACAATTTAGTGATATCCCGGCAGTTGTGGTCTTGACCGGTCTTGAAACATAATCCTGAGTCCTCTAAGTCTGAGACTGAATCTAAAGCCGGGTGCACACTGTGCGATTTTGGCCACAATTTGGTCGTCTGAGACAAATTTTGAAATCCTAAAAGATTTCTCTGATCCTAGGCTAAAATCTGAAGACTTTGATCCTTAGTTTGACATGTGCACCGACAACCGATTAATGACCGCTGCGATCAAATTTTACCTCCGACAAAATTCAGGCAGTGTCAGAAGATTTGAGGCGCAATCCTGCAGTGTGACTTCTCCTAGGACGACCGTCAAATCAAGAACCAATAGGAGCGCAGAACCTGATGACACATTTCGTGCGACAACATCAAATCACAACAGGGAACATGTCGAAAATAGTCAGGTGAATGAAAAATGCCACCGCTTGTTTTTGTAGTTTGCTGAACGCTACCATTGTGTCTGTGAATGCGGCTCACCATTACCGAACGTGTCACGGATTGATGATGTAAAACTCAGTCCGTACGAGTCTCTTGCTTGCGTCTGTTTTTCGTGTCTGACTGTCGTACAGTCTGACATAATGACAACTGAGATCCTGCAGTGTGACATGTATTACATCGGGGATCATGTTCGTACAGTCTGACAAGCAACATTCGCAGAGGATTTTGAAAAATCGTACAGTGTGCAGGACCCTTAAACCGAGTACAAATGTGGTTGAGACCAAGACCTTCAAAAAAGGGTCTTAAGACCGGTCTCAAGATCAGGACTGGTCTTGAGTACTACCGAATACTACAACACTACTCTATACATTACACAAGAAATAGAGAATGGAAAAAGGAATGTCTCTGCATGGCTTTTCCCCAGCATTCTCCTGTAGTACAGCAGGCACAATAAATCCATATATTAGTGAACACTCCTTCCTTATAGCTAGCCAACCGTGACAGAGGTTTGGATGTGCCGACAGGCCCGCTCACAGTGTCCTAACTAATGAACAAAAATTGGGAGGGAGAGAGAGAGAGACGAAATGTAACAGTGGTGTTGCGTTTTTTTATTTAAATATAGTTCACCCCAAAATTAACTCATGCTGTTATTTTTGTATAGGACAAAACGTATATATTTCTGAAGAATCTGAATGCTTCAGCCAAGGGAAAGATTTTTCCTATTGATATTTCCCTGACTTCAGAAGACATCACATGGACTACTTATATGGGGCTGTTCATGGAGGGAAAAGTGGAAATTTGTTCTAGAAAGAAGTAGAAAAACATATTAAAGTTAGAACAATGTGAGTTAGGACAATGTGCAAATGTGAAGTTTCAAGGAGCAGTGGGGTGACAAAGTGAGCTGTGTGATGGGATGTGCAGCAAAATGCAGGAGAAATTTAAATCTGGAGGTGCACAGAGGGTCTAACTGGATTCCCAGCTGGAAAACAATACCTCCTAAAGCTCTAGAGATGTTCCTGATGGCGCAGAAGGGAATAGACCCTCCCAGAAACAGAAGATCCAATTCTAAACTTTCGTTGATTTCTGCTGTCAGAAAAACAGTCCCACAAAGCAACTCATGGCTTTTGTAAATGATAGCCTGGGACAATCAAAAACACTGTTAAAAATAACTTGTGGATTAGCGGTTTAATGGACTCCCAAATGGAGTCATCCGTGCCGCTGTGATGTTGAATCCTGCAGAGCTCCTGTGGGGCTTGAAGCATGCCTGAGTGTGTGAGTTTGTGCGAAAGTGCTTTGGCATTTGCTGTATGTGATCATCAATTTCTTCTCCATTGAGCATGTGCTGATCCACAGATTTAGCTTTCACCACAGATGGGCATAAAGAATTACAGTATAATGTGCTGTATAATGTGAAGTATAATTAATTATAAACAGTCAGCTAGATGTTATTTTATTTCAGAGGGTTATTTTTACCTTCACTTGCTTATGTAGTTTCACATTTGTTTTTAGCAAACATGAAGAAATGGTATATTACACACAATTTGAAGGGATAGTTCACTCGAAAGTGAAAGATCTGTCATAATTTACTCACCCTCAAATCAATCGATGCCGTAAAACTTTTGTTCATGTGTCCCTCCACTGAAAGTCCTTTCCACCAAAACTTTGACTCTTCAAAAAGTTCTTAACCGAAGCTCAAACGCGCTTGCTTGAAGCACGGGAACCAATAAGGTTTGCTCTCTTGTGTCAAGCAAGTATGGTTAAGCTTCTGTTTGCCATGTTTGATTTGCTTTATGTATGTTTTTATCAATGTTTATATATGTGAATAAAATAAAGGAATTCTGTTCATTATATAAAATGTGTTCATTATGTAACATGTTCATGTGTCTTCAGAAGATCAGTTCAGAGGATTAAACCACGCTATTTATGTGGATTTCTTTTAGGAAGTCTTTATGAAACATTCAGGTTTTGGGGGTGTGAACTTTTAATGGAAGGGTATACATCTCTCAGGTTTCTTTACAAATATCTTCATTTGTGTTTTGGAGATAAAATAAAGTCTTATTGGTTTGTAACAACAGGAGGGTGAGAAGACTGGGTAAACCCAGCCTGATCTGCCAGTGATTTGATTTTTCAGTATGGAAACCTGTACATTCATTTCTACTGCTTCTGTTACACTTTTGCGGGAACCAATCACAGACTGGCTTATCCACCTGGCGCCCTATTGGCGAGTTTAACACTATGACAGATAGAGAAGCGATGGGTCGTTGCCCCTTGATCACGCCTCTTGTGGTCTGATTGGTTGAAGGATTTTCCAATTGCATACAATTTGAATAATGTCATTTGAATAATGCTCACCTCTTGTGCAGTAGAAAATACAGAGCAGACTCCCCAGACCAATGTTCAATCTTAAATTGAGCTTGGTCTGGTGATAGCCAGACAAGAGGGTGAGTAAATTATGACACAATGTACATTTTTGGGTGTAAAGGGGCATTTCCTCCAAGGAAGCAAGGGAGGCAGTGCCTCAAAAAAACTGGATGAGAAAATAATCGACATTACAAAAAATAAAACAACGCAAATATTACAAAATGTGACACTAAAAGGTGTAACATTCACTCAACAGTGTCCAACAGCGAAACCTACAGGTGAAGTTACTGCGGGAGGCATGCCTCCTCTGTCCCCATTCACTTAAAACAGATACCTTTAAGCTTGCACTGAGTTTTGTGCGCAGTAATTGACAATAAATGGGGGAAAGTCACGTCAGCGGAGGCAATGTCTCCATCACGCTATGATTGGATATGATTTGTTTGTGCGAAAAATCCCGCCTCTTGTTTTCCTGCGCGTTCACGGATCGACTTGAATGAAGATGATGCCGTTAATGGGAAGACCAATTAAAAAGCAAGAAAACAAACTTAGATAACACCCATCACTTTGTCACGTCAAAATCAAACTTGAAATGACCTGAAAACATGATCACCGTGCAGGTTTTTAGTGAGCAATCAGCTTGGGGAAATTAAGCGTACATCTTCGTGTCTCAGTGTGTACAAGCTTGACGAAAAAGAAAACCTGAACAGGAGTAGGAACAAATAATAAATATTGTTTAAATTATCACTGCCTTTAGTTATAATTTTGGAATAAATGTAAAAATGCGTAGAAACACTAACTTGATTTAAATGTATAGGCTACTTGGAACATTACATAGTTACTGCAAAAATACAAAATAGAATTGTATTTTCTATGTAATGTTTATTTAACCAGGAAATTTTGTATGACAGGTACATACATTTACGTTTGATACATATATTTACTGCAGGGGCGTAGCCAGCACTATGATGACTTGGCCCCCCTAGTTTATTATACAAATATAATAATATTTGTTAAATAACAGTTGTTTAAATTATTTTAACGTAATAACAAAATTATTATAACATCACAAATACTGAAATAAATCAAATGTGTTTTTTTTACAGTCTATGGTTTTTGCATAATGCTTGATGAGTTTGATTGACAGCTGTGTTAGGCAATTAGGTGTCAGGCTGTCTCATGCATGTCGCGCGGCTCGCGCCTGTGAGTTCATGAAGTGTGTTTACCTATTCACTTAGCCTATAATTTGCAGTTGTGTGATAGATAAACAGCAGGGATGCAACATTCTATAAAAATTACTTTTTAAAAATTGCATTAACGTGGGAGAAAACACATCCATCAGGCCACAAGTAACGTGAAGACTTTTCAATTCCAAGCGCAGGTGAATTCTGTAAAGCTGGGAACACGGCATCAGTATTTGTCAGTCGTGATAGTGTAGAGGTATAGCCTGGATGCCAGACGAACTTAGCCCCGCCCACAAAAAATGTTGCACGGGCCAGGTTCTCTGGGAAAAATGGCATTTGGGGGGTAAAATATGTGTTATTATGGCTGGACTGCCTGCTAAATTTCGCATTCCTGGGTCTGTATATCACATAATTGGGGCCGCTTCAACCCGCAGACTTGGCAACACAGTGCAGTTGAGTTCTGTTGACATCTGACAACTAACGTTATGCGTCGCTCCGTTGCTCTGATTGGTTGTAGGTCTATCCAAATGAGGTCTTTCCTGGTTCGGTTTAAACACGCCCCATAATCACAGCCCAACGGAGCAGTATCAGACTCAAATTCTGACTAGAATTGAGTATGACGACGTCAGGCTAGTAGAGGTAAGGTGCGTGGCACTACGTTTTGACGCAATTCAACCTGTGGTTCGAATCCGCCTTTTGCCGAACTCGCTGTACTTCCTTTTCTCATCACATATCAGATCGTAAAGGTGTTTATTTTCAATAAAAATTAAGAAAATATTTGAAAAGTGGAAATAAAGTGTCTAAAGTTTGTTGTAACTGCTGCTCATGTTTTGTATGTGGACAGGTTGTAGCTACAGTTTTGGTTTATGTAGACAGTGACAGTGACACCAACCGCCCCCAGCCCTGTCCCGCATTAAAGTGCCCACTCACTTTTGCCCAGGCCCGACCAAAAATGTAATTCTGCCTACGCCACTGATTTACTGTAAAAAAAAAAGAGGACTTTGCCTTCTCATTTTAAAACACCACCGCACATCACTGTGGGTGAACTATCCCTTTGTGCTCCATTTGTGTGCTGATCACCAACATTATAACAGCTGGTTAGGTTTGCTAACTTAGCTTATTCTGGAGTTTTAATAACTACAAAATAGCCTGTTTGTCTGGTTTATTTGTTCCAAACATGCCAGCTAATTTCAACAAGGTGTCCTTGAGAGCATATATTATACAGTGACAAATGGTAAACCATATGTATTCTAACAAACCGCAATAAGCAACGCTCACTGGTCATTTTTTGTACGCTTGGTTATTTCTGTTAAATAAAAAAAATACAAAAAAACGTTTTTAAATCCTGCAAGGGCTTTTCACACAGCGCTTAACCCCCGTTATGAAATTCTGCTTTATCACATTATAAAATAAATATAATGTTTAAAATAAAGTAAGAATAATGTTTGGTATATCCAGTAATGCCCTTAAGATGCCCACTTCAAGAGAACATAGTAATGATCACTTTCAAGTGGTATCCGCCCAAAAAATGTTTTTAGGCACAAAAACCTAAATGGATCCTCTCCTGTGCTGGAAGACCTTTAAGAAAATGCCAGAGATTCACAGCACCAGACGTCACGCTAATGCAAAGTGAACACTTGCTTCAGGCCACGGCACTCCTGCCTCTTACCTGTGTGTGTGTGTGTGTGTGTCTGTCTGTCTAGCTGCTTGTAAGTGTGCCAGTGTGTATCTGTCTATCACTGTACAAATCTGATTTAGCATTGCACCACTTTGCCTAATAGTGGGCATAACTCTAGGTGGCAAGACTGAGTCCGTCCTGACCTTTAAAAACTTTATTGGCTTGGTGCAGTCTGGCAGGACACAGGTGACTTTTATTTAAGGACCGTCTCGTCTCGTGTGACGGCCGGCCGTTATCCATAGGGAACTTCCCAGTGTGTCACAACGGCTGCAACACTTTATTGCCTTAGAACGCCTTCAATTTATGTTAAGACTCTCATGACACAGGCCGACCGAGTGCCAATTGCTGTCTATGCGAGAACAAGCTGGGCAAAGCAGATAAGCTCAGAGCGCGACGAGAGGCCGTTAACGGCGACAAGAAATGTGGATCAGAGTGTGTCAAATCTACGGATTAAACAACATAGTAAATATCATCAGAATTCTTGACGGTTTAATAAACCCTGGTGTGTGAAGTTTGTGAAGATTGGAGACACAAAAGTCCAATGTTTTATCTTGGTCATCTGGTCTTTTAGTGATACATGTTTTTGGACTTTTGGATTTGTAAATATTTAATGGTGGTTTCTAATGTAACCATCACTATTATGGTTTTCCACTTTTTCAACTTTAGTTAGTTTGTAATGTTGCTGTTTCAGCATAAAAAAGATCTGGTCACAAAGCTCAAAGTCCACTCCAAAGGGAGATATTTTATTTAACAGAATCCACTTTCCAAGAACCACAACGAACAGCTCGTTTGGACTACAATGCATTTTTTCCAGATCTTATGAAATCATAATGTTACTCATTTAAATAATTAGTTCCATGGAATACGCAAAAGGGTGCGAGGCCTGGTTGAGCTACATTAGAGAAGACCGTGTTGTCAAAGAGACACTGTTTTGTCCACCCCGTTTCCAAAACTCATTTGACCTTCCTAAGTCTGACAAATTTAGAGTATTGGGTTTTAACACCTGAACATTAAAACCCAATAGTTTATCTGTGTGCTGCACATTTTATGGAGAACAGCTTTTTTCCTGTTGCTTTTGTAAACTCTAGCTTTTGTAAGATGCTTTTTTTCACGCTCCTTAGGAAAATTAGCCATGGTTTTGTGATCGATTACTGTTTGTGTTACCTTAGTTTTTTGACAAAAATCACAATTAAATAGTGGATAACACAGTATCTATAATGTATAAGAAAATTACAAAGTCTGTGCTTGAAATCCGATCCTCTTGTTCGTTACCATTGTCAGGGTCTGAATCGGGCTCGAATTGGTTTGAAATTGATGCCATCATTAATATTTACACTAGAGAAGAATTCACAGTTATGGAGGGACGTGACATTTTCCGAACACGTGCTAAGTGTTGCCAATCACAAAACACTGGGCCAGCTTACCAATCACAGCACATTTCGTATTTCGAAAGGAGGGGCTTCATCAAAATCGGAGTGTTGAATCGGAGAGATTCTAGTACATTCCAAAAACAAAATCAAGACTTTGTAAAAGGGCATAATAGGACCGCTTTAAGTGTAAAACTTGGGTTGATTGGTGACCCACTGAAAAGCTGTTGATTAATAAGCCATGATTGTTGTTTTTCAACCATTATATCTAGAGATCAGACTGTTGTTGAGACTTTAGGGTGAGCTGTTTTGACTTTGACCAGCATTTGTTGACAGTTGTCTTGTATAAAACTTGTCATTTCGGAACATTTCCTGAGGCCGTGATACATTAGACATGTCGTTTATGCAATTTCAGCCGATTTCCATACTTAATTTTGTAGAGTGCTCTGAACAGATGGTAAGGCAATGCATTTTCTGTGTGTCAGAGTACAATTTAAATGGTTTGGCGTGTTAATGAGCTGGTCTGTTTTACTTACTACTGCCCTGAAATCAGTTACTAGTGCCTAAACTGGGGGATGATGGGTGCTGTAATTGCAGGTAATTAATAAATTATCCACTGTTTGCAGTAGATGCACTTTAGTTTTTTTTTGTTTTTTTTTCAATTGTTCTGTAATTTGTCAACAACAATTTAACATTTCAAGTTGTTTCTTTGAAAGGGAGCACCATATTTGGCTACCTGGAGTGCAACTGTGTAAAACCAATTGGGCAGCATTTTTCAACTTAGCTGAGGGGGAGACCCATCTGCGCCTGGTACGAGACGTTCTTTTTTTTTTCCAAAACACTTTCTCTGTCGTCCCGTTTTTCAATTGAGTCATTTGTTCTAAAGTAGAGTGTAATAAGAAAAGGTATCAGTGTGGCCCAGCATCAAGAACCCAATGAAATGGGCTGATTTTATAGACAGGCCTCCGTAGAGACTGACTGAGAGACAGAATAAAGTGAGGGCAAAGGTCGACCGAGTGCAAATGGCCATTGTTGCACCCGCTGCTCCTCTCATCCAAAAAAAAAAAAAAAATAGACGAAGACAAAAAAAAAAGAGTAAGTCATTTGAGAGAATGGATTGCTGGTGATGCACATGTAGAGTTATGAATACGTGGGATGATGTGGCTTAATGGTTGTGTATCTGGATTGGTAACCAGAGTTGAAGGTTCAATCCCATAAGGGCAGATACCACTGTTGTGGGGGCTAGTTTAGTGGTTAAAGTAGTTTTTATGTGCTTTTTATTATTTTACATTTCTATTTAGCTTTTTAATTAATATTTGAATACTTTTTTAGTTGCACTGTAAAAAGTTAACAATAACAACAGGACGTTGGGTCAATACATATTGATATGCTTGCTAACTAGAAAGCTTATGTCATGGATGATTTAATTCCTGCCATGTTCTTCGGAACCAATTGAATGTTTTCACAGGAAGTACAAGTCCAAATGTGTCCGAATACATTATCATATCATTGATTTGCTACTTGCTGTTGCTACGAGGACGGTGGTTTATCAAGCGTACAGCATTAGTTTCAGGCAGGCCACGTAGTCAAGCTCTGCTATCAGCTGATTGGGAAAATTCTAATTCCGCCCCTATCAGCTGATCCGATTCCTATGCACTCAATTGGCATCTCTCAAACAGGGTGCCTTACTTAAACATAGCTTCACTTCAATCTGCCTGCTTGGACGCTTCTGCTGCAGGCTGCTGCAACCTACCTCCTCCCCAGCTCCTCCTTAAACTGTTTAACTTAATGTAATTCTGTTGTCATTGACACATACTCTGTTCAAAATGGGGAATTTGCTCTGCCCTCCCAGTTTAAAATGGGAGGTTGTCCCCAGAATCTGTTCCCTGTCTTGCCTTTTCATGGAGCTCATGAAAAGGATGGGGAATTTAGAACAGAGCCATACCGCCAAATGTAAATTTTTGCAAAATATGCAATAAAAAGTTGCATAAATGTTTGTCTATGGTGTTTTTGACTTAAGTGGACCTGTCTGAAATACAATTTAAGGGTAAAGTACAGTTTTACTAGACAAATGTATGTTAGTAGGCAAAATGAGTTAACAATTGACATTATTCTAGCATAGAAACGGCCTCAAAACGAACAGGCATTGACCAAGGCCACAACATGTTGATAGTTTTTTAATTGTCTTCAGCATCGGGTAGTTCTGGACAGGACTGTTCCTTTATTCTGTGGGAAAAACACATAGAAGTAATGGACGCAAATACCATCTGTCCTAGTTTTGTGGCTAGGCATTAAGATTATGTTCTACCCTGCTTTATATCTGCTTAACTTGTTGCAATAGAGCAGGCTGTGGGGATTTAAGCACGTATATGTGCTTGCCTGCTTTATCACCTAAATTACGTCGCCTATCAGTCGTCAGTCTCTGATTAACTAATCTTTAAATGATTTCCGGAAGGATTTCTCACCAGACGTGAACTGAGCTCTCACAAGTGAAGATTCTTAAACCAATCACGACAGCTTCTCACACCTGCTTGTAGGTGATTTATGGGTACTTACACTGCTGTTCATCCTTTTGTTTTATCTGCCTTATACAGAGACGTTCACTGTGGTTATCTGATCTGACAGTTATTGTTTTCCAGTTTTGTCCACTTTCAAAGGCAGGCTGACTTTTATAGCAGATATTCATATGTTGGGAGGTCATAAGCTCTGTCTATTGACTACATAAGCAGCTGCCTTCTAAGAGAGCATTCTATATGCAACCTCATATGTCACTGATTTAGAACTCTCTACATAGTCAGCAACATTATGTGCCACTCAAATAGTGCTCCTTACGTGAAATGCTCTGGGGACATGATTTGCCATTGATTTCAGTTGAGCTTGACGTTAACATGCTGCTACATTATATTCTAATAAACTTTAAAAAAATATTTGTCAATGCCTGTTATAAAAAAATACTGTTATATGCATATACATGTATATATGAATATGTGTGTGCATTACTATAACACATTGTCATTCTAGAAAGAGATTAAAAATGGTTTTCCCAAAGTAAAGAGGACATTTGTATAAAGGTTCTTTAGAAGAAGCTTGATCAGATGGGTTCTCCTTAAAACTTCATACTCCATTCATCTTGTTCATTGCTGGTATTCACAGCTGGTTAATGGGTGATGCATGGGCTGACATTTGCAGAATGTGTGTGTGTGTGTGTGTGTGTTCTGCTGCCTGACTGCTCCACTAGATTGGTTTTAAATTGAGAATGTGTGACACTCATTACACAAGGGTGGGGATGTGTTCCCATTCACCCTCAGCTCTAGTGCCCTGCAATTCTAAGAATGGTTTCTTGAAAAATAAATGCAGCATATGTTTATGAATAAGTCAGCGATTTGTTGATTTCCCCATTAAAACACTTGCAAAACATGTCTCATGTTTCACAGGGGAAATATAAAGGTCACTGCAAATATCGGGCCTTTGTTTTGCATTGGAAAGGACTAAGGTGGGCCTAATTTTCTCTTCTCCTCTCCTTTCACTATCATTTCTCTGTCCTTGTCACTATGGTCTCCTGCTATTAAAGTGAAGTTAGCCAGCTGTGTTGTCACTGTGGGTTGTTGCTAGAGCATGCTGGGTTTTGTTTCCTTAAAGACAGCACACAACTGGAATCAACTTGCTTCTTTTAAGTTCCACGCAACCTGCTGCTTTCTTTTTGTTTATTTTATTTTTATCCTAGATGCATCACAAGTTGACTTGTTTTTTAAAGTTTCTGATGGCAAAACCCACTGACAGAATGCTAGAATGTTGTGAGTGGTCCACAGTTATTAGGGTCTTCTGGGTGGTTTCTAGGGTGTTGCTAGGTGGTTGCTAGGACGTTCTGATTGGTTTTCAGGTGATGGTTTACTGGCTCAAGGGCCAATGACAAATGTTTGCTGTTCAATGTTTATATGTGAATAAAATCCTAAATTAAATCATCATATATAGCAATTGTGTATCTTCAGAAGACTTGGATTAAGCTGCTCAATTCATATGGATTTGATTAATCAGAGTAGGGCTGCAACAACAAATCGATAAAATCGATAAAATTAGATAATTAAAAGAGTTGGCAACAAATTTAATTATCGATTCGTTGTGTCGCGCGACTATTATGCCCTTCAATAGTTTGCAAGACTAAAGACATGTTTTTATTCACTTGCCTTTTTTGGCCCATTCATTTTTCAATCTGTTGCTATGTTACTTTCGTTGACAAATAATTTGTCAATATTTAAATCAACAACATTTTCACAGACACAAACAAGACGAAATTCAAAACCAGCTTTGAATGACAAAAACTATGACTAAAATCTATTGTCATTTTCGGTCAGCATTCGGTCTTAAAGTGACAGCAGTCCATTAACCTGCTTCTATTTTTGCTCTTAATATTAATATCAAACAACAAAAGACAGAGAAAATCACCTCTTTAGTTTTAATAAGGATTCATTATATTTATTATACATTAATTATTTAATCCATATTTAATCTATAAGGAATGTTGTATGCAAGTTGTTATAAAGAATGCATATCATTAATTGAAAATAAGACATTGTGTTCTTCTTTAGGAGGAGTAGTTTTATTTAATTGTTACATAATATTTGTTTATATGTCACAGCAGTTAAATCTGTGTCTGTATTGCATGTTCAAACTTTAATATCATTCATATTGATAGGTTAATACGGTAGATGTTTTTTTTCCAGGAGTATATAATGGGTTTGGACATTTTAGAGAAATTCTTAATGCATTACAATTTAACTAAACCCATTAAATTTTGTTTCTGAGTGTGTGCGTCTGAGTGTACTGTAGAGAACAAGTTCTAACATCCTGTTAAGTTTTCTGATTAGTATTTTTCTTTATTAAAAAAGAAAAGAAAAAAAGATGTATAGATTTATTGTAGCAACCTGTGCACTTTCTGATGATTTTTTGCACTGTGAATTTGCACTTTCAGTTCTGTTTTTGAATAAAGGATTGGAAATGATTGCTTGAAAAAATCAGATTCATAGATTAATCGGAAAAATAATCGACAGATTAATCGATTATTAAACTTTACTTTTTTTTTTTCTTTTGCGTGAGGCCCTGGTGAGGCGCGAGGCCCTGTGTGGTCGCACACTTGGCACAGCCCTTGCGACGATACTGTGCGTAGCTTTATTCAATGTGTTGACATAATTTCCCCTGAAACAGGAAGACAGGGTGAGACATATCAAACAGCTCCTCCGAGCCAATAGCGTTTTGTTTATATCACAGTTTGACTAGAGCCATGCAGCTCAGTAAAGCCGCCGTTTCTCTAACCATGTCTCATCATAATCTCCTCCATATCGCTTTGAAATACAGCATTCTGTGAAGATTTCAAATGGGTTTGATATGTTTTGTTGTCTGCGCTGACTTGCGCATTAGGTCCGCTCTGTGCTCTCGTGTCTCTGGACCAGAGCAGATTCTGTGTGTACACTGCGGCGGTACGCATGAAACTAACGTGACACCAGACTTCATTTGCCTCAAGTGAAAGCATATTTACACTGTCTGAATCATTCCATATCCCCTATATAGGTCACTATGTGCCATTCACCATGTAGAAAATAGTAAATGTGTGAACAAGTGACCGATTTCAGCCACAGCTTCATTTAGGGGCATTTATTTAGGGGGTGGGATGCTTCAGATTCTAGAGAGCATTTGATTGGACAGAAGATGTGATGAGAAGCTGAAGTCCGTAGTGATGTCATAAAAATCCGTGACCCATTTTAGCGGAAGTGAGAGACTGTACGTTTTGCCTAAATGCAAATTTTGTCATTGTTTTGGATAGGGATGTCGCAAGTACCGGTACTTCAGTACCAAGTCAGTACTGAAATTTTGAAAATGTGACACAGCCAGTATTTCTGTAGTACAGAGTATATTCGGTACCCACTAATAGGCAGCGGTTTTCAGTCACTTTCGTGTTTATTTAAGCGCAGGGCTCCAGACTGTAGCCGAATGTATCCTAATGTCAGTGAATATTAAACCGTAATAGACTATTTAAATATTAATCCTGCATGTTCTACATCTCTCTGTGAATGAATGGCGCAGACGCGCTGTTTCAATTGCCGCACGCGTGACACTCACTGTCTTTTTAGCCTCTGCCATGTCACTATATGAGGACATGAACGCATGAGCCAGAGCTGCTCTGAGAGTCCCTTCATGAGCATTAACTGTTTCATTTGAGAAAAACGTCATATAAACACACAGACACTCAAAATTGACAAAAATCTATTAGGCTACTGTTGTACAGTAGATTTAGCAACATCTCATTGTAATACAAATACAATTACTACTACTAATAATTATTATTATTATTAGGTGTGCCTAGAGGGTTGCTTATTTTTCCACTTTTTTATAAACAATGTTTACTTTTAAACCGCATAGCCTTTAAATATGTATTATTTACTTATAATGATTATCATCATAAATAATAAACGTATTGAATTTAATGTAATATTTTTTCAAATAGTTAAATAAAATAGTAAAATAGTTCCAACAGATTTTGCTGTGGTACCGAGATTGGTACCGAGAACCATACAATTTGAATGGTATTTGTACCGACTACTGGAATTTTGGTATTGTGACATCCATATTTGGAACACACCAGCTTATTCATAACCTTAAGGCTAACATAATCATACTAAAGACTAAAAATTGTACATTTTGATTTCAGGGGGCCTTTAACTGTGGATTAACCAGAATAGCATCTTTGCGCTGTCACACCGGTCCTCTGTGCTTTCTAATGACTGTCACGAGGAGGACAGAATTAGCCGCCAACGGCCATAAGAAGCGCTAAATCCCTGGGTGGTAATTACCCCCTCTGCAGATTTATGGGCGGCTCTACATCCGAGTGTCGACCCCTCTGAGTTCTGCAACCAAAGGTCAGAGTAAATCAAGCCCAGTGGTCGCCCCATCGCACAGACCCTGGGTTCATACAGACATGAGTCAGGGGATAGCGCTGGAGTGGGTCTGTGACAGGGCTGTGGGCCGCTGATGGAATTATACAGGTTTAACTTTAAAGGACCGTCCTCCTGCTGAGAGAGCTGGTTAATACAGGACGTGTGCATGCTGTCAGGGGAACGGGTCTACAGGGGACCTGTTACAAATTGCCTTGTTTGAGAGGAATCAAGCGCTTTGCATTAGATTTTTCAGGCAATTAAAAATGAACGATTAGAGTGTTATAACAAAGTTGACTTGCCCTCTCATAGCATTGTGTTTGTTTAATTAAATAATAAACAGTTGAATGCAGATCATCCCCTTACATTTTTTTAATTAAAGGTTATTACAGTAACTAACAGCCATTTTTTGCGCTTTAATTGAAAATAAACCTCCATATAGATGCTGACTCTGACCTGTTTCTGTAAACAACCTTCAAAAAAAAAAAAAGGTTTGCTTCTTGAAGAGATGCTGGTAGATTCATACGTGACCTTGCTAAATATTTAAAGCAAGGGAATGAGTCGTGCTGAGTGCTGATAGGTATATAGGTCTTTTCTCATCCGTTCTAATGTCATTGGTTAGCTCTGGTTAGATGCTTTACTGACCTTGGGACCAGTCAGAACTGGCCGTCTCCGAACTTGTATGCAATTCAAATCAGCTTTTTGTCATTGCGGAGCGTAAGGTTTTAATACAGATAAATTGGAGTGTTAGGAGTGGAAGTAGAGGAGAAATGATATCGGAATTAGTATCGAGAATGGTGAAATTTGACTGATATAGGTATCGAAAAGTGACAATTCTACATGCATGTGTTCTTCTTTTTTTTTCATTGGACAACTGCGTCATACATTTTGAGAATTCTGCTGTTACTGTACATTGAAAGCCTTGCGTGCAACGCAGACAAAGACAGGAGCTCTGTTCGTCACACGATACATCTGTGAGATTGCATGTGCCCCATGGGACATTCTGTAAATAAAGCTTTACAGCCTCCATTAAAGATTCATCAAACGCAGTACACATCCTCAATCTAGAGTTTAATGGGTCTGTGGTTGTATGTCATCCATGTAGCTGTTAACATTTCTGTCTGTCTCCTATAGTTTTTGATTTGTTTATGATAAAGCATGACTCTTCTTTGCAGTTTTTATTGTATTACATCAGTTATTGTGCTGCACTATGGGAATGCTCTATTCTGCCAATTTGCACGAGTGCTTCTCAAGAGCCGCATATGCATTTGAAGGTTATTGTTATATAGGCCGTTTGATTTAAGGCTTTAAAAACTCTAGGTGCATGCCCTACTCGGTCTTTCATCCATGCCACGCTTTAAACAGCCCATTGCTCCCAAGAGTGTGTCTTATCCAGCTGGAAAAGAGGGTTTTGAGTCAATCCAAATAGAATGAATGGCATGTGTCAGGGCTTTCACACCGACTGGTTGGCATTCTTCTAGAAATTTCTTTGTAGGCTTTGTTTAACCCAAATGTCTCAAACTGAAGTGCTATTTCCTTTGGGAAGACCAGGTTTGGTCTAGTTCCACGATGCAGTTCTTGCATCTGCCTTTCAAATGGGGTGGTCTTTGTCATTCAGACTTTACACTGAGGGTGTTGTCAGTGTGAGATTGCTAACCTACATGGCTTTGGTGCCTTTTTAGATTATACGAAATGGAGTTAGCCACCATGTTGTTCCAATCCAATACGATTTTCTTTCTTCTGGGAAACACAAAAAGAGAAATATTGAAGAATTATCGCGCTTCTTTCCTTACAACAAAACTTTCAGTGAGCAGGGACTCATTCCCACTTCTGCATATTTAAACTTTCTGTCGCTCAGTCTATTGAGGTCAAATGTCGCTTGGAATTGTCAAGGTCTTTACACAACATATTTGAATAAATGCAAATGACATTTGAGAGCTATGGCGGATGGAAGATTTTCAGTGGATAATAGTTCAGTCAGTTTCTTACACTAATCTTTTGTATCTCTTTGAAGACCTGTAATGGGGCACATGAGTTACAGTATATTTACCGCTTTTATGGTGTTTTTGTTTCTTTTTTTAGAGCTTGTCAGCCTCTATTCACCATATGCTTTTGTTGTGTTGGAAAAAAAAAGCAGTGTGTCGTGCACATTGTTCAAAATGTCTTGTTTTGTTCTATAGAAAAAAGAAAGTCATACAGGACTGGGCATAAAAAGTAACTGGTTTGAAATGACATGATGGTTAAAAAATAGTGACAGAATTTCCCTTTTTCACCTGTAAAGGACTGTACGCACCACTTTGCCCTGGTAACACCCCAAGAGGTAGTAAGTTAACCTTAATAGCTCTACTTACATTACATTGATAAATGTAAAACGTACCTCTTTAAAACTGTGTTAAAATTAACGTTGACACCCTGCCTTGAACATTTTAACATGTTTATCCATTATTTTTCTCTCGTCGTTGTTTAAAGGCAGTGTAGAACATGTTGTAATTATGCCTGTCTCTCCCCTTAGACTAACACCTCTGCACCACCACCTCTCTAATCAACACTTTTTAATTAGCGCTTTCCTAACTCATCCACAGTGACGTGTGTGCCAAACTGAACCGAGTGACTTCTGCTAGACTGCAGTGTCGTCAACATGCCGTTATGGGCATCTGCCAGCAGCGGCCCTCTGGGCCCTGGCGTTGTCTGTGTATGGGATAACTATGGTGAGGGATGAAGTTGCTTTTCATGAGATATCCTCAAACTGGTTGAATCCTTCCAGGCTTCTTCTCATTACTCTCTATGAGGATTAATTATAACATATCACTGTCCTCAACCAAACAAGTAAACTCTCACAACAAACCAAGGCACAATGCAAAACTTCATCTGCCCTGCTTGTCATAGCCAGCTGTGACCACCAACAGCGTCACACAGTAGGACAATTACTTGGTTTCTGTTTTTAGCATGTCATCCACAGTGAAATCTCATTTGTCTAAAATCAAAGTATATAGCTGCATATTAAAGTATGTCCTGATTGGCTGTGATTGTGTTGGTTCCCTGAGGAAATGCTCTATATCTAATTGCTTTTTAGTTCAATTCAAGCTTATTTTTCTTATAGTGCTTTTCATAATATATATTGTTTAGAAAATGATTGTTTCTATGTTATAATTTGAAGTATTCTGTTATCAGCCAGAGATTATTGTACCAAAGTAATGTCCGTATGGCAGTAATATGCCGATATAATTAAGTACATGTTATGTGGTCAGTTAACTTCCTGCATTCAGTTAAGCTAACACAACAAATGTGTTAGGCAGCAATTACAACTTGTGCTTATAATCATTACAATATAAGGATAATGTTACAATATTAGGATAATATTTGAAAGTCCAATGTGGCTGAATGTCATCTGAAATCTTCGCAATTGTCGGTGTCGATAAAACATTGCAAAGGCTGGATCCAAACTAGAGCTGGCGCAGTCTGTACTCAGGGATGGGCATTCCTAGGTAGAAACACTTTGAAGAAAACTTTGTCTCAGATGTTTGTCCTAAAATTGTTTTGGAGAAATAATAATAATAGAAACCAATTACAGTATGCATAAATAACAAGCTTGGATGATTTAGTATTTGAGAAATTTAAATCTTCATATTGAAATCTGAGCCTTATTTATCTATTTATTTGTTTGTTTATTTGATCCGACTCAATCTGACATTTTGGCAAATCTGAGTGCAGTTTGAGACATTGTAAGAAGCTTGAAACTCTAGGTGAGACGTGAGATTACTGAGATCTTTTACTCAGGGTAAATACTTTTGAGAAACAGGAGAAAAAAAGTCTGATTGCTCCATTTAATCTCAAGTCTAGGGGAAACCGTTGAGATCTTATTTGTTTTTGTTTTTTTTCTGTCCTGTGGTTGAAAGTCCAATGTGGCTGAATGTCATCTGAAATCTTCACAATTGTAATCTTCGAAATCTTTGCAGTTCACTCTATTGGAAACTCTATTGGCAAGTTGTTACACGTGGATCTCCTCTATCAAATCAAATCAAATCACTTTATTGTCACTCAACCATATACACAAGTGCAACAGTTGGTGAAATTCTTAGGTGCAGTTCCGAGCAACATAGTAGTCATGACATGACATGTACAACATTTAAGCAACAACAGATTACACATCTGATGCGCACACAATTACTCACAGCACGGTAAACTCTACAATAAACAATAAATAATTTACACAATGTGAGTGTAGTTCTCACAGCTTTAAACAATATACACATACTTACAATATACATATACTTTAAACAATATACACTAAACATACACTAAACAATATACATTAAGCTATAATAATAATAATAATAATAATAATAATAATAATAATAATATACAATGTACAGTATACAATATTATTCACAAATTGAAATCCAAAGTGCAATAGATGCTGTATGATAAATAAATGTGTATATAATGTGTGTGTATCTACAGTGGGTTGTGCTGAGTGATATTCTGTCCAGTGTGTGTTATGATCCTGATGGATCAGGAGTTAAGTAGTCTAATTGCTTGTGGGAAGAAGCTGTTCTGGAGTCGGCTGGTGCGTGTTCTGATGCTGCGGTACCGCCTGCCTGATGGCAGCAGTGAGAGCAGCCCATGGTTCGGGTGGCTAGAGTCTCTGATGATCCTCTGAGCTCTCTTCACACATCGCCTGGCATAAATGTCCTGGAGGGAGGGAAGCTCACCTCCGATGATGCAGCTGGCCGTGCGCACTACCCTTTGCAGGGCTTTGTGGCTGCGGGCGGTACTGTTGCCGTACCAGGTGGTGCTTTTCAAACTACTTTTAAGCCCAAATTAACTTCTTTTTTTGATCTTGAGTTAACTGACCCTGGTTAAGCACCGCTTATAACTTAACACAACTTCGCTTATAATTTATGAAATTGCAGAACAATATTAACATCTTCACCAGAGAGCTCAAACAGTGGCTTAAATCGGGCCAAAGTTGTTCACATGTGTAAATTGTGTAGTGTTTTATTAAACAATTGTGTTTTTTGTTGTAAAAGCCCCTATGGACAGGTGTTGAAAATTAGCACATGTGCTATAACACTTTAAACAATGCATATGGTTTGTCCAATGTTATTGTTATGTCCATATGAAATAAATAAATAAATAAATAAATAAAATAAAGGGTTAGTTCACCCAAAAATGAAAATTATGTCATTAATTACTCACCCTCATGTCGTTGGAAACCCGTAAGATCTGCGTAACATTCTTGCGCATGCTTCGTGGTGCTTCGTGAGTTCACGTCCGAGGCATACACGGAAGACAAGAACAAGTTGGATAAAGTTGTTATTTTGAAAAAATTTTGCGCACAAAAACTATTGTCGTCGCTTCGTAAAATTATTGTAGAGCCACTGTAGTGAGATGGACTTTGTAACAACGTTTTTAGTGCCTTTTATGGGTCTTGTGAGGGTGAATGTACTGAATGCCAATGGAGGCCATTCTCAGCCATCAGCTTTCAACAAAAATATCTTCATTTGTGTTCCGAAGATGAACGGAGGTCTTACGGGTGTCGAACGACATGAGGGTGAGTAATTAATGACAGAATTTTCATTTTTGGGTGAACTAACCCTTTAACTAAGTTAAGTCAAATTAACAAGGACAAAAAGTAATTTTAACTTGGCCAGTAAAAGAGTAATTTCTACTTAGTTGATGTTTCCTATGCAATACTTTTCATCAAAATAAAATTATATATTCACAATAATATCAAAATATTCACTGAATTAAACCACGCGGTGTATGCTTTACTTAGAAACATCTAAGTATATAATATAGTAGATATTGTGTAGACTCCATATCTACATAACAGTACTCAACCAAACACAGAGACCTCAATATCTGGTACACAATAAACAGTGACGGTAACATTCAATGGATCGTTTTTGAGTATGAATGGGTCATTTTGAGTAGAAAAGGGAACTCCAAATGTTACAAAATGACAAGTTACAAGTCAATAGAGCTGGAAAACAGCTAAAAAACAACCTTATTAGTTACTCAAGACCCAGTGCATGATGGGAACATCAGTATCAGAAAAGTTTAGTAGTTTTACTTTATAATATTGATATTTACGCTGTAATTTCTACAAGCTTGATTTGAGTTCTAAAATAGAATTTACTTTGTTTTTGTTTTTCTGTAGCATTTACTTCACCACAGAATATTTTTTATCAGTGACAACAACAGTAACATGGTATATTGTCCAGTAATGAGATGAGAAAATATGTGCTCACCTTTTCCACACTGGTGGGACCTTCGGACGCTAATGAGTTTGTCAGATGTTGATCCAATGCTTTACCCACCCCACATTTACCACCTAAGGGCAGCATAGGATCCCTGCGCCGTGAATTTGGTTTGATCTTGGAACATTGACCTTTGACTTCAGAAAACACTTCGGGGAAATTTGTTTCAGAGGCAGAGCTTCTAGAGGGGAGTTTTGATCATAACTGTTTGGAATTCTAGCACATGTAGGGCTGGTTTGTTGTTAGACTATGTTTGTCTGCATGTTTTCACTGGTGTGTATGTTCACAGTAATGAATCTTAACGCTTCCCAAGATGCAATCTGTGAGATCCCAGTTTATTTGTACTTTGAAGATTTCAAATCCGGATTTACTTGAGGTAAAGCTACAACATCAAGACTGGATACTTGTTTGCTCATACACACTTTGTCTTTTAAAAGAACACATAATATCTGCAATCAATACCATCACAGCAAGAGATGGTGGTTGCTTTAAAGTACATAATAGAATACAGCCTCATACAATGAGTTCACACTAAATGCAACGCCTCACCAACTAACACAAGACTTCTACTGGGGTCTTTGATGGCCAGCTGGATTGTGTCCTGTTTCTCTCTATAATCAGAGGAGCCTTGCAGCAGAGGACAGGCTTAGATCAATACCACAGTGAGTTATTGTCCTAGACAATAGCTACCTTTGCATGATCCCAATCTTGCTGTCTGGTGCTTGTCATTGTCCACCAAGTTCATGTTTATCAATTGAGGTGTCTTCTATAGAGATTTCAACTCTTGCCTATTTAAATAAGACCTCTGATCCTTGCCATCAGTCAAACTCCAGACAGACCATTCATAGAGATAAAAGTCCAAGTTTTTTCTAGCTGTACCCTCTATACATCATAAAATTAGTATTGCCCATTAGATTCATGAATTGCGGCACATTTTTAGCACACTTAGTCATAGTTGAGATGAGGAGGATGAAGGGTACTTTTACAGTAAAATGTGTTGTCACTTAATGTCATAGTATATAACAAACACGTATAATTTTGGCTTGGATTTGGCTCTGTCTTGATTCATTGTCCTTTTTTTTTTTACTATTGCCTGCAACTGGGATGATTAATTGTGATTATTATTAAAGTGTTTCCATGGTTATGGTTGAGGTTATATGGCCCTATTTTAACGATCTAAGAGCAAGGTCGAAAGCGCACGGCACAAGTGCACTTAGGGTGTGTCTGAATCCACTTTTGCTAGTTTAACGACAGGAAAAATGGTCGGCGCGCCAGGCGCATGGTCTTTTAGAATAGGGTCCCTATTCTCTCAATTGAGTAATGGGTGTGTTTTGGGCATAACGTGCAAAAAAACAATCAGAGTATCATCTCCCATTCCTTTAAAGCCAGTTGTGCTTGCACCATGGTGGATTGCTATTTACATGCCGGAATTTGCGACTGTGTTCAAAGACTTTACACTTCTCCAGAGAGTAATCTTTTTATTTTTAATATTTAAAAATGTTTGTTTGTTGCTGCGCCACAAATGGACGCAAATGCATTTGCTATTTAAACAGCGTGGCACAGGATGTGAAAATGATAACTGCATCGGGCTTAAATGAGCAAAAAACACTTGCGTCACGCCTGGCGCCGCATTGCGCCGGGTGTATGATAGTTGCAGGGTGACTTCAATCTGTATTGTTCATCATGATTGCTTGCAAAACTATTTCATCACCACTTACGTCTTGTTCCATATACAGGCTCTAGTCAATTACTGGCCCCGTTCCTGCCATTTCTGAAATCCTCTTAGTGACACTGAATTCAGATTACCATGAGTACATTGAATCTGTACCTTTCACTTGTGTGGGATTTTTCTTTCCCAGAAGTGAAAAGTTTCATGTAGTTGTCATTTCCCTCCAGTCGTGGCAGTTGCTGCAAATTTCATGGCCACAAATGTTAGTCTGTGTCCAAATTCCAAATTGATACTGTTAACCTGACTGTTGATGAAATGGTATAAAGGTGTGTAGTATGAATCGATTCACCATGTTGGCATCGTTCTGCTTTGCAATGTATTGCTCCAATTGCTGTTTCAGGTGATATGGGTTGGAGCTAAACACTGCTGGATGGTAGCCCTCCAAGAGCAGGGTTGGCTACACTTGGTCTAAAGTTTAACCATCGGCAACAACGTCCTTGATACATATAGCAATTGCATTTAACAATCCAGCCAGCTCACAGTTCTCCACCATTTTATTTTTTTACGACTCCTCAACTCCTGTTGCCTTATGGGAGTCAGATCCTGCTTCGGAAGGGACAATGTCCTGTAGGGTTTATAGTTCCAACCTGCCCAAAAACACGTCCCTGAAAGTTTCTAGGAATCCTGAAGACCATTATTAGTAGGGTTGGGCACTGAGAACCAGTTCCAACTTGGAACCGTTTAAAAAATAACGATGCCATTGGAATCGTTTCGATTTTTTTTTTTAAATTCCGATCGTCGGTTCCAAACGCGCAAGTTTTGGTTTCCATAGTGGCCACCGGATTTCCGTAAGTGCTTGCCGCACCCGTTTGTTCTGTTGCAGCCGTGGAGCACGATAAGCGGCGCTCAAAAGTGTGGCTTTATTTCACTTTTAAAAAATCCTGGATTGGCACAGTGCAACATATGTGACAAACGTATTACTTGCACGGGAGGATGCGTGTTTGACATGCTGCGCAGGTCCACTGTCTCGTCCTCCTCGGGCAACCCTGCGCTAACCAATGTTATTAAAGGGATAGTTCAACCTGAAATTAAAATAAAGCCATATTTTACTCACCCTGCTGTTGTCCCAGTCCCAGTCTTTTTCGGACTTCAAAAGCAGAAATAAAACAAAATAGTCCTGCACGCTCTCCTTCCTATTATGGCAGTGAATAGCGACCAGGTTAAAACTAGTGGTGGGCCGTTATCGGCATTAACGTGCTGCGTTAACGCAAGACTCTTATCGGGCGATAAAAAATGTATCGCCGTTAATCTATTCTCAAAGTTGGGTTGGCGGCTGGGTCTATACTACGCAAGCTATGATGACTTTCACCTTGATATTTTAGCGCGGGTGTACACCTAGCCGAATTGCACTGTAGGGGGCGAGAGAACGAGTCTTCAAACCTGTGTGTATGCCTACTAGTGTTGTCAAAAATATCCATATTTCGCTATGTATCGATACTGAAATATCTGAAACGATACAATACTCATTTTCTACAGAATCGATATCAGCTGCGCTCTCCTCTACTCTTCGACCGACAGCGAGTGACACACACACGCCTCCTCTCATTCAGTCCGTTTAATCCTCTGAACATTGCGAACGGGTGTTCTGCTGGACTTTTGTTAGTATTGGTGTGACCAGTCTGTATTTCGCGCGGGGTTGCACATAACGTTAATTCTACTAATTCCCGCAGATTTCGCGCTCGCATCTGAAGCGCACACACATACCCGTAATAAAGCCGCCTCTGACATACAAGTGCAAAAATGAGCTCCTTTTTCCAGCTTATTAACGGTCAAATACACTCAAAAATGTCTCAATGCCCATCTTGGTGAGTCGTAACCGGCTCACAGGAACAGTGCTTGGGATCCATGCGTGCGTCAGGTCTTAAAGGGACAGAAGTTATTTATTATTCAAACTACAAAAAGACAAACGATCACTTACGAGCACACATATTGTGAATGCCTTCGGCAGAATTCAAATGAGCCATTTTAATCTAGATTAATCTCAGAAACAAACACGACTCTCGTCTTTTATATGATGTATATGATAAGAAATAATACTAATACTAAAACCTCCTGAAGTGAATGTTGTGTACCGGTTGTCATGCTACTGACGGCTTGGAGTACGCACACACAGGAACGCGTGCAGAGTAACGGCCGAATTGCCCACGCTAGTAGCAGTCCTAATATGCTGCTAATGCTATTGCTAAACCGGTGGAGACTCGGTGTGAAACTCCATTCACTTTTGCAACAAAGCAGGGGAAAATGCCAGCGGAGAAAGTCCCAAAACTAAAACTCATTATTGAATCAAAATAAAAATTTCCTCTGTGAAATGAGCCTGTGACATGTTTTGACTCCACCCCTCAAAGAATTGGAATCGGGAATCGAAAAGAACCGAAATCGAAAGTAAGAATCGGAATTGGAATCAGAATCGTTCAAATCAAAACGATGCCCAACCCTAATTATTAGATGGTTCAATTGTGTTTGATTCGGACTGGAGTTAAACTCTGCAGGACAGTGACCCTATAGGAGCGGATAGCAAAGTGTCCACTAGTTACACACTTTAGAATCTCAGCAGATGCCGAAGGGTTGTCCTTTAGCAAACCCATGTCCCCTTACTCCTATGTGATGTTCAAATGTCTGTTTTGGTGTCTTTCAGGAGTTTGCCGCCCTGACAAAAGAGCTGAATGCCTGCAGGGAACAGCTGCTGGAGAAGGAGGAGGAGATTTCAGAGCTGAAGGCCGAGAGGAACAACACCAGAGTGAGTTCGCACACAGTGTCTTCCATGCACTTCAAAGAATTGTACTCCTCAACCATCATCCGCCTCGTAAAGTTGTGCTTGTTTACAAAAAAGGCAATAATTGAACAGATGCCCACCCAATGACTCGTGCATCTAATTCATGGTGTTTTGTTAGAGACAAGATGTTTGTTGCGTGATCAAAACTGCTTTTACTGAACTGAAACCAGATTTTGTTGAGATGCTTACCATAGATCATTGATCATAATTCCCTGAAAGTCAAAATAGCAGGCTGGTATTTTTCAATAGAATTGTCACCATTCATTTGCATTGAATGCAGAGAAGCTGCCAAAACGTCTGACAAGAACCAGCACTCTGGCTATCCATTTCACAAGAAAGCAGTCATTCTCACTTCTTCTGCTTCATTTTCACCTCCATTCTTTTCCTGCACCCCTCAGTGCCTGCCTGAGTCACTGTGCTAATCCAGCGCACCTGACTCAATGCTGCGATTCAATTAATTACTTGCGTTACTTAGCCGCAGCCAAACGTTTTAAGAGTCAATTATGGAATTGAGGATATTGGAGGGTATTAAAAACCAGAGGGAAGCATAGATCGAGGGTGATAAGGGGACGTAGTGGAATGGAAAAGAGGAAAGGTCGAGTGAGATTAGAAACTAGGGGTGTGCATTGGCACTGCCCTCACAATTCGATTCGATTACGATTCACCAGGTAACGATTCGATTCAATTCGATTCTACGATGTATTGCGATGCATCAAAATTCTACTGCACACAACAAGGCAAATTGTTAATCAGTCATGAGGCAATACAAGGAGTCAGATATTGAACAACAGATTTTATTGGCTGCTATGTGTGTATTATCACTCTCCTGTATCTTTGACATAAATGTCATTAAATAAAATAAAATTGAATGGTATAGGGTATTGGATATGGCATTTTCAAACCTGAAAAAGAAAACATAAATCACTGCTTTCAGTGCTTTGAATGAGAAATGTTTCTCTTCGCTCTGCTTTAGAACCATTTGAAATTATATAGAGCAATAATAACCAACTAAGCCAACTTTTTCCAGCAGTGAACACAGAGCTTTTTACTGTGTGTAAAAAAAACACTTAAGACAGGGCACTTCATGAACTCCTGTGCAAATATTAATCCGTAATTACAGTCACACTATTGTAACAACAACCACCACCCAGGCACCCAGCAATAAAAATATTCAGTGCAACACACACAGTAACGTTGACACTAGGGACTCGTCAATTCTCGTGCTTGATTTTAGTGTGGCAGGCGCGTTAGCAGGGCGTAAGCAGCGCATATTTTTTTCGGCGCCCATGTTAACAGATTAGAGCATTCACATCGCACGCAGAGGCGGCGCGGCAGCTCATCGCATCGCAGGAGCAGGAGCAGAAGCAGCAGTGCCGCGATCGTTTCGGCGCCGAGTCTATTTTTGCCGCGCTGCTCACGCTGATTTAAAGCCACAGTGGATTGTTCTTGACTGACCAGATTATTTTGACCAGATATTTTTAATTTTGATCTGACCAGACTGATCAAAACTGACCAGATTAACATGGAAAATAACAAATTTCACCATGAAATCATGTAGTGAAGTGCCCCGTGTGTTTCACAATCACAGCATATGCTGCCCATCATAAATCAAAGCACGAGACAGGAAAATGCGACATAATGTTCAATATTTGTCTGTATTTGCAATATCTGCGCGCGAGACAAACGCTGCCAGTGTGAATCCACAATGGGGGCGCGGGCTCCCGCTCTCCACACCCACCGCTCCTGCCCTGCTAACGCGTGCGGTGTGAAGCCGGCGTCAGAATCCGAAATGTGCAGATGTCCGCTTTCCAAGCTTTGGGTGCGTTTTTAATTACCCGTCTATCGCGGTCATCTCCCTCCGCCTCAGCCATCTTGATTGTTGTTGTTATGACCCTGGAAGTAATTGAAACTTCACAACTTTATTGTTCAACTCAAGGCCAGAAAATAAACGGTGACATAATCGATTATGGCACTTTGCCGCATCGATGCTGAATCGTGCATGCCCCGCATTGCGATGCATCGCTGAATCGATTATTGTTGACACCACTATTAGAAACAGACTCATTTTAAAGAGAATTTCTAATCTTACACAGGGAGCGGCTAATGTGACAGCGAGTGAAGTATTTAACCCAATGCAATGCATCAGTCATTATGGAAATGGTCATATCTTAATCTTTTTGAGATTGCATCCAAATTGACATACTTGTCACATGCACTTAAAGTCGCTGATAATGCAGAAAGTTCATACTTTTTAGTAAGACATTGTAGAAATATTTGAACACCCTGCTATTTTGCAAGTTCTCCCACTTGGAAATCATGGAGGGGTCTGAAATTGTCATCGTAGGTGCATGTCCACTGTGAGAGACATAATCTAAAAAAAAAAATCCAGAAATCACAATATATGATTTTTTAACTATTTATTTGTATGATACAGCTGCAAATAAGTATTTGAACACCTGTCTATCAGCTAGAATTCTGACTCTCAAAGACCTGTTAGTCTGCCTTTAAAATGTCCACCTCCAGTCCATTTATTATCCTAAATGCACCTGTTTGAGGTCGTTAGCTGTATAAAGACACCTGTCCACCCCATACAATCAGTAAGAATCCAACTACTAACATGGCCAAGACCAAAGAGCTGTGCAAAGACACTAGAGACACAATTGTACACCTCTACAAGGCTGGAAAGGGCTACGGGGAAATTGCCAAGCAGCTTGGGGAAAAAAGTTCCACTGTTGGAGCAATCATTAGAAAATGGAAGAAGCTAAACATGACTGTCAATCTCCCTCGGACTGGGGCTCCATGCAAGATCTCACCTCGTGGGGTCTCAATGATCCTAAGAAAGGTGAGAAATCAGCCTAGAACTACACGGGAGGAGCTGGTCAATGACCTGAAAAGAGCTGGGACCACTGTTTCCAAGGTTACTGTTGGTAATACACTAAGACGTCATGGTTTGAAATCATGCATGGCATGGAAGGTTCCCCTGCTTAAACCAGCACATGTCAAGGCCCGTCTTAAGTTTGCCAATGACCATTTGGATGATCCAGAGGAGTCATGAGAGAAAGTCATGTGGTCAGATGAGACCAAATTAGAACTTTTTGGTCATAATTCCATAAACGTGTTTGGAGGAAGAAGAATGATGAGTACCATCCCAAGAAAACCATCCCTACTGTGAAGCATGGGGGTGATAGCATCATGCTTTGGGGGTGTTTTTCTGCACATGGGACAGGGCGACTGCACTGGATTAAGGAGAGGATGACCGGGGCCATGTATTGCGAGATTTTGGGGAACAACCTCCTTCCCTCAGTTAGAACATTGAAGATGGGTCGAGGCTGGGTCTTCCAACATGACAATTACCCGAAGCACACAGCCAGGATAACCAAGGAGTGGCTCTGTAAGAAGCATATCAAGGTTCTGGCGTGGCCTAGCCAGTCTCCAGACCTAAACCCAATAGAGAATCTTTGGAGGGAGCTCAAACTCAGTGTTTCTCAGCGACAGGCCAGAAACCTGACTGATCTAGAGAAGATCTGTATGGAGGAGTGGGCCAATATCCATCCTGCAGTGTGTGCAAACCTGCTGAAAAACTACAGGAAACGTTTGACCTCTGTAATTGCAAACAAAGGCTACTGTACCAAATATTAACATTGATTTTCTCAGGTGTTCAAATACTTATTTGCAGCTGTATCATAAAATAAATAGTTTAAAAATTCATACATTGCAATTTCTGGATTTCTTTTTTAGATTATGTCTCTCACAGTGGACATGCACCTACGATGACAATTTCAGACCCCTCCATGATTTCTAAGTCGGAGAACTTGCAAAATAGCAGGGTGTTCAAATACATATTTTCCTCACTGTGTATATATATATATATATTAGGGCTGCACGTTTTCAAGTTTTTCATTAACCGTTAACCGAGGCCCTTAGCGGTTAATAGGTACTCGGTTAACCTAGCCGGATCTCACGAAAAATGCGTATAAATAGTACGAGTGTGCAATGTCGTGGAATGTATATGATACGCACTTTATGGCGTATTACCGTATTTCCTCAAATAAAAGCCTGTATTCAATTAAACGCCGGGCCTCTGATAGTGGCCGGGGGCGTGGCCAGCACGAACAAATAAAGGCCGGTCTCAAATTAAGGCTGGGGAAAAAATATTTCCTTTCATTTCATGTGCATTCAAGTTCAGTGTAACGTAGGCTACAGTAGGGTTATGCCGAAGGAGCGAAACCATCGTGGCCATCGCCCCCCTCTGTAAGTCTTGCGAGTGCGACGCACAATCCTGGTCTCTTCTATACTTAACCTAAACACTTTGCAGGGATTGCTCTGTGAATTAAATAGAGAATATAACTGATGCATATCTGCTATTTTAAATACTGTAGTCTATGAGAGATGTGACGTGTGTTAGTCTGTGAAAGCTACACAAATGATCTTGACAATCTCTAAGTCTCTCGTCTTTTTACACATCTTATACTCTGCATTTAACTTAAAATATTTTATTTTGTACAAGAAAACAGCATAGGCTTCAAAATAAATTATGTTATTGAAATATTGTAAAGAGGTCATTTGAACTACTCGAACGAACATTTAAAAAACAATATGCAAAATCAAAATGAAATAGCTCCATAACGGATTGAGACAAGTGCGCGCATTAGTTGGGTTAGAAAATTCAAAAAAAAAAAAAAAAGTAGAAAATAATATTTATGTAAAGAGATATATATTAAAATTAAAAGTGCTTAAAGGAACACAACTCTTCTTAAGTGGAAGGAAGCTTTTTTCCCTCACGTGGAATATAGAAAGCACATTAGTTGGGTTGAGTCTATAAAACACGAAAGAACAACAAATATATCACAAAAAAACCTTTCTTTAAAATGAATTTCGTTTTGTATAAATTGTATCTTAATTTTAATCTATGTTTCATCAACCAAATTGCCCGGATTTAATAAATAACAAGCCATTAGCTATAACAGACAATGACATGAGGTGGACGCGCAGCGCGATCAACGGCTTAAATGAACAACTAGGCTACTAGAAAAGAAAAAAACTTTAGTTAGGGACAGCCCTTACTATTTATTTCAGATAGGCCTATATTTTGTCCAGGATGTCACAAAGGGAGTTCTGGGTTGAGCGGTGGTGCTGAGCGGAATGAGCGTCAGAAATTAGCGGATCTCCAGAAAGACGCTTGATCTCACTCTGGAGGAAATATTACCGCTCACACCACAACAGTCACAATTTGACCTCATGTATGTTTTAAAAACAAAATTCAACTTATAAATAATACTTTTTAATGGGCCACTTAAAATGTTTATTACAAATAAATTAGTAATTCTAAAAATGAACAAAAATTTGCATTGCATTTGCAATCCTTTGAAACCACCCCACTTCCCGCGACCCTGATGATATCTGTCCTCTGGAGCGCTATCGCTTTTCATTTAAAACGGGTTTATTTAAAACATTTATTTTTTCAAATAGATGGAATTCGAAATACAGGCCTGCCCCTAATAAAAGCCTGCTTCAAATAAAAGCCGGTGACCTTCTGCAGTTCAGGTAAATAAAGGCCCCGGCTTTTATTTGAGGAAATACGGTATACATACGAACCCCCCACCCCACTACCCTAAACCTACCCAAGAGAGCGTGTCATATATACGCCATAAAGTGCGTATCATATGCACGCCGAAATGAGTTTTGGCGTATACTTTCCACGACATTGTGTGATCGGGGGGTTATTATTTTTAGTTTATTAAGTTGACGACCGCCATCTCCGTAGTGAACGCGCCTATAGAGAGAAATGCACATCATCGATTACATAATCAGAGAGTAGCCTATTTCTTTTCGTTTTAAATTGTTAAAAGACATTTCAAGCTGAATTTTGCACACAAGTTGAAAGGCATTTGTTTGTGCATGCATGTAAAACATCTGCAACATTTATAAAGTTCACTGATAATTATGCGTGCATTTATGAATTATTATCTAAATTAATAATGAAACAAGGACGAAGCATAAACTGCTTTGTTTGTTTAGAATGGAATGGATCGCATCGCAAATAGATCCGAATGAAGAAACGAACCATAGCCTAGTAGAAAATGTTTTTTCCGTCTATTTGAAAGTTAGGCTAATAAACATGTTGCATTCGGCGGCCTGATTATGTAATTTTTTAAGTTACATAGCCTGCCTCCAGTTTTCTTCAACTTTACTTATTGAGGCGATAGTTGACCGGCATAGCCTATCATCAAAATGTCTGGAAAACGAAATCTCTGCCGGTCACTTTGACCGGCACCCTTTTTTTCTAACTGAAACTCTGGTGTGCGCGCCGCAACCCCGAGATACAGACACACACAAAAAAAGGGTAGTTCATTTTTGCACTGCATTGCAATACTTGCATTTTGCCCCGTCACTCTCAATTTTAAAGTGCTCCCACGCTGTACTTTTCTTTGCCCGCTTCATGTTAGAAAACTCATGACTTCTTCTTGTGGATATTACAAATGTCTGGGAGCGTTCTGGCGGTCTCTAGTGGTGCAAAAATATATCACAACTAAATTCAAAGCACGCAATTGACGCCACTTAACCGAGCAAAATGTTTCACTCGGTTACGCAATTTTTAACGGTTAATCGGTTAATCGGTTAACCATGGACACCCCTAATATATATATATATATATATATAAACTGGTGCTGGTCATATAATTAGAATATCATCAAAAAGTTGATTTATTTCACAAATTCCATTCAAAAAGTGAAACTTGTATATTATATTCATTCATTACACACAGACTGATATATTTCAAATGTTTATTTCTTTTCATTTTGATGATTATAACTGACAACTAAGGAAAATCCCTAATTCAGTATCTCAGAAAATTAGAATATTGTGAAAAGGTTCAATATTGAAGACACCTGGTGCCACACTCTAATCAGCTAATTAACTTGAAACACCTGCAAAGGCCTTTAATGGTCTCTCAGTGTAGTTCTGTAGGCTACACAATCATGGGGAAGACTGCTAACTTGACAGTTTTCCAAAAGACGACCATTGACACCTTGCACAAGGAGGGCAAGACACAAAAGGTCATTGTAAAAGAGGCTGGCTGTTCACAGAGCTCTGTGTCCAAGCACATTAATAGAGAGGTGAAGGGAAGGAAAAGATGTGGTAGAAAAAAGTGTAAAAGCAATAGGGATAACCGCACCCTGGAGAGGATTGTGAAACAAAACCCATTCAAAAATGTGGGGGAGATTCACAACGAGTGGACTGAAGCAGGAGTCAGTGCTTCAAGAACCACTACGCAGAGACGTACACAAGACATGGGTTCCAGCTGTAGCATTCCTTGTGTCAAGCCACTCTTGACCAACGGACAGTGTCAGAAGCGTCTCGCCTGGGCTAAAGACAAAAAGGACTGGACTGCTGCTGAGTGGTCCAAAGTTATGTTCTCTGATGAAAGTAAATTTTGCATTTCCTTTGGAAATCAGGGTCCCAGAGTCTGGAGGAAGAGAGGAGAGGGCACACAATCCACGTTGCTTGAGGTCCAGTGTAAAGTTTCCACAGTCAGTGATTGTTTGGGGTGCCATGTCATCTGCTGGTGTTGGCCCACTGTGTTTTTTGAGGTCCAAGGTCAACACAGCCGTATACCAGGAAGTTTTAGAGCACTTCATGCTTCCTGCTGCTGACCAACTTTATGGAGATGCAGATTTAATTTTCCAACAGGACTTGGCACCTGCACACAGTGCTAAAGCAACTAGTACCTGGTTTAAGGACCATGGTATCCCTGTTTCTTAATTGGCCAGCAAACTCGTCTGACCTTAACCCCATAGAAAATCTATGGGGTATTGTGAAGAGGAAGATGCGATATGCCAGACCCAACAATGCAGAAGAGCTGAAGGCCACTATCAGTGCCACAGTGCCACAGACTGATCGACTCCATGCCATGCCGCATCGCTGCAGTAATTCAAGCAAAAGGAGCCCCAACTAAGTATTGAGTGCTGTACATGCTCATACTTTTCATGTTCATACTTTTCAGTTGGCCAAGATTTCTAAAAATCCTTTCTTTGTATTAGTCTTAAGCAGTGATGGGAATAACGGCGTTATAGATAAACGGCATTACTAACGGATTCATTTTTTTCAGTAACGAGTAATCCAACGAATTATTGTTTCTCTCGTTACAACGCCGTTAGCGTTACTGAGGAAAAAAATGCGCCGTTACTATAATTGAGCTCACTGAAGCGGTTTTCATCCGAACAGGCTCTCTGTGTGTGTATGCGTGTGCGCGCACGCCAGCAATGCATGTTGGGGGGTGGGTTGGGTGGTACACATAACTGATGATGATTGGTGGGTGGGAGACAAGGTTGAGGTTGATAGGTTGAGTTCACACCTATTTTTTACGGTATATGGTTCACACACACACACACACCTAGGACGCACACGCATATGCACAGTCAGCGATGGCAAGTCCAACGACTTCAAAGGTAGCTTTCGCTTACTGGAAGTATAAGCGCTACTTTTCCCTCGTTGAGGTGAAAGGTAAGAATGTTTATGCAACGTGCGGCTTATGCCCAGGAATAAAGAGTCTCTCCACATCGGTGGTAATTCTAATCTAATGAAGCGCCTCACATCATCACATGCTGCCACAAAATTAGTGGCTAAAAACCCAGTTGATAACATGAGCTCCACTACCAAAGGAGTAGTATAGTACTAATAATATTTACACAATATTTACACTATAGTAGGTCTACTGATAATATTTACAATAATGTATTGAATTTGATTGGTGTCTCTCACATTGTCTCACAGCAACATTACAATAGTGTACATTCATGTACAATGTTTTATAATTTATCATTTAGTGTCCAATTCATTGATTTAACATATCTAATATTGGGGGCATCCAAGTTATTTGACATATTTGAACATTTGAAAAAAAAAAAAAAAAGTAACACAGTAGTTACTTTCCCTGGTAATTAGTTACTTTTATAATGATGTAACTCAGTTACTATTTGTAAGAAGTAACTAGTAACTATAACTAACTACTTTTTTAAAGTAACGTGCCCAACACTGGTCTTAAGTAATATTCTAATAATCAGCTGTCAGCTGTTAAATTTAAATACACAATTAGATAATACAATTTTAGGTCAACCAATTACCAATCAATGCTTCATTTTGTTCAGTCTGTGGTGTAAAAGGTCACATTAGCAATTAAAGAAAAAACTCTTAAGCAATACATGATCAGGTCAAAGTGTCTAAATAATTTTGGTCCCAAATTTTTATCAATTTTACTGGAAGTCCACTGTATGAAGAATGTTTGTGTATATTTGCTATCCTCACTTACATAAATGAACTATAGTTTCCTTCACCCGCTAGTAAAAAATGATATCCAGTGTCTGTATAATTTCTGGTTTGACTGTATTTTCACTGTAAATTCGCTTTTATTTGTTTCTTCCAATATAGCCTATAGATCAACATTGTGAATATTCTAAAGACTTTTTGGCGTTTATTTCTGAGTATTGATATACTAATAATAGGGGGTTACCATGTGAGATCGAGTGATCACAACACGATGGCCACCGTTAGGGGTTGACACGCTTATTTAGAATAAAACATTCTTGGACTTATATGACTTTATCTCATATCAGTGTACAAGTACTTTTCTTTACTAGTACAACTTTTGTTTTAGGTTCACTTATAGTCATACAATATCAAATTATGTTAAACATCATGTTGTCATTTAAGGGAAAATACATTATTAACAGAGGAATTATACTGAATACTTATTTCAGAATTAAAATTAAGCATCTAGATGAAATGCACAGGATTTTTACACAGGGCACCCCTTCAAGTAAAATTACACTTAATGCTACTGTACATATATTGATTTAAGATCAATACTGAGATTCATGTATTAGCTAATGGCTGTGTCTACTGACTGCACCAGTGTTAAACTGATCCACCAAAACAGACACACACTGTAACCTAACCTGCATTATCCGGCTATAGGGTTTTTTTTAGTGCTGAGCTGGCTCTGGGAAAGACAGAGGCTGGCACAGACTGAGGGTTATGAATGAGAGAGCAAGGAACTGAGCAGAAATAGAAAGGTCAGCTCCTCGATAGGTCTCTAGAGCAGCACTGCTACAGTACTGCCTGTACAGCCCTCAGGCATGTACACATGCTACTGCAGTCCTAATGCTGTGTTACATTCAACTGGAGAAGCCTGAATTTCCAACTACCTACTTGGCGACTCCATTTGAAGTCGAACTCCCTTCTTGGAAAGTTGAAAACTTGTGGAAATCAACTATAATTTCACTATTTCTAGCTATCATTTTTGTTTTAGTTTTAACTTTATTTTAAATGAAGTATTGGCCTTTGCTTAAGCATTAGTTTGAGATGTCAATTTAGTTTTAGCTTATAAGTTATAAATTATGAAGTTATATGCCGTCTTTCAAACATCATGCGATGGAACACTTTCATGGTCAAGAGTCAGAGATATCGAGTAAGAATAACTTACATCCAGCTTTAGATGCAATTCAGCATTATTATGAGCAGGTTTACTGAACGAGTGCATTTCAAAACAACATACTCAATTTTACTTTAAAGGCATTCTCTGTTTTCCATCCATATCTTTGTCCACTCCACTCATCTAAAGCCAGACACTCTCTCTCTCTCTTCCTCTCCCTCTCCCTCTCTCTCGCCCTCTCTCTCTCCCACGGTGTCCTTGGGACTTTGGGGCCGAATTGATTTTTTATGCTATGTACCAGACCAGAGAGTAACTGCATTAACATAATCTCCTTTGTGCCAGGTCCAGGGGGTTTCAATTTGTCGTGTCTGCTTTATTGTTTCAAGTGTAATGGGTTTTCTTGTGTGTAATGTTTTTAGCTGTCTGAAAGGGTTTCCTTGTAAAATGAGAAAAGACAACATGGTGTGTTAAGCACATATCATTCATTTTCAAATGAAGAATGTCCTTGAGGGTTTAGTGATATGACAAAGAAATTGACCTCATGTTGCAGCATGAGACATTTGGTTTCAGTTTTAGATTATGTACTAAGTTTAGATTTATTTTTTTGCTATTAATTTATTTTTTAGTTTTATATTTAGCTGTTTTTTTTTTTTTTTTTTTTTCAAATTATTATTATTTTTCTTAAGATTCAGCTTTGGTTTTATCTTTAGCTTTAGATTTAATTGTTATTTTAGCTTTAGATTTAGCTTTAATTTTAGAATTAGTAGGCTTTATATTGTTCTGTATTTTTTTTTTTTTGCTTTAGATTTAGTTTCAGTTTTAGATTAGTTACTCTGTTTGGGTTTACCTTTTAGCTTTAGATTTTTATGTCAGCTTTGGTTTCGGCTTTAAATGTAGTTTTACATTTCCGATTTAGTTTAAGATATAGATTTGGTTTCAGTTTTAGATTAGTTACTAAATTTTGGATTTTCTTATAGACTAAATTGTGGTCATTTGTTTATTTAAGCTACAAACTTAGTATTAAATTAGTTTTATATTTAGTTTCAGTTTTACGTTTGGTATAATGTATTATGCTTGTAATAGCAATTGAGGATTGTGATGCTAGACTTCATTATCTCCTTATATGTGCCACAGCTACTGTTGGAGCATTTGGAGTGTTTGGTTTCAAGGCATGAGCGTTCCCTACGCATGACGGTGGTGAAACGGCAGGCCCAGTCTCCTTCTGGCGTCTCTAGTGAGGTGGAGGTCCTCAAAGCTCTCAAGTCCCTCTTTGAGCACCACAAAGCACTGGATGAGAAGGTAAACCGTGAGATCAACACCTGCTGAGGTTCCTGTTGTTTTTTGTTGAATTCTTAAGGCCAGCACAATGTTCTCTATGCTCTCCTACAGTGCATTGCAAATGTTCATGATGGAAATCTAATATAAATGTACACGTGGCATACCAAATGTACAATACCACAAACCTGTTGATGTTAACCTATATAAAGCATAGGCTGACTGATCTATAACTGATCTGTTTTAGTAACTAGAGTAATATTTTAACAATTTTCTCTCCTGATTTTTGGACAGTAAGGTTGAAGGACATTTATTGAACACTGCAGCCCACTGTCCCACCTCTCTTTTCCTTCATCCAGTGGTGTTTTATTTATGGATTAAGCCCTTGTGTGGTGGTTCATCCAGCTGTAATCTCTTCTGCGGCCTTCTACAGACAGTGTCATTTATAAGGCGTTAGGTAAAAGACGGCAGGAAATTGCTTGTGATATATGGGACTGTAGTTTTAGTGACCACTGGTCGTCCAGTGATGAAAGGCTGAACCCACTGAAATGATTCCAGTAATCAAACAGGTCACTAGAGAGACCGATTAGAGGGTTTTTAATCTTTTTTTTTTTTTGTAGGCCCATTCCATTCTCAAAACTTCTAATAAAAAAAAGTGCCACAACAATAACTTTATGAAAATAATGTTGTGTGTATGATATCATGACTATAGGTCATTTTTAATAGAGCAATTAAATTATACTATTAAAACTAAACTAGAATTTTAGTTCCAGTTGTAATTGTACTTTCTTAAATTCTGAAATTCTGCATTATATTTGCTACCTCAAATTCAATTCTAAATCAGTAATATAAAAAACATTCTCACTTCAGTTCTGAGTAAAGCTCAACCTTGATGAACAGTAAGTGATGGAGTGTTTTTTTTCCCTTTCGTTCAGGTACGAGAGAGATTGCGGGTGTCACTAGAACGGGTCTCTGCCTTGGAGGAGGAGTTGGCCGCAGCCAATCAGGAGGTGAGGCTCTTATTACATATACAGCAATCTGCACCAGAAAGGTTCGATCTATGAGTTAAACATACTCCATAAACATGCCAAATATGTTTAATTTGTTGCTATGCCATGTTGTTTTTGCTTGATCTGATTAGCGTGAAATGCAACAGAGCAAACAGAGCATTGTGTATTTTAGTGTTTATTCTAGTAATATCAGTCCAGATGGTGCAGTTTTAGCTGAAAGAGCTGCAAACTTCTCAACAAGAGCCAAATAACTTTTTTTAAAGAGATATTTCATATTGAGAATGTGTATATTGATCTTGATCACTCTGCGAGTTCTGTTGCGTGTAATCATTTCTGCTTCTGGATTAACACTTGTGTGATCTCTTTAGGTCATGAGAGGAGAGAAGAGCTTATTTAAAATAAGACTGACTCAGTCATAAAAAATAGAGGCTGTGGGGTGTCTTCTTTTCCTCCATTTTAACACTTTACAATAAGGTTTCATATACCTTACAGCTTTTTGTTCTCATTTTAACAACTTTACAATTATTGTAAACATTTCATAAAGAATGCACAACATGTAAAGTATGCATTTGAAAATGCACCTTAAATAAATCATATATAAAATATTTAACAACTCCACAAATCAAGACCAACAGCAAGCATACTGGTGAGAACAGTCTCACTTACATAGACGCAGCACAGTTCTTCTTGCCAGCGTCAACCATGCGACAGAAAGATTTGTTATGAATTTTGTTTCTGGGAAATGAAAAAACAAGGATTTCAGTTGCGGCTGCTTTTAGATTTCATCCAGCCTCTAAGCTGCCCAAGTTTTTTACTTCCCAGAAAATATGTATTTATTATTAGTACTAGTCATTTAAAACATCATGCTTTTGAATAACAGTTCATTGATGTTATAAGAGGACATTCTGACAACTTAGTGAATAGCAGAGGCAGTTTGGGCATGTTCAGAATGCAGTGGAGTGGAGAATCACAGATGTCACATAGCACTTATTAAAGCAAAGTATGTACTTGAGCTTATTTAAGATATGTTCCGTCTGTGTAAATAGTGTCTGAAGTGTAGAAACGAATAGCTCTGAAAATACTAAAACAATGAAAATACTTAATGAATACCCAGACAACCTACTATGTGTAAAGTGTAGATCAACAACACACTATGATAGTGGGTCTCAACCTTTTTGACTTTAAAGCTCTGCATTATCCAAAATCCGGAGCAACCCAGTCGCCTTGCCATAACAATTTAGCCCTTGTCAAAGTCTCTTAGGTCTTCATTCCTGCCCATTTCTCCTGTGTCCAACATGTTGATTACGAGAACTGATCGTTTGCTAATCTATCCAGATATTAATATGTGGCCTTGTTACGAGATGATCAGCGATATTCGCTTCACCTGAATTCAGGTTTATTGGGATACTTTTTCCCAGTCATCTCAATGTCAACAAGTGTCCCAATCAACCTGAATTCACCCTATATATATATATTGTCACTGTTGGGCGGCAAGCTCCATATTTTGTCAGTTATAGTTTCCCCCCATAAATCATTACTATTGGTCACCCCTTATGTCTGTCTGTGGGTTTTGCAAGTATTTAACCAATGAAAATTATTAAAAAGAGCTTGTGACTAAATCTCATAACTCTATTGGATCCTCAAACTATCATTAAAACCCCTCAACTCCACCTTGTCTCTATCGTGAATAAAGTGCCGTACGCCATCCCGACTTGATAGCAATGCAAGGGCAAATAAAGAACTGGTCTGAATAAGAACAGTGTTTTCTTTACTCCAGAAACAGTTTATATATACAACGTTTTATGTATTTGAGGAGTGTCTTTGTCTAGCATAGTTTTGCATTCTTTAATAATAATATGAAATTTTGGTAAAAAAAACTCAGCACCCACATATTTACAGTAAACTTAACAACCTGTAAGTTTATGAAAGCGTAACATGATGCACTTATTGCCTCAGATGTAGCCGTTCTAAAACATGTAGAAAACTCCATTTGAGCTTGATGTTGGTGAAATGTTAATAATCTAATGACACATGCAATGTCCATATAAAACCACAATAACAATTTTGACAACGCTGTGTTTAATTATTTAAAAAAATGCATCATTTTTTTCCATTTCCTAAAAAGTAGCATTTTTGGAGATACAAGGTGTCCATTCAACAGCGACGATATAGTACTTAGGCCAAAAAAACAAAACAAAACTGACTTACAAAAGTGCTTGACTCTTGAATTGTCAATACCAAGGTCTTGACCAAAAATTGATGCACCTCTTGATGCAAAATAAATGTTGTGATGTTATTTCCATGAATAGGTGCATCAATTTTGTTCAAGATCTTGTATTGACAGTGCAAGAGTCAAGCACTCTGTAAAGTCTCCTTCAGCACATCCCAAAGACTTTCAATGATTTTAAGGTCTGGACTAAGGTGCCAATTCTTCCAACCATTCTTTCACAATTTGAGCCTGATGAATCTTGACATTGTAATCCTGGAATATGGCCATAATGTTTCTTCCTACATGTTTTTTTAAAGAAATGAAGCTACACACTCCATCAATTAGGCTTAGAAGAACTGTTGCCTAACATATAACATGCTAGAAACGTAATAATCACTGCAATAATGATCCAATCATAGACTCTTAAGCATTTGCCTATTTAATCCCAAACAGTGACTTTTTCTGTTTTGGCCGGGCAGTGTACTGCTGCTAATCTTGTGGAAAACATTTGATTTGATTAGATAAATTTGATTGAATTCTGTTACACAAAAGACCATTTTGAAATTTGATTAATTCAGCTTTTTATACCTTCATATGTCTCAGCTATGCTCTCAATGCAATCTCAGAATGTTGAAGAGTGCTTCATTTCTGCACGAGTATAACTGAACCATCTAAATATCAAGCTCACTTTAATATCTCAGTGTTAGAGTGAGCAAAATGTTGTTTTGCTCAACCCATTCTTGTGCGTCACTGATGAATCAGTTTTCTGTGAAGTAGTTGCTTTCTGTTTGAAACAAATCAGCACATCTGTGCTTTCACGCGCTCCTCTTTGATGACACCAAATGAACGACATCAAAGCGAACATGCTCACTTTCATTGGGCCTCCACTTCTCATTTACCTTCATTTGCAAGTTGACTCAATATTCCGGCTCTTTGTGGAGTCAGAAGGTGCGGGATTGTTTGATCTTCAGGTCTCGAAAAATGGCAGACAATTCCCTTTCTGTGCCTTCAAAAGTGTGAAGCCCTTTAATTGGCACCTCATTAAAGGAATGCGTGGCGAGCGGCAATAAACCAAACAAAAGAAAGCGGATGTCTCTCTTATTTCCATCCATCCATCTATCCCGCTTTCTCTGAGCTCGTAGTGGACTCAGCGTCTCAACATGGGAGTGGAATAATCTCCCAATGCCCTTTAGCCTGGAGAGAGCACAATGTGTGTGTTGGTTGGACAGTGCTCATCAGTCAGATAACCTGCTTAAGAGATGCTCCTAGAAGAATACTAGGTTATTTTATTAGGGAGCATATGCCAGCCGACATGGTCAGCAACTTCTGCTGCTATATTTGTATGCACTGCAGTTTTACATTATTGGGCTGTGGCACTTTTGTGCTGGTCCAGATATACTGCATGTTATCATTTATATTATAGTATAAGATATAGCGTTGTTTCAGTGAAGTAAACACTAACAAAACAGTGCCATGTTATTTATTTGAAACATTGGTAATGATTGAGTAATATGTTATATTCTGTATCAACTTGACATAGTTTAACCATCGACATCAATAGTATATTGAGGTGCCACCAAATACTTTTTGTAAGGGATCAGAATCAGATTATTCTGGAATAGTGCAACAGTAGGATACTGATATTAAAAATGTTTTATATTATAATTTATTTATTTTTTATCATTATAATGTACAAACTTGGGCTGTCAATGTTAACCTGTCTACATGTTTTTATGCTGTTAAAGGTATATTCCACCCAAAAAGGATATATATATATATAATATAATATAAATGTTGTAGGATTTACTTTGAAACATTTTTTCATTTTTTCACTGGTAAATTTCACAATTAATTACAAAGAAATGGCAAGTATCACATTAAAAAGCAAAATTTTGATGTAGAAAGACTGAAATAGTATTTTCGGCCCCACTTTATTTTAGGTGGCCTTAACTACTTTGTACTTGCATCAAAAAAATAAGTACAATGTACTTATTGTGTTCATATTGTTTTGCAAAACTCTTTTGCTTATATTGAGGTGGGATACGGGTAAAGTTAGGGACAGGTGTGGTGGTATGGGTAAGTTTAAGGGCAGGGTTAGGTGTAAGGGAAGTGTCAACTGTGTAATTATAAATGTAACTACGGAAATGAATTACAGATGTAATTACATGCAGGTAATGTTAAAAATGTAAGTACAATGTAAAATCATGTATGTACACAATAAGTGCATTGTATCAAATGATTAATTGAAATGATAGTACATAGTAGTTAAGGCCACCTAATATAAAGTGGGTCCGTATTTCCTTGTAAAATGTACTCCAATAAACGTTTTTGTTTAATTTACAGCTTCAAAAAATATATATTGTGCTCATGCTTACTTTTTCTAAAAATTAGAAGTTTCTGCATGAATCGCATCATACCAAATTGTCATTGTCTCATGAGACCAAGTTGATACGACCCCAGAATCCATGTCGTCTGAAGCAAAGCTATAAATGTGTTTAAGAAAAATATTTTAAACCTTTTAAACCATAAACCATCGCTTCCAACTAAATGTTGTACATGTGTTTAAGAGAAAGTGAAGTTTGTGTGAGAAGTGACTGTCATGCTTTCATGTCACTTCTCATATGACTTATGACATACTCATTCTGTTCTGTGACTTTTAAAAACAGCTTAGAACGTTTTGACCCCTCTATTTCTCTCTCTCAATAATTGTAAAAGTGCATACATTTACCATATTTTTATATAATTGACAGATAAATTCCTGTGAGATCACTTCAGAATTTTTACTCTCTCTCACACATTCTAGTCCTGTGACAGCAGTGTGACATGTTGTATGAAATCTCTATAGAAACACTTTGGTGACATGCCCTTTAAATGTCAAAGTATACTTCACTTTTTATGTGTATGCGAGGGTCAGCGTACAGTGCGCGTGACGCAGATTTCGTCATCAGAAGAGTATCGGGGTACTGTACGAGCACCGCCAGATTTTTGTAAACGCGCATACTTTGTATGCCCAGGTGCACATTTACATTTTTTTTTTTTTTGCAGTATATACATGGATGTAACTTGTGGCGAAAGATTGCTCAAAACTGCGTATGTGTTGAATGCCTGTGTCAAAAGAAGTATACTTTGCAAGGCTGTGCATTTGATTGTGTGCGTATGCTCGCATACGTGTAAATAAAGTATACTTTTGCTAAAGAGGTCATATAATAAAATGAAATAACATTTTGTTTTTTCAAGTCGTAATTTAGTTTTCCATAATCATTTTGACCTTCTGATAATTAAATGGACTTTTAATTACTGATCGGGCTTTTATGCTGCTGCTGTGCCTTTAAGAATTTTTATTTTTGTTACTTTCAAAATAAGTAACAGCGTTTATGGGTTGCGGATCCAATATAGTGGGTCCTGCCAACTATTAACAAATTGTTAAGGTCGTTTGTTAAATTTCAGTTCGAAATGCTCATTTCTTACATTCCTGCCTCTCCACAATTCCTGTCAGAATGAGTGGTGGAGCACTCCAATGCCCTACATTTGCAATTAAAAAACTGACGTAAAAGTGACCGTGCTTGCTGTTGATGTGCCATATGAAGCGAACACTTCTAAGCTGTCTATGTTTGATTTATGATGCTGCTTTTCTGTATGCTTGCAGTTTAGTGAGAATCAACAATATACCAAAATTACCCTGGAAAACTTACACTCCAGGAAAAATACGGTTTGTTGTGCTCATCAAAACTGTATGGTTAACTGATGTGTTCCTTCCAAGTGATACAAATAAAGCTTAAAACTTGCTTTATGCTTTACCAAATAATGATAGTAATCACTCGGAATGTGACATTATATGTGTAGAATTGGCTACTATGTCTTTGAAACTCTAGGAATACAACAAAAATATGTATCCGGGAGCACAAGGCAGAAAAGTTGCACTAGTAATATTTAATGTTGCCCATGATGTCTGTGTCAGATAAAATCTTCCTATTTTGTCTTTAATGTTTGGTATATTATTTGGCATTAAGTGTCCTGCGTGTTTTGATATCAGCATTGCTGGTTATTATCTTTAATTATTTATCTTTTATATTGTGCTTTTGCAGATTGTGGCCTTAAGGGAGCAGAATGCCCACATTCAGAGGAAGGTGGCATCAGGAGAAGGTGCAGAGGACTTGTTGGAGGGAACTGATGCCCAGAAAGTTCATGGCAAGGTGGGCACTTACACCTGCCAGGCTCTATTCTGTCTTCTCAACAGTCAGATTTCGTTCTATGAATGCCAAAAGTACAGTACTGTTCAAACGAAAGAAGTCTCTACTGCTCCCCGATCATTAGTGTTAAGTAGAAATCATTCTAATATGCTGATTGGGTTGTCTTTTTTTATTTTGCATAGTTGAAAACAGTTCTGCTGCCTAATATTTTGGTGTAAACTATGATACATTTTTTTCAAGATTCCATTTAGATGCTTGCTTGCTTGCTAAAGAAAATAATTTTTTTCAGAAAACGATACTGTACATAATTGGAATGATACTGTACATAATTGGTTCCTTGAGGTGATTTTGTTTTGATGTACGATTTAAGTCTAGTACGGAAGAAACACAGAGGTGTACAGTAAAATCGATAAGCATTCACTATACAGTCAACGCACACCCATCCTGTCAAACTGTATTTCTAGATCACATTTAATGTACCGTTAAACCAATCGTAGCATAATCTTGCCTCGTGCTCCTGATGAAAAGATAACAGGATGACAGAATGACAGGATGAGAGACGTGCCGTCCTCCTCACGTCACCGATGGGCGCCGTGTGCGGCATTAGATTGTGTTGGCATGGTGACAGTGATGGCAGGAATTTGTGGCCTCGTAGAAGATAAAGGTTGGCACTTTGACAGTATATCTCAATTGGCCAAATTAATCTCCCATGATGCTCGATAGATTTAGTAGCAGTACTGACAATATCCAGGGCCTCTGGCACTGATGCATGGGTCCAGCCGACCAACTAGAGGTCATTGGTTTTGCCTGTCCGTTAAACAAATAAATCTGACCCTCCCAAATAGATACAGACAAAAACGGAAGAGAGAGCGAGACAGTGAAAAAAAGTGGCAGTGCCAGCCAGTGAGTCATTATCAGGCCCTACAGCCGCTCCAGAATAATAAAAAAAAAAACGGCTATTCTTTGTCTTGTCATTCTCGTCTATTTATGATCACAAAAGTCGTGTCGATCTCTCATGGCTTCACAGCTTTGACGGAGTAAATTCAGTGTGCTCTGCAAATGATTTTATCACCCTTCTGTCTTGGAGTCTGCAACCATAAATTAAACGGGATATAAAGTCTAATTTTAGTGCTGCATAAGACGTGTCAAATTTGAGTGTGAATATGTGACAGAAATCTTTATTTTAGGCATGGCAGAGGAAAGATCTGCTGAGCCTCTGTTTCACACACTCAGAATGCAATTAGACAGAAATGAACATGCTGGGAATTCAAAAATCCATTTAAAGAGCAGCACAAACTAGCTGAAAACAACCTAGGATAACCTGGGATAATATAATATATATTAATAATATAATGAATAATGAAAAATATAAAGTATATTTCAATTAATATGTTAATAAACTAGAAAATAGACTTAAGAAATTGCAAGTATAGGTATGTTCTTTGTGCATTGTGTTTAAATTAGTGTTAAATTTAGTGTCAACTGTGTCAGTTTCTTGTTTTACCATTAAATTGAAAATAATTATATGTTAACTGGACATATTTGTTTTGATTTGTATTAATCAGAAGTTTAGCTAAGATTTGTTCAATACATTTTTTTGGACCACAAAACCAGTCATAAGTTGCACTGGCATATTTGTGGCAATAGCCAACAATACATTATGCCAAAAATCATTACGATATTAAGTAAACATAGATATTTTGTAAGTTTCATACCGTAAATATATCAAACATGTATTATTAGTAGTAATATGCATTGATAAGGACTTCATTTGGACAACTTTTTTCGATTTTCTCAATATTTAGATTTTTTGTACCCTCACATTCCAGATTTTCAAATCGTTGCATCTCGGCCAAATATTGTCATATCTTAACATATACATCAACCATACATCAATGGAAAGCTTATTTATTCAGCTTGATATGCTTATATATGTGACCCTGGACCACAAAACCAGTCATAAGGGTAATTTTTTTAAAATAGAGATTAATGCACTTTTTATTTTTGGCATAAAAGAAAAATCTATCATTTTGACCCATAAAATATATTGTTGGCTATTGCCACAAATATGACTTATGACTGGTTTTGTGGTCCAGGGTCACATATGTTATGTTTTAACATTATTATTACATAATTTTTTTTTTAAAATACATAATATGAATGAAATGTATTCTTTTTTTTTTTCAGTTAATGTTTGTTATATTTTAAGTAATGGAAATGTTTTGTATGGTTGTAGTTTTAGTTTTTAACAATGCTAACCCTGATAATAATTTGAAGTCACTCTGAATTAGTAAATTCTATTTAAAAATCCTTAATTTAATTGGTTTAATCAATCTCACAACACTAAAGGAAAGTGTATTGTGTGTGTTTGGGCTGCAGCGGTTGTCTAACGGGTCGATGGAGTCGGGGGACGAGGCCAGTCAGGTGGTGGAGCTGCAGGAGCTTCTGGAGAAGCAGAACTACGAGCTGGCTCAGATGAAGGAGCGAATGTCCTCGCTGTCCTCCCGCGTGTCCGAGGTGGAGCAGGAGCTGGAGACGGCCCGCAAAGACCTCATCAAGAGCGAAGACGTGAACAACAGGTTCCAGAGAGATATTAAAGAGGTGCAGTATATGGGTGTATGTGAATTAGACCGTGCGCAAAACCTTATCCAACATGTTTGAAGCTGTGTAACATCCTTTCTATTCAAATACAGTTTTCTTATTTTAAAAAAATCTGTCCGTTACGGCCCTGACTGACCAGGTGTCTTCGAATTTGGACACAGACTCCCTCTTGATGTCACATTAACAATTAGTGACAGCCGGACAGACTCTGGGAAATGTCTGTTGAATTGGAGATGCAGTTATTGATGGAGAGAGAGGTTGTGGCAGCCCAAAGCAGTGTGTGTGTGTGTGTCTCCATGTCCGAATGTGTGCATTAGCCTGTGTTGATATTTGTCCTCAAGCCTGTGTGTAATTATAGTGCAGGATTTTTGATGGACAGCAGACTATTACACCTGCAGGCTCCTCAGATATGTGTCCACTAACCAAAAGTCTGCCAATATATGTGTGTGTGTTATTTAGGCTATGTGTCAGAAAGAAGACATGGAGGAGCGGATCGTGACTCTTGAGAAGCGCTATCTCAGTGCCCAGAGAGAGTCAACATCGCTACATGACATCACAGACAAGCTGGAAAACGAACTGGCCAATAAGGAGGCGTTCCTCAGACAGGTCAGGTTTTGACCACTTGTTTTCCAATTTCCTTCTCCATTTTACTTTTGTATTATTTTAAATTGCTTTGATATGCTGCAATTACTTGCCTTCCATATCCATACACTGTGTGAACGCACAGAAGTTTTGAACTTGATAACGGACAAACAGTCATTCCATTCGTAATTGAACATTCTGTTCCGCTGATGTCATGGTCAAGATGACCATTTCATGTCCTGCCAAATGATTTACCAGGATTTTTGAGTGCTGAAAAAAAAGATGCATGTTCTGAACATATTACAGAGATGGATGGCCATGACAAACCATCGATTAACTATTAAAATTAATCATTCAATGAAATTCTGTATTAGTATTTACTCATTTTGTACCAAATTTGTATGACTGACTTTTATAGAAGATCCTTTTCCATTTCAGTGTTATTTTGACATTATTTATATCCAATTCTTAGCCTGACGTCGTCATACTCAATTCTAGTCAGAATTTGAGTCTGATACTGCTCCGTTGGGCTGTGATTATGGGGCGTGTTTCAACCGAACCAGGAAAGACCTCAATTGGATAGACCTACAACCAATCAGAGCAACGGAGCGACGCATAACATTAGTTGTCAAATGTCAACAGAACTCAACTGCACTGTGTTGCCAAGTCCGCGGGTTGAAGCGACCCCAATTATGTGATATACAGACCCAGGAATGCGAAATTTAGCAGACAATCCAGCCAAAATAACACACATTTTACCCCCCAAATGCCATTTTTCCCGGAGAACCCCCCCACCCGGAAAGCTATTGGGCTTGTTTTTAGCTAGTTATGAGTAGCAATTGGGCGAGTTTTGCTGTAAAAACTTGGCAACCCTGTCTGCATGCACGCTAGAATAAGTCACGTTAGAAGAAGAAGATGAGTGTAAACGATCTTTGCCGGTGTTGTAAAAAAAGAATTTAAGGATACACAGAGTACTTACCAACACGATCATCATTTCTGAGAGAAATAGTAAAGGTGAATGCATATACGAACAAGTTCTCTGTTTAGGATTAGAACAAATTCAACCCAAGCGCCTTTGATGACGTGGATGATTATGTTACTGTTTATCATCTGTCCATCATCGTCTAAAGCCCGCCCTGACAATTTCATTGGTCCGAACAGTTTCTGTTCGGGCATAATTACTTCTCTATGGATCAAGTCCAGACCGAACTGCCCGTGCAAAAAAGAATTGTGGGCGGGGCTAAGTTCGTCTGGCATCCAGGCTATCCAATTCTAGTATTTATTAATGTTTTGAATTAGCTTTGCAATTTTTTTATATATATATTTTCAGTTTTCATGTGCTTTTGTCTTTTTTTATAATTCTATTTAGGTTTAATTGATTTTTATTTATTATTTTAGTGTAGTTTTAAGTCATTTTAGTACTTTATCTTATTTTATTTCATTTAGTCACCATGGAAACATTTCTAAGTTTTGTTACGTTTTTTCATCTAATATTTATATTTTATTTTATTTTATTTCAGCTTTATTTAAATAAAAAAAAATACTTTTAATAGTTTATCTGTAGTTAGCAACAACAGCACTGTTCCATATAAGATAAGTGAATTGAGACTGGCGCTGCCAAGCTTCAAGAACGATCACAAAATAGGCAGTTATGTAATTTTGTTTGTTTGGGAACACTGAAAAGGGCCGAGCTGATTCACTTGTTGCTGTGGATGCTGGACAGTCCTATGATGTCTGCTATATGACAAACTCTCTGATCAGACATTGTGTGTGTGTGTGCGTGCGTGTGTGCGTGTTTCTTACCACAGATGGAAGAGAAGAACAGGCAGTTGCAGGAGCGGCTAGAGTTGGCAGAACAGAAGCTCCAGCAGACCATGAGGAAAGCAGAGACACTGCCTGAAGTCGAGGCTGAGCTAGCACAGAGGATAGCAGCTCTCACCAAGGTACTGAATACCACACACACACACACACACACACACACACACACACACACACACACACACACACACACACACACACACACACACACACACACACTAGCTGTGCATTTAATGCAAGCCAGTGTTGAAGAAGTATTTAACTAAATAATAATTTGACTTTAAATGAAGAATACATAAAGTGGGAACATAAAATCTGGGAACACTTATTATGAATGATGACTCTTACCTGAATTTGTGAATTGTTTATTTACTTATTAATTGAAGTGGACCATCAGAATGAACAATTGACATAAATGAATCAGGCAAACAGTACTACTTCAGAGAGTGAGCGACTAACTCTGACCCATATTGGGCTCAACTACTCAGCTTAGGGAGTCAAGGCAAGGGCCATTTTTGAGGTGGTTTCTCTCTCCTACAGACCACTGCACATTAAGAGGCTCTAAAAGTTCTTGGTTTGATTGGTGCAAGGTAATATATTGCACTTAGTGTACATTTTGCTATGTGCATTGATCAGCATAAAAACTTTAATATCATCAGTAGCAGTAGAAATATATTTCAAACTTGTGTGGTGATCACAAAGATTTGAAAGGCCATGTGGTTAAATATATCATTATATATACAGGTCCTTCTCAATAAATTAGCATATTGTGATAAAGTTCATTATTTTCCATAATGTAATGATAAAAATGTAACTTTCATATATTTTAGATTCATTGCACACCAACTGAAATATTTCAGGTCTTTTATTGTTTTAATACTGATGATTTTGGCATACAGCTCATGAAAACCCAAAATTGCTGTCTCAATAAATTAGCATATCATGAAAAGGTTCTCTAAACGAGCTATTAACCTAATCATCTGAATCAAAATTTCACCTGCAAAAGATTCCTGAGGCTTTTAAAAACTCCCAGCCTGGTTCATTACTCAAAACCGCAATCATGGGTAAGACTGCCGACCTGACTGCTGTCCAGAAGGCCATCATTGACACCCTCAAGCAAGAGGGTAAGACACAGAAAGACATTTCTGAACGAATAGGCTGTTCCCAGAGTGCTGTATCAAGGCACCTCAGTGGGAAGTCTGTGGGAAGGAAAAAGTGTGGCAAAAAACGCTGCACAACGAGAAGAGGTGACCGGACCCTGAGGAAGATTGTGGAGAAGGACCGATTCCAGACCTTGGGGGACCTGCGGAAGCAGTGGACTGAGTCTGGAGTAGAAACATCCAGAGCCACCGTGCACAGGCGTGTGAAGGAAATGAGCTACAGGTGCCGCATTCCCCAGGTCAAGCCACTTTTGACCCAGAAACAGCGGCAGAAGCGCCTGACCTGGACAACAGAAAAGCAGCACTGGACTGTTGCTCAGTGGTCCAAAGTACTTTTTTTGGATGAAAGCAAATTTTGCATGTCATTCGGAAATCAAGGTGTCAGAGTCTGGAGGAAGACTGGGGAGAAGGAAATGCCAAAATGCCTGAAGTCCAGTGTCAAGTACCCACAGTCAGTGATGGTCTGGGGTGCCATGTCAGCTGCTGGTGTTGGTCCACTGTGTTTTATCAAGAGGAGGGTCAATGCAGCTAGCTATCAGGAGATTTTGGAGCACTTCATGCTTCCATCTGCTGAAAAGCTTTATGGAGATGATTTCATTTTTCAGCACGACCTGGCACCTGCTCACAGTGCCAAAACCACTGGTAAATGGTTTACTGACCATGGTATTACTGTGCTCAATTGGCCTGCCAACTCTCCTGACCTGAACCCCATAGAGAATCTGTGGGATATTGTGAAGAGAAAGTTGAGAGACGCAAGACCCAACACTCTGGATGAGCTTAAGGCCGCTATCGAAGCATCCTGGGCCTCCATAACACCTCAGCAGTGCCACAGGCTGATTGCCTCCATGCCACGCCGCATTGAAGCAGTCATTTCTGCAAAAGGATTCCCGACCAAGTATTGAGTGCATAACTGAACATAATTATTTGAAGGTTGACTTTTTTTGTATTAAAAACACTTTTCTTTTATTGGTCGGATAAAATATGCTAATTTATTGAGATTTATTGAGGTTTTCATGATCTGTATGCCAAAATCATCAGTATTAAAACAATAAATGACCTGAAATATTTCAGTTGGTGTGCAATGAATCTAAAATATATGAAAGTTTAATTTTTATCATTACATTATGGAATATAATGAACTTTATCACAATATGCTAATTTATTGAGAAGGACCTGTATATATTTTTTGGTTTGTCTGGCATGCGTTACCCCATGTACAATCACTAATTTCCAGCAAACACAGAATGCTAACATCCTTTTATTCATCATTTTATTATTTATTAAATTATTTCCTGCGGTTCCTTTCCACAGCGATCACTGTACGTAACCAAAAACATTCTTTAGAAAATTATATTTATATTATTTACTTTATAAAAATGTGCATTCTTTTTTTAAATTCTTTATAAAAGTGTTAAATTATATAATTATCTCAATGAATCTCATTCTTTTTTATAAATTGTTATATTAGTAATATATAAACTTTAAACAATATATAAAGTATTATTATGTTAATTATTTCTTTATAAAATGTTTTTATAAAAATGTAGGGGTGGGATTTTATTAACTATTTCTATTTAAAAAAAATGATGTATGATTTATTGGAATCAGACAAAAAATGACTACATCTGTTTGAAGTCAATATAGTCAGCAAAGTCAACAAGAATTGTCCATTTTGTTTTCATGGTGACTTTAAAGTAGCCTGGTCCTACCAGACTCTCGTACGTAGCCTACATTTCATTTTTACATAGAGTCTGGCCACTCTCCATTGACAAGCGTTTACTTTCTTGAAGGCGGGTACTCTGTTGAAGTTTAAAACTATTGGATCTGCCATAACCAATCACTAACATTTGGTCGTGACGTATGTCATCTCAAACCAGTGCACGACATCAACGTCATCATTCTCAGCCACTCCCTCTGTTTGCTGATTGGACCGGTTAAAATTTGACCAGAGAAAACCAAAGAAAAAAACGCAATCCCAGGCGGAGTACTAAAGGAAAATGAAAATTGAGCGGAAGTACGTAGGAGGGCGGAGCCAGGCTAACTTTAAAAGACAGAAATTAAACAGTTGTTAATTATTTAAACCTGATAACAGACTGCTGTGGTATCATTTACTGATTGAAATGATTCATACGGTTCTCATTATTAATGTTGTGTGATATTTCTCTGTATTGTGTGGTTTGGTAGTCTGATATGGAAGCTAAACTCCAGGACATGAACTGCAGCCTTAGGAAGGTGGGGCCGAAAGCCGATCACACACTCTCACTTCGCTCTGTCTGGTTGCGGGTCTGTTCACTGCTGGTGTATTTCAGATGCATGTGATGCTCAGCTGGGATTTTCTTCGCTTTAATGGGTTGCTGACGTACTTGGTTCTTTCTGTTCACCCACGAGAGAACAGATGCTTAAGGAAATAAACACTCCTTCTCTTTACCTGTCTGCTCAACCATATCTTTGGTGTTTGGTGTGATGGCACCTTATAAACCAAACACACACTCTCATTAATCTAGATTAAGATTCGAACCAACATCACAGGGTTCATGGTTTCTTTCTCTGCTGGTTTGGGATAATTTGTGGATTAACATTTTCTCATCTGACAAATTACATTGTGTTTGTTTGTTGTACAGGCGGAGGAGAGACACGGCAGTATCGAGGAGCGTATGAGACATTTAGAGGGACAGCTGGAAGAGAAGAACCAGGAACTGCTCAGGGTCAACATCACTTTATATCGTTAATGAATATTTTTTTTTAGGAATTGCATACTTCCTTACTATGTACCATTTTTACAGTATGCTTAGTATCTATATATATGGAATATCCAAATTTCCACACACGTTTGCCAAAATATGCAGTATAAAACATCATTCTGCGTGAAAAGCAGTATCCCACAATGCAATGCACTCTACCTTGACCTTCCATTTCCAGTATGAACATCTACTATGATTATTGTCTCCTCCTAACGGATTGTTTTATTGAACTGCCAAAAATACGAAATATACTTTATTTACTTACTACATACCTGGGCAACATTTGCCAAATGAAAACCCTCAGAGAGCAAGTGTAGGAAAATTGCACCATTTGTATAAAGCAGTTGAATAATAGTGAGCTGGTTTATCACTATTGTCTCATAAATGGTCAGAAGGTGAAACGTCTTAACTTTTCATAACTGTGTTCTTAATGGTTGAAATATATTATTTTACAAATATTTTTATTTTCTGAATTGCTGTGAATTCAAAACTTTCACTTACTGTATCAATAAACAGTGACATTTAGCAGCGTTTCTTCAAATGATCCCTCGATGCAAATTTTGCCTAAAGAGAATTTTTATATAATTGATGGCTTCCTAAGCATCATGGGGCAGGGGTAAGCATCATGAATATCAATGCTTGGGTCTCTGAGGGTTAAACATGCAATGTAGTGAGGTCATATGACAACATTTCTAACATACTATACTTTTGTTTGCAGTATATAGTATAGTATCGTATCATATTTCATTTCAAACCAGAAACTTTGTCTTTATTGAATTAACACCAAATCTTTCCACACATATAAACAGTAAAAAACAAAAGAGTAATGTAAATATAAAATATTTGATTTGTGTGAATATAATGTTGAAAAATGTTTTTGGGATAAAATGGTGTGTTGTGTTTCCTCAGGCTCGACAGAGAGAGAAGATGAACGAGGAACACAACAAGCGTCTGTCAGACACTGTGGACAGACTCTTGACTGAGTCCAACGAACGATTACAGCTCCACCTGAAAGAGAGGATGGCCGCTCTTGAGGACAAGGTGGGAGACGATCCTACCGTCAGTGCCAACGACTTCCGATCACTTCAATCACTCACACCGTTACCATTGCTTCTCTTTCAGAATTTGCTAATACAAGACTCTGATAACTACAGGAAGCAGTTAGAAGATTCCATTCAAGAAAAGGTCATTAGTTTTTATTTTCTGAAAAGTAGCTTGGTGGAACAAATTTTAATGCAATACTTGCTATGCATTCTGAGTAAAATGAAACTTTAATGTGCTTTGTGGTTGTAGTCTCATCTCTCGGAGGAGATAGAGAAACTGAGATCTGAGCTGGATCAGTACCGGTTGAGGACCGGATCCCTTACAGAGCCCACGCTGTCACGGTGAGACAGAAATCATGAAAAACTCAGAACTATCCTCTCACAATAAACAATAGCACTGTTCCAAAACCCAACCAACGCGACAGAATTTTAAGGCATCATAGGTGTGCGCTCGACATGAAGGCTGGTCCACAACAGTTGGCAGCAACATTAGCGTATGTATCCTTTCTGGAGAAGGCAATGTAAGGACGTATTACTGAGGTAAATAAAAAATAAATGACTATAAAACTATGGATAAAGAATAGAAATGTAATTAAAAATGTATTATTTCACATTATTTCAAAGTAGTGTTTTATGCTCTTAAGAGTGCAACAGTTGGGTTTTGGAAGTAATAATCCCATTGAATATGAACATAAAAACAGACCTACTGTGAGCTACGAGGTTGTTAATCGATGGTATATGCTTTTGTTGAAGCCATTGTTTCTTATTTGACTGTCTAAAATTAAAACTAAATAATTTATCTCCTTAAAGCCATTAAGTAAACAGTCTTGTACCTTTGTATTTCTCTGATTTTAAAATATTGTATGATTCAAAAGTTTGTAATGTTATGATTCACCTCATAGCTGGTTGGTTTGGTTAATGGCTTATAACTCTTTAACAAAGCCTATGGGAAAATTAATGTGAAAAATAGTTCCAGAGCCATGGCCACTGAAAAAGTGGGCAAGCACCATTGCGTTGTATTGAAGTATTGGGCTGTTAGCTTAGAATCAACATCAAATTCTATTGGAATCAAGAGTCAAGTTTCTTGTATACTTCCCATGAGGATTTATGTGGCAAGTAGAATTGCTGCCCTTTGTATATTGTTCCAGATCAGTCACTTTTTAAGTTCCAATAGTGGTTAAGAGCTTGTGCTTGATGTAGACGGCAAAGCAGCTCTCTAGGTTTTGGAACAGAGGTAATGTTACCATCTCCATACAGTGATATAAATTAAATTACTTATGGCACATTTGTTCAACAATGTTGCATATTGTTCTTTCATTGCAAATGGCATTTTAGCATTCCAAAGTTTATTTAATGTGTCTAGATTCTAGATGTCTTGATGATGGATTGTGATCTTGATTCCAGGTCCCATCTGGATGCTTCCGGAGATCTACGTTTCTCTCTGGGTTCTCTTGCCGAGACGCAGTCGGACCATTATCGCTCCACCAAGGTGATCCGCAGACCCAGGAGAGGGCGCATGGGGTTACATATGGATGAACAGAAGGTAGGACCTCTTCACCCATTGTTTCTTGAGCTTTGTGCTGAACATCACTTATTCCGGCTTCTCTTTCATCTTCCTGCAGGCTAAGTCTCTGGGAGAGCACGAATGGCGCTCTCAACAACTTGGCGTTCTGGGTGGCCACCCGTTTGAGAGCGACACGGAGATGTCGGATATTGATGATGATGACCGAGAGACCCTTTTCAGCTCGATGGATCTACTGTCTCCTGGAGGACATTCAGATGCTCAGACTCTGGCAATGATGCTGCAAGAACAACTGGATGCCATCAATAAAGAGATCCGGTCAGTACAGTCATTGTGACCACAGCACCTTTTTGTAGACTTGGCGTTGTCTTAATTGTCTACCCAGAGATTGAGAAGATGCATTACTTTCAAATCGCTTTAATGTCTGTTATGTAAGACATCTGTATAGCAATGAACGAACATTATATTTCTTAAAAATGTCACCTCAAAGGTCACCAAAGAAAAATGTGCGAGGAGAACAGCAGGGGGGCTTAAGACTGACCCTTGCTGCACACCTTTAGAATTGTTAGGTTTAGCAGCTGTTCATTTACTGGTTTAGATCCTGATTTCAAGTCTGTCCTAAAGAATGCAGATTTTAGGTCTTGTAGTACTAGCAGAGAAATGCAGCACAGGTTGGATAACAAAAGTAAGTCATTTGTTACACTGACAAATGCAGTAATGGGGCCTGAAATCTGACTCTGTTATGGGGGAATTTTCGTATAGTTTTTTTAATGAACGATCATGTTTGTTGTTCTTGTATTTAGCATTAGATCAAGATCAACTTTTTTTCTGAAACATTTAAATGTTATCTAAAAAATCCAGTCGTAAGATTTTGTGCAGTTGGAGTTTTCTGTGAAAACTCTGATTTGTTTGGTTTCAGATATTTATAAACATGTTTGATATTTTAAGTCGATTTTAGAACACTCATTGTTTTTATATGTTATACATCCCCTAGCAGCGAGGTATACGTTATCTGCATGATCCGAACGATTTGAAAGTCTAGTGATCATCAGTCGTTTTGTGTATGATGCAGTTTTTTTTCTTTAGCCATTTACAAAGTCAGCAAGTGCATAATGCCTAGAGTTTTAAATTACGTTCAGATTTTAAAAGTTATGTAGTTTATTTCAGACTTTCGTTTTTCAAATCTAATTTATGGTCGTTTCTTCCTACATTTTTATTGGCGCTTACAGATCATTCTTTCACTTTTGACTCACTCATTTCACTCTCATTCTCCTGTAAATATCTACATCTGATTTTTGTGTATATTTGCCATTTATTAGATGGCTTTCTTCAAAGTGACTTGTAAATTGATTCTTGGGACTGGTACAAGTTCCTTGACTATTATTCCAGTAGCTTTTTTGCGAACATACAGTACAGGGGATTGAACTTGTCACCTTAGAAGTGTAGATTTATCAGTCAAGTTTCCCTCCATAACCTACATATAACCTTCTACTCCCTAGATAATCCCATTGATTTTTTTTTGTATGTTTTAACTGTCAAATTTAAGAAAAAACCTGTACATTTCTACAGACCCAGTAGTTCTAGAATGAATAAAAAAACAAAACAATAAAAGGTGCTGCAGAAAGCAGAGTTGTGACTTCAGGCAGTGTATATGCTAATTTGAATATCAGCCAAGGCTCAGGATTTCTCCTGTAGGCTGTTCAGTTGTTATTGAACCTGTTTCTGCGGTTCCTGATTTCCATAATTTCTGGGAGTAGCCTGTACTTTATGTCACCTGTCTGTCTTGATAAGTCATCGCTGTGTCCTGTCTGTCGACCCCAAGGCCTGACTTGATATGCACTTGTACCTAAGGTTGTCAAAAGCAATTGTATGACTCCAACTCAAGTAACAAAAACATTAACAAAGGCCTGTAGATTTCATTTAGATCTAATTTGAATTTGGTCCAATTCAGTGGAAATGTATGTAGGGCTGTAATCTCCCAGTCGATTAGTCGATTATTAGTCGATACGTTCTGGCTCGACCAAAATTCTGATTGGTCGATTTTTTTGCCGCGTTCATTTCGTTAGTTTTACCGCGTTCATTTAATCAGTTTTGCCGCGCCGCGTTCATTTCATCAGGTGGAGAGCACTAATTGCTAATGGGGGTGTTTTCAGAGCACCCCTGTTTCACAGGTAACTGTCTGTCTTCAGAACACCCCCTTGTTTCCACTTCTTTTGGATTAGCCCAACCCACTGGTGAAGAGAAGTCTTGGTCCTTTGTTTTTCATTCCCCGCTGGCTCAAACGCACGCCCATAGCGGTAAACTTGAGGAACGCCCATCAACATACACGAGGGGATGCGTCACAACACCACGCTTCAGTTGTGCTGCAAAAGTGGATCTGTACTGTCAGGTTTTGCCGCGTTCATTTCATCAGGTGGAAAGCACTAATTGCTAATGGGGGTGTTTTCAGAGCACCCCTGTTTCACAGGTAACAGTCTGTCTTTAGAACACCCCCTTGTTTCCACTTGGATTAGCCCAACCCGCTAGAGAAGAGAGACAGATTGAAGAAGGCTATAGTTTGCTGTATATTATTTATTTAATTGGGAGAGCGTTTTTTCTGCTCTTGATCTGGCTTGTTTAATAAATATTCCTTTTTTATTAAAGTGGACGTGCCTTTTGTGTTTAAGAGTAAAAGCTTTAAGTTAATAGTCTATTCGTGTCTCAGCCGCGAAGCTGAGCTGATCCTGTGTTCGAGCTGCACAGAGCGGCTGAAATGATGGTGTCTGTCAGTTAGTATAATACATATGACAAAAACAATTGTCTAAATTATGTTGCATATTCCTCAAAAGTTCTTGTGATGATATCACTAGTTGACAACGGAAATTATAGGCTATGATGGTGCTCGTGATGCAGACTCATTTCAGTGCAAAATAATCAGGTCAAAAACAATTTAATATACTGCAAATAGCCTACTAGTGTTTATGTTTATTTATAATTCATTTAGGCAGACAACAAGGCTACCAAGTACTGCGCACAGTGTGCAGCTAATTAATTTAACGTTTTTTTTCCTAACGTCATTTTTAGTCTAAAATTTCAGTACCTCAGTCGACCAAGATTTTCTTTGGTTGATTACAGCCCTAAATGTATGATTTAACATTTGAAGAAGCCAGAACAGACGGCAAGTCCTTCTTCAGCCTTTAAAAAAAGAAAAGAAAATCGCTTTAGTTGTATTTTATGTTTCAAAGGTCATTTTAAATTTGCTAAGAGCCACTCACGGCAGGCAAGTTTTAATTTTTTAGATGGTTCTCTGTTATTTCCCACATTTATTTTTGGTCAGGAGCCCCCTTAATGTAAAACTGGTTTATAAAATATACACAACCTCATATATAATGTACAGTATGTGTGTCCAACTTTATTTGATTGCCAATGTACAAATACAGCTCAAAGTACTATTAAACTGTGCCTATAATGTGTGCTGGTTGTTTTGATTACCACTGGAAGAAAGATGGTCTCCCTGCAAACTGTTTATTTCTCCCCTACCAGTAGTGGTCCGCTGTTGATAAAGCACCAGCTTTGTCTTTGTGCTTTTGGGCTAAAAGACACAAAAGCGTTGAATGCCTTACAACCAACTGTAAACATGTTAAATGCTTGACAAATGGTCAATGTTTAATTGTTCGCAGCACAGTCAATGGCTGCTTTACAAGATATTCAATAATCTGAGCGCATGAAAAACATCCACTACAAGAGCTGTCGAATGTTAAATCAGTAAACTGCAGTTTGCGATCCTTGAGTGTTGTCCTCGAGCGTCCACTGAAAACAACATCAGTCTTCAGCCAGTAAAACACAAGCCTTTTATTATTTCTCTGTTTGAGCTTGTTATTGCATTGTACATTTTTGTAATTTTTCTATGTTCATTCTATGTATTATTGAAGAGTTAAAATATTTTCATTTGGCACTATCCATTGTATTAAGGGATAATTATAAGTTTTAGCTACAGTGTTTCTTGTCTTGTTTCCAAAAATGTTTACTTTTGCTAGTAGATTATCGCCATAATTTACTGTGGGCTAAACTCTTTTTCTCTTGTTTCTCAAGGCTGATCCAAGAAGAGAAGGAGTCGACAGAACTGAGGGCAGAGGAAATAGAGAACCGCGTGGCCAGCGTGAGCCTGGAGGGGCTGAACCTGGTGCGGGTGCACCATCCCGGAGCCTCCATCACTGCCTCCGCCACCGCATCCTCCCTCGCCTCCTCCTCACCTCCCAGCGGACACTCCACCCCCAAACTCACCCCGCGCAGCCCGGCCCGCGACATGGAGCGCATGGGGGTCATGACACTGGTATACAAGCTCATCCGTATCTCTGTCCTACAGGGGTCATATCATGAGGATTTACATATTTAGAGATTTAAAAGATGGAAGAAAATGGTCATTGGAAAATAAATTATTTTGTTGGAATTTTTTTTTTTTTTTTTTTTATATGACCTCTTTAAGAAAATTTGTTTAATTTACGCCACATTTCTTTAACTTTTGGATATTTTTTCATGTAAATTGTAGTGCTGGTTAATTCACCAATGAAACAGTATGATGTCTCTCAATCAAATTCTGTATTATAGTTTTTCTAGTATTTTTTCTGCAGTTTCTTTATCAACACGTTGAGTTGCTTTGAATGCTTCATGACTATCGAGTCCATTAACAGGCAGCAAACTGTTCATATTTGTTCTTTTCTATTTTGCAGCCTAGTGACTTGCGGAAGCACAGGAGAAAGGTATTACTTAAAAATCCCTTCACAAAAGAGCACCATTGTATTTGCCATGATTAATTTCATAGGCACCATATACTGAGGACACCTGGGTTGGGCAAAAATTTGAATGTAAAAATTAGTTCCATTTCAAATTCATGAGTTGGAACTGAATTGTACTGGCTATAGTTCAAAAGGGTGTTGATTTGGAATGAATGAATGAATGAATGTAACAAAATATAATGAGGTTTATTCTTGCCTCACTGGCAAATTAACTTAATTTAAATAAAAATCTCTAAAAACAAATCTTATCATTCTGCACTGTTTTGCTTCTTAAGCAAATTTATATTGTTTACGGATGTGTAGATATTTGTGCTGGTTAATAAAACAATAATACTGAGAATTATGGCAGTAAATAAGTATTAATACATATTTATAAATATATGTAATCAATTATGTATAATTCAAATTATTTTCAGTGTATTGATTATTATTAATATTTATTATTAACATTAATTATTCATATCTAAGGTTTCTGGAATACCTATAGGTTGTATGAAATTATCTTTATGGGTGTTTTAGAATGAAAAAATACATATAAGACACATCCTGTTTTCAACCCAAAAACTCGCCTTCATGTCGTTCCAATCCTGTATGACTTACTTTCTTCTGTGGAACAAAATATAAGATATTTTAAAGAACATTGTGAGCCAAACAACATTGGAGCCCATTGACTTTCATTGAATTTCATTTCATTTCGTGTCTCAAAATATCTTCATTTATATTCCACAGAAAAAAAGTCATAGTTTTGGAACGACATGAGAGTGAGTAAATGACAAAAATTTTCATTTTTGGGTGAACTACATTTTGGGTGAATTTAAAAAGGCATTCTTAATTCAGTTTGGAATGGTGCACTATATTGGAAAACACCAGAGTTATTTTTCTCCCCTTACAAGATCGCAGCAGTGGACGAGGATGGCCGAGAGGACAAGGCAACCATAAAATGCGAGACCTCGCCGCCTCCCACACCTCGCCAAGTCCGCATGACCCACACGCTACCTGCTTCTTCGCACAATGACGCACGGTGAGAAGGCAAAAAGACGCCTGACAGCAGCTAGACACGTGCCGTGTACAAACATAACTCCCACTGTTGATCTGTTTGTCTGTCTCCAGGCTGACGGCTACATTAGAGACGGAGGCCAGTGCTCTGAGCAGTGTAGCCAGCAGCCAGGACTCCCTTCACAAACAGCCGAAAAAGAAAGGCATCAAGTCCTCCATCGGACGACTGTTTGGGAAGAAAGAAAAGGCCAGAATGGGGCAGCTAGGGAAAGAGATTATGGGACCAGGCCAAGGTACGGACATAGACACAGCTCAGTGGAACCACCGTAGAGACTATTAAAAGGTTTAAATTCAGGTTCAACTCTATGAGATGATGTTGATATATCACAGTCATTTTGAAAACTGATTTAAATACTGATCTACAGTTGAATGTAAATATAATTATCACACTAACATTATCAGATGATGGGTTAATGGATCTCCTCCATCAGTAGGAAATGTATCCGATCCTGAGCTTATGGGTCAGGATATTGCTGTTGGAAAGCTGGGAACACAGGCAGAGAAAGATCGCAGGCTTAAAAAGAAGTAAGTATCTTATAAATCGCTTTCTGACAAATTCAACTTACACAACCTTTTATGAAGGTAATTAATTCCTGGGCCCAAATCTTGTCAAACTAATTAAATATAACCGACACACCATAACAACCTTACTCACAAACGCAGTCACGTTTTTCTTCACACACACCTCCATGTAAAAAACAATATTTGAACATATCTGGATGCATTATAGTGCCTTAGGCCAGAAACATACTTTACGCATGGCATCGCAAGCGTGCGGTCCTGTTGCGCAGACTTAATGTGTCACATTGGCCAATAGCAGGCCTCAGTGTTCATGATAGATTAATGCTATAAAGTGACTGTTATTTAGGTAGTTAGCTATAAGCATTCTGACAGTATAACTAACGTAACTAAACCATTGATCCACAATGATAGTAGATGTCCTGAAAGAACAAACAACCATTCAATAAGACGCTAGGCTATGGCGACGCTTGTAGCAAAAGTGTTCCTAAACAATTTTTTGCGACATTTCAAGCATTGGCATACAGTTAACATATTGAAAATTAGCATTTCCATGACATTTTGATGCGCTAAAACTTTTTGGTTAAAATAAATCCTGAATGGAAACTCGGCTAATGTGTGATGCTGAGCTTGCATAACCAAATTACGTTTGGTTTGGCCATTTACATATTTGCGTAGAGTATGTTTCGGGCCTTACTTTAGCTCATTTAAAAAATAAATAAATAAAAGAATGAATTTTCATGGTCAGTATAGTTTTAATTTGTTTAAGTTTACAGCCTATTATCTAAATGCCACATGTTTTACTACTTAAATAATGTAATTGTCTTGAATTTGTGTGATTGTCATTTGTAGAATGTATGTTGACACGAGAATGTGCCTTTCATAGCAGGCTTGTGAGTTTGTTGCATACTTGGATGTGTTTACAGCATGTCATGTGATGCTTGCCAAATATCACGTTTCTTTGCCTTAACGCTAATGGTTGAATGTGACCGTTTTATGTAATTTGACACGTGTCGGTCTCATCCATCGTGGCGCCATGCGAGGACGACTCTTCACCGTTTCCATTGCACTTTTCGTCACACTTTTTGCATGCTGTATGATAAAAAAAAACCTTTTAAAGACAAGTAGATTTGTTCAATTGTGACCGATAAGTCAATATCAAAGTGCAAAAATACCACAATTCCCAACAGTAATGCACGTGTCTGGGCTGAGGTGTTTTTCTAAACTACATACAGTATGCTCAATAACAAGCATTTAATTTTGTCTCCCATCGCTTTCTCTATTTTTCTTTTCTCTCTCTCTCTCTATTTCTCCTCATCTGACTCTGTATCAGCGGGTAAGTTTAGTTTGTGTTGCCGAGACTTGCTGCATTTTCCACTGTCGACGCTCTGTCCGTGTCTGTCGTCATGCTCCTAAAGTGTGTGTCTATCTTCAGGGGGGTCCGACGCATTTCCTTTCTGTCCATCTAGAAACCCCTGCCTCTGCCTTTCTTTTTCATTTGACTGTAAATGTGATTCTCCCCCTCTGCAGTTCTATAGAGGATGCATCTCTGCCTGGAGAGAGAATGTGTGCCTTTATAACAACCCTTTTTCGATCTGCCATGCCGAGGACTTTCTCCTCTCGTGTATGTGTGCGTGCGCGTGTCCGTGCGTGCGCGTATGTGTGTGCATTGTGTGCCGTATTCAATAACCAGGTCTCGTCTCTGGTTATGGACTGTCAACTCATTGACTACTTCCCTGCTCTCTTTTTCTTTTCATTTTGTTTTCTCTCATAACTGTTTCTCTCCCTCCCCAGCGACAGTATGTTCAGAGGAAGTCACTCATACGCATTACATTGGACCTGAACATATGCAGTCCAATATGTAAAGACGAGGAGAGATACATCATAACCACCACCACCACCACCACCACCACCACCACGAAGGCCTTATTGCCTTTTCAGCACACAGACATGAACACTCACAGCCACTGGATAGTCCGCCACCGACACGGTGCCGGTGCTCAGTCTGGTTCTGTGTGAACACACACACAGTCTGGTTCTTGTGTTTACATCACAAAAAGGTGGTTCAGGAAAATTAGGCCCACCTGCCAGTTTGAATAAGGAACCCCTAGTCATGCATAGTTGGCATGAAATGAACATTCATCCAATCTATTTTCTAAATTTATGTTATGAACAATTCATCCATGCATTAAAAAAAAAACAATCTTAATCAAGATGTAATAACTCAAAATTCCAGTGAAACGTCAGCCTTCTCTCCGGTGACGTATGCCAGATTCTACATTTAGTCCACTTAAACTCTGCCTACAATTGACTGCAAGCTCACATTAAGATCTGCCTCCATCTAATCAACAACCGGTGGATTGAAAGTCCTGTCCTACATTTTTTCTTTTTCAATAATTGTGACCTGTGCTGGCAAAATTAGTCGGAATGCACACGGGCTAACTTCGAGCTACAGACAAAACAAGTCGAATTTGAGGTCTTCACAAAGATTCACAAGTTCAATAAGCCCTTGTCTAGCGATCCCAATGCTCCAAATAGCAGTTAAACATCTAAAAGTATCTTTATTTGTACGTTTTCTTAGAGGAGTACCTTTCCTTTGTCCATGAAAAATGCAGTTTTTCTCTGCTCGCTTCTCAACGACTGGCATTTTGGTATCGTTTTAAAGGGCAGCATTCCAACTTTGTGAATATTCATAGCAAATTCATGATGGCATGAGTACCAATTAAATGTTCAGACCCATGCTGATGTAAACAAAACAATCTTACTCGCACTAACAGACACATCCGAAGCGTGCGCACAAAGACAACCTCTCAGACAGGGGCGGCAGTGGCTCAATGGTTCATGTAGGTTGTCTACAAACCAGAAGGTTGGTGGTTCAATCCCCAGTTCCACCAGACCAAGTGTCGAGGTGTCCATGAGCAAGACACCTAACCCCAGCTGCTCCCGACGAGCTGGATGGCGCCTTGCATGGCTGACACCGCCATCGGTGTATGAATGGGTGAATGTGAGGCAATATGGAAAGTGATTTGGATGGCCATGGGTCTGTTGAAAGTGCTATATAAATCCATTTACAATCCTGATATACACTCACCTAAAGGATTATTAGGATCACCTGTTCATTTTCTCATTAATGCAATTATCTAATCAACCAATCACATGGCAGTTGCTTCAATGCATTTAGGGGTGTGGTCCTGGTCAAGACAATCTCCTGAACTCCAAACTTTATATCAGAATGGGAAAGAAAGGTGATTTAAGCAATTTGAGCGTGGCATGGTTGTTGGTGCCAGACGGGCCGGTCTGAGTATTTCACAATCTGCTCAGTTACTGGGATTTTCACGCACAACCATTTCTAGGGTTTACAAAGAATGATGTGAAAAGGGAAAAACATCCAGTATGCGGCAGTCCTGTGGGTGAAAATGCCTTGTTGATGCTAGAGGTCAGAGGAGAATGGGCCGACTGATTCAAGCTGATAGAAGAGCAACTTTGACTGAAATAAACACTCGTTACAATCGAGGTATGCAGCAAAGCATTTGTGAAGCCACAACACGCACAACCTTGAGGCCCCTTAGTGCCAATTGGGCATCGTTTAAACGCCACGGCCTACCTGAGCATTGTTTCTGACCATGTCCATCCCTTTATGACCACCATGTACCCATCCTCTGATGGCTACTTCCAGCAGGATAATGCACCATGTCACAAAGCTCGAATCATTTCAAATTGGTTTCTTGAACATGACAATGAGTTCACTGTACTAAAATGGCCCCCACAGTCACCAGATCTCAACCCAATAGAGCATCTTTGGGATGTGGTGGAACGGGAGCTTCGTGCCCTGGATGTGCATCCCACAAATCTCCATCAACTGCAAGATGCTGTCCTATCAATATGGGCCAACCTTTCTAAAGAATGCTTGCAGCACCTTGTTGAATCAATGCCACGTAGAATTAAGGCAGTTCTGAAGGCGAAAGGGGGTCAAACACAGTATTAGTATGGTGTTCCTAATAATCATTTAGGTGAGTGTACACAAAATTACAATATTTTGAAATATCTGTCTTGGCGAGTATTCATACAAACATTGTGTTATGTCTTAAGTGAACATTTAGTTGGGGGAAAAACATCTGTGTAACATTGTTAGATCCGTGCAGTACAGTAGGTCTTATACATTTTTTTTAATTGAGAATGTGAAAATAACTAACTTGTTTTTGAAAATTTGCTCATTGCAACTCATTTTGCCAGCATGGGTCACAATTAATTTCACTCGGATGCAAGTCCCAATACGGAAGATACTTTTTTTTTTCTCCCTTTGTTCCGAAAAGTAATACTTACAAAGTTACATTAGGGACCAAAATGTGTTAATAACAGTGCCATTTATGATCCAGGGTTTAGCTCATAATGCTATTTCCGAAATTTTGAAATGGGTTTATAGTGGCTTTCCCATGATCCTGATCAAATTATTTTTATTCAGTAGTTTGATTAAACACCAGCTTTAGTTGTACAGACAAGCTGCATAAAGAAAGAGAATCACTTATATGCTAATATGTATAATGCATATAATGCTTATATGTTCCCAAACTAGGACTAAGACTTATTAAAAAAAAGACACACACACACAGAACCGGATCAGACACCATCATGGCACCATTTTGGTGAAAAAAAAGATATCAGTGGTCACGTAAATGGTTTTGAGATTTTTTGCTGACAGAACCATATCACTCACTACAGCATGTGTTAGTACTGTACCCAACAGTTCATTCAAGTGGCCTTGATGTAGACCCCAAACATGAGGTTGGAATACCTGAGGGAGGAACATCCAACTGTCTCTGCCTTAAAGTACACCGCAACATCTGTGTATCGTAAAATACTCACCGATACTAATTTTGTAACCAAATGCCTTCAGAATTCCAACACAGTTCCACCAAACATAAAGCCTTTACGGGGGAATATCCCTGCTCCGGCTCGAGATTACGGATCCTTGATGAGTACATTGTGACGTTCAGACATTAGCAGGAGAGATATATTGGAACATTGCTGAGGATACGCTCTGTGTTACAAGTCCTTCAGCCCTTGTAAAGTTAGTAAACGACAAGAGGCAACCTTGGAAAAAGCTAAACATATTTCCCACTGATGAACGGCGTAAAAAAGCATCTGTGTGAAAGTCTGATGAGAGTTTATGATAGCAGCCTTGTCTTAAATCACAAATATTTATTGAGAAAAGCACGGAAGAGGGTTCAAAAGAAAAGGCGTTTCTGTTTTCCCTCGATAAGTGACAGTATTCCAGTTTCCTTAAGCTCTCGGTTGTATAGGCGAGGATCAGGACACAGCAAGGAAATGTCACGATATGTTTATCTGAGAAACTGGAGCTTTCGGTTAGTTGGCATCTCAGCGTGATCGACTTCACCCTTAGTTTCTTTCCTTGGTTTTATCCCACCGCAACTTTGTCTTTGATTCCTAAACAGATAAACAGACCGTGTTTAAAAGACGAGACGGACCTAAAATGAAATTATGGAGTGATGTGAACTCAAACCAAGCATTATATTAGCTTAGGCGCTGCTTATTTATAGAGATAACATGAAAAGGTAGCATTCGGCATGCTACATGCTAATTACAGGCTTATGGGTATGAAAGAAACTTTTAAGAAGAAACTTTTACATTTGGTGTTCCATGCTGCTCTGATAAACAGATAAAGGACAGGAAACCTGGCAGAGACAGATAAAGCATCTCACTTTCTCTCTCTACATGCCCCCCCCCCCCTCTCTCTCTCTGTTCAGTTGATTATCTCTAAGCTAGTTCTGTCTTTTTCCTTATCCGTCTTCCTCTCTGTCTCGCTTTGTCTCTGCCACCTGCTCTCTCTCTAGGCACGAGTTGTTGGAAGAAGCCAGAAGAAAAGGGTTACCTTTCGCCCAATGGGACGGTCCTACAGTTGTCGCGTGGTTGGAGGTGGGCAGTATTTATTTTCAGTCAATCAAATGGAGAAAAAAAAATGTCTTCGGTGAAAAAATGTGCAGGGCACATAAACACATCAGCTTAGCTCATAAATAATAATTATGTGATGTGTGCATCCAGTAGTCCTACGTGTTTTTATATAAGGCAGATGTTGGTTACCTTGTGTGCATTCGGTTGCTAACGGCTGGAATACACTACACCACTTTTGCCAGATTTTTGGGCCCGATTTGCTATTTGTTACGTCCAGCTAAGCAGCCAAAAACAAAGAAACTGATAAAAAAAAGAAATAAATGTGATTATTACTATAAAAAGAGAGTGATTACAAATGTCTAGAGGTCCCACAGTGGTTTCCCCAGTTATAATCGTTATTACACCCATGTATTAGTATAATATGGGAGACTGGTATTTATTCACCTTAATGACTGAGGAAATGTGCGATTAAAGGTGGCCTGGGATGGCTTCCTAGTAATTATTTCTGTATTTTTTCCATATAATGGCACAGATATGAAGCTTATTGTGTGGTTAAGATAACTCAAAGGCTCTATAATGGCTGCTAAATAAAGATCGACTCTGCAGTACAACAGTTGCATATTGCATAAGGAGATCAGTCTCTCGTAGAATGATGCAACTGCAGTATTTGTAATAACATGGCTGCAACTTTTTTAAAGACTGTAACTGATATTTAGGAGTTGAAGAATGCTAAACATAAAATATTGGACTATTTTCTTCTTCTGGCTTAGATATGAAGTATATAAATAGTTGCTTGATTTGCCTATGATGCTAAAACATTCAGGTTTGTTAGAGGTTAGAACAGATGTGCTGAAGTTGGTAGGGTTTACGACATCATTAGACATAGAGCAATGGCGCCATCTAGTGGTGAATCTTGCAATATACCGCACATTAATAGATGTTTTAGAGCGGGGTCTCCAACTCTGCTCCTCGAGGGCTACCATCTTGCAGAGTTTGGCTCCAACCTTAAATCAAACACACCTGAACCAGCTATTCAATGTGTTCATGGTATAACAGGTAAGTGTGTGGGAGCAGGGTTGGAACTGAAGTCTGCAGGAAAGTACTGTATCCCTCCAGGAACAGGGCTGGCTACCCCCGTTTTAGAGACATTGCAATGCAGTCTTTGTACATGTTTAATCATGCAACTGTGTGTGCGTGCGTGTGTGTTCAAAGCTGTGGCTGGGGATGCCAGCATGGTACGTCGCAGCGTGTCGTGCCAACGTAAAAAGTGGAGCAATCATGTCTGCCCTGTCGGACACCGAAATCCAGAGAGAGATCGGCATCAGCAACCCACTTCACCGCCTCAAACTGCGTCTGGCCATCCAGGAGATGGTCTCGCTCACCAGCCCCTCGGCTCCCCCTACGTCTAGAACCGTGAGTACACACACACACACACACACGCTACACCCCACCCACCATAGTTTCATCCTCAAAGTCTTAACTTGTTTGACAAATACTGGCCATGCCGGTCCATCACCATAGCATCCTTATTGTCAGTTATTTTTAACCCATTTGCAGCTTAATTTTTTCTGTTGTCATGGTAATAGTGTTTTGCATCGTCTGTGACAGCTGGTCTGTGACTGTATTGTGCGATGACACATTCACAGATTGACACACACACACACACATCCCAGCAGTCAAACTGCAGCTTATTTAAGTTTTTCTTTCTCAAAGTTATTTTTATGCACTCCTTCTTAAAGCATCTCCTGACAAACTACTATATACACAAAGTCTGGTGCACACTGAATGATTTTGTCCACACCTGGCCTGAGACACATGGTGCGTTCAAGTCGTGACGAAAAGATTGTATCTACAAGTTGACTTGACACCACAAAGTCGTAAATACGAGTGGGAAGCTCTGGATTTTCTTTAAGCCTGGCGGAATACCACACTTTATTTAGCAGTGACATTGTCAGGCACAATATATAATAACATTGTAATATGGCATTCTTCATAAATTAATAAAAGACTTAAAAACACACCTGATGCACATTCTTTGTTCTTAATTGTCTAGAAGTAGAGTTTAAAAACATTGCAGTATTTGCGTGTATTTAATTGAGATTAGGTACACCACCATTTTGCTCCAACGAAAGTGACTTAAACGACTTTTCAACTCGTAAATACGAACTTCCCAAGAGGACTTGAACGCATCAAAATGTCATAATTGTATGGTAAAAGATTTTCTTTTTTTGATTTCTGAAGTTGCACAGGCTACGTTGACTTTTAAACAAGTGCTCAACGGGCTCAAACAATAACGAGCTCACAAGCAAAAAAAAGGGCAGAAAAAATAACAAAATTGCGCAGTGTGCACAAGACTTGAGGCATCAGCTAATTTTGCATGCTAAACGCAGTTGTCGTCCTCAGCAGCGGTTCCCGTCCCGTCAGAGAGAACGATGTTTCTTCTCCACTGACGTGCACTCAGTGCGCATGTGGCTCTGTGTGTGTATCTCAGGCCTTTGACTCTGTGGACGGGTCTTGCTAATGATCTGACTGTGATGCTGTAACACTATTGGCTTACAGTGCTGCTGCTCTTCTTCTTTAACACTGCTTGCCCTTCCTGTCGGATTCATCTCCGGGGCCGCCCACATAGCCGTCCGGTAATGTGTGGGTAACCCACGAGGAAATGGAGACTCTTGCCGCCCCCTCGAAAACGGTCAGTCACCTCATCCTTTTCTACTGTTTTAACAGAAGAAAAGCCCACCCATATGCTCTTTGCTTACTCTTACTGACACTTTTTGCAAATGTTGTTGTTTCACAGAATCAGGGTAGAGCATGAAAGTCGACATGAAATCGCATTATTTACTTTTGTGGTACACATTCCTGGTGTTATTGTGCCCGGTTTAAGTTGCAATAATGGCAAAATACAACAACAGAAAAAGGAACAGATATCAAGATGCTCTCTAGAGTGACTTTGACCCACTTCAAAAGTGGAAATACATCAAATTAAAGAAGAAAAATTATTTGCGAATGGGGATTCATGTCGACTCCAAGCTCTGGCCTTTAACTGGGCAGAGGAAGATTTCATCAGTTCATGTCTGAATGCATTTGCGCTTCCATAATCAGCTCATACGTGCCGCCATCAATCACATCCAGTGCTAACGATCTTTAGATGGGTGAACCAGCAGCAATAGAGGCCCTAATTTCCCATAGAACTGCTCTGACAAAAGCGAGGCCGAACGGACGTGACATTCTGGTGTTCAAATGGAATGCAATCAGTCAAAGGAGAATAAATGTAGCCTTGTTATTTTCCATCGAGCCTCATGAAATCATCACAGTTCACCCTCATCAGCATAACGATCACAGAGAACACGATTCTGGAATGGAAACACTCACGACGCGTCAGATGAATGCACGTCGTGTATCTGATGCACAACCCCAAAATCAGAAAAGTTGGGATGCAATAAAAATCAAGACTGTGATTTGTTAATTCTCTTTAACCTTTATTGAACTGACAAAAGTGCAAAGATTTTCAAAGTTTTGTGTATTTTGTAAATATAAACATTTGAATAAAAAGTTGGGATGGGGGCACGTTTACCTAGCCTGGTCTTACCAGACTCTCGTACATTTCATTTGTACATAGAGTCTGGCCACTCTCCATTGACAAGCGTTTACTTCCTTGAAGGCGGGTACTCCGTTGAAAACTATTGGATCTGCCAAGAGTCACTCTGGATCTGCATAACCAATCGCTAACGTTTGGTCGTGACGTATGTCACGTGCCGTTCGCCTTTGACTCTCACATTTACTGTGCAAACCACCTCAGTGTCAGTGATAATACCTTGTGCATTCGGATTGTGATTTATTCACGGTGGAGAGGAGAGTTTTGTGATCGGAACGCGCTGCTCTCGTGGTGCATATCTCGTGCAATCATAACATGATTGTATATGCTGTAAATAAATTGTCATATGCTTGGTATGATAAGAATAAATGCTGCGGTAAATAACAGCCCAATTCAAATGTTAACGTGCTTTTCTTCTTTTATTTTTTGAGCGGTGATGAAAAATGTTGCTCTTGTAAACACCTGCCAGCATTTAAAGAAATACAAGTCTAGAAATGCAAATTACAGTTCACGCAACCGCACGGTGCTCTGCGGGGGTCTACAAAGGATATAAAGAGTGAATTTTGAAGTGATATATTCTTGAAAACTCAGATGTGGATTCAGAGAGCAATTACATTACCACACGACCTTGGTGTTTGGCAAAAGCAGTCTGTAATTCAGCCTGGGTTTTTTTCGCGGGTGGCGGGAGACGGACGGCTTCAGCCAACTCCTTCACCACTAACGGAGCGAGCTGAAAAATACTTTTCCCGGACCACAACATTATGGCCACCAACAAAACTCAGCAGTGATTGTTCTTGCTCCGTGTAACAGAGTTTGTTTGTTCAGGGAAGAAGGAGGCGGGAACCGGCGAACTTTTAATCAAATAATAAACACAAAATGAAAGTAAAAGCGGCAGCCCCTTACAGACGACTGCCGTGCACATACATAACAAAACAAAATAACAAAAACATAACAAAAACTTAAAATCCAGGCCTGGTCCTCTCTCGTCCTTCACCGGTGTCGCTCGTCCTTATATGCCTCCGTGCTCCCTCGTGAGAGGACTCGAGACCTGTGTGTCTCATTCTCAATCGTGCACACCGATCTCTCTCGCTCGCTCGTCCACCTCGCCACACTCCGGCTTTAACTTCTGGACATTCGTCAGCGGTGCCAGTGCCACACACTCGCATCTTTCACCGCCGCCATTACTGAACTACAACTCAAACTAGCGCACGACATCAACGTCATCGCTATCAGACACTCCATCTGTTCGCTGATTGGACCGGTAAAAAATTATTCGGGCGAAAACCTAAGCATATACAGCAGTACCAGACGTAGTACTGAAGGTAAATGAAAATTGAGCGGAAGTACATAGGAGGGCGGAGCCAGGCTAACGTTTACCACTGTGTCACATCACCTTTCCTTTTAATTACACTTTTTAAATATGTGGGAATTGAGGATACTAATTGTTGAAGTTTTGCAAGTGTCATTTTTGGCCAATCTCACCTGATACAAGTCAGCTGCTCAACAGTCTGTAGGTCATGGTTGTCTGATTCTCCTTTTCATGATAGGTCATACATTTTCAATAAGAGACAGATCTGGATTGCAGGCAGGCCAGTCAAGCACATCCCTTCTAGAGTGTCTAAGAATGAGCATGTGCAGAATGAGGCCTGGCATTGTCCTGCTTCCCAGGAAAGATGTCATCTTGATGGCAGTATATGTCTCTGTGCAATCCCAGTATACACTCACCTAAAGGATTATTAGGAACACCATACTAATTCTGTGTTTGACCCCCTTTCGCCTTCAGAACTGCCTTAATTCTATGTGGCATTGATTCAACAAGCTGCTGAAAGCATTCTTTAGAAATGTTGGCCCATATTGATAGGATAGCATCTTGCAGTTGATGGAGATTTGTGGGATGCACATCCAGGGCACGAAGCTCCCGTTCCACCACATCCCAAAGATGCTCTATTGGGTTGAGATCTGGTGACTGTGGGGGCCATTTTAGTACAGTGAACTCATTGTCATGTTCAAGAAACCAATTTGAAATGATTCGAGCTTTGTGACATGGTGCATTATCCTGCTGGAAGTAGCCATCAGAGGATGGGTACATGGTGGTCATAAAGGGATGGACATGGTCAGAAACAATGCTCAGGTAGGCCGTGGCATTTAAACAATGCCCAATTGGCACTAAGGGGCCTAAAGTGTGCCAAAAAAACATCCCCCACACCATTAAGGCCAATTTATACTTCTGCATCGAGTGTACGCTGTAGCTACGCCGTAGGCTGTGTGATGCGCGTACCCTTCGCCATATCCTCACGCGCACCTCTCCAAAAATGTAACAACGCGTCAATTATACGTGGACCGCAAGCGCCGTGATTGGTCTGCCAGAACCCCTCCCTCAGGTCAATAGATAAATCTGCGATAGGAGTGTGTGTGTGTGTCCGGAAATAGGATGATAGTTTCTTCCTTATGTCTGCTATAACACAATTTTTGTAGTCCAGAGATTCTTTATGTTAGTAAATAAATACATAGATCCGTTGAGTATAGTTTATTTATTTTCTCATTAAAACCAAAGATGTTAATCAGTGATTGCATATCAAGAACAGGGACACATTAGGGTACATTTCATGAATGAAGTCTCCGCAACAGCAATCGATTGCTCGAGCCACTGCTACTGAAAACAGCGCCACGAGCTCGGCATGCTTTCACAAACGCATTCCAGCACCAGACCGCCTCTTATTTACCTCTGGTAATCAACTAGAGATGCTTAATTTGTATTAGATACAACAACTCAAGCTGCAAGAAAAGCCGCTATCTCACTGCTGATACTCCGACAATGAATGTACACATTCTATACAACAAGCTGCTTCTTCTTCAGCTGTTGTCTTGATTACACCATCATGCCCGAGGACACTGCCTACTAGCGTCTGCATGTGGAACAGAAGTATAAATGAAAACCAACGCGTAACTTGCGCCATAGAGGATACGGCGTAGGTCCGACGCAGAAGTATAAATTGGCCTTTACACCACCACCACCAGCCTGCACAGTGGTAACAAGGCATGATGGATCCATGAACTCCCAAGCCCATGTGGATGTATTTAACAGAGTATCATGACGGTTTCTCATTCAATGCCATCTGAGGGCTCAAAGGTTGCGCACATTCACCAAATGTTTCCTGCCTTTCCCTACATGCACTAAGATTTCTCTGGATTCCATGAATCTTTTCACAATATTATGTATGGTGGAAAATAAAAGACCTAAATTCTTTGCAGTCTTGCATTTGGAGATGTTTTGAATTGTTTGACAATTCTCTCTAGCCTGACAAGCCATGGGAACACACCAATGGCAGGGCTCAATCCGATAAACGGTTGTCTTTCAAATTCCCTCTGCACGCAATTGGATAGCGCTACAGCCAACCAGAGCACTATCAGTGGTGACAACAATCACAAGCGGGTTGTGGCTGAGTCCCATGTGTTTTCGCATGTTTGGTTTTTCAAGCCCGCAAGTCAACGGAGAGTTGCTAGACGACCCTGGCTGCAAATTACATTTGCTGCCATTAGGGTGCATCTAGATTTGTAGGCTAAATTCTTTCATGATATTTGGCACAAAGTGATGAGCCATGACCCATCTTTGCTTGCGAAAACTGAGATGCTCCTTTTACACTCAATCATGACACTTATTGTGGACTGTGTCAAAAGATTAGATTAGATTAGATTAGATTAGATTCAACTTTATTGTCATTACACAAGTACAGGTACAAGGCAACTAAATGCAGTTTAGGTCTAACCAGAAGTGCAATAGCAGCAAGTGCAGGATATACAACGGTTGCATAAGTGCATGATATACAATGGATGAATAAGTGCAGGACATCGATATGAACTGAATATATATATATATATATATATATATATATATATAAAGAGAGAGAGAGAGAGAGAGAGAGAGAGAGAGAGAGAGAGAGAGAGAGAGAGAGAGAGAGAGAGAGAGAGAGAGAGAGAGAGAGAGAGAGAGAGAGAGAGAGAGAGAGAGAGAGTGAGTGAGTGAGTGAGTGAGAGAGAGATGGTTATTACTAATTTAACAGAATTTACAGGTGAATATGTACAATGGATAAATGAAGGTGAATATGTACTATGAGTATAATATAATATACAGATGGCTATTGCTATAAACAGAATTTTACAGATAGAGGTATACAATATGTTAGGCTAAGATGAGGAATATAGCAGTGGATTAAGGTAGTGCAATGAAGTATGGACAGAAGCTATCCAAAAAAAAAAGTGTAAAGTGTAGTGGAAGTGATTGCATATTACAGTTAGAAGTACGGTGCAAAATGCAAATGTAAACAGTTGGTACTGTGAACACAGTCGGCAGTGCAAATGAGCATAATCCAGTTAAGGTATGGTAGTGCAAGATGCATAAGTAAACTGTTTTTCCAGTAGTGCAAATAACAAAGTGAAGGCAGATGTGAGGTAGGAGAGTTGGCAGTATATGAGGGGAGTGGATCAGTGAGGGTTAGAGTTCAATAAAGAGACAGCTCTGGGGAAAAAACTGTTCTTTAGTCTGCTGGTCCTGGTCTGGAGGCACCTGAGACGCCTGCCGGAGGGCAGGAGAGAAAATAGTCTGTGGGCTGGGTGAGAGGAGTCCTTAAGGATGCTGCGAGCTCGATGCAGACAGCGTTTCCTCTGGATGTGCTCGATGGCAGGTAGTGGAGTCCCTGTGATGCGCTGGGCAGTTTTCAACACCCGCTGCAGTGCCTTGCGCTCCGCAACAGAGCAGCTCCCATACCATACTGTGACACAGTTGGTCAGACTGTGACACAGTTGGTCAGGATGCTTTCTATTGCGCAGCGATAGAAGTTCACCAGGATAGCCGAGGAGAGCTGATTCTTCCTCAGTGTCCTCAGGAAGAAGAGGCGCTGGTGAGCCTTCTTGACCAGGCTGGAGGTGTTGGTTGTCCACGACATGTCCGCCGAGATGTGGATCCCCAGGAACTTGAAACTGGAGACACGCTCAACAGCCATTCCATTGATGTGGATGGTGTCGTGTGTGCCTCTTGATTCTTTCCTGAAGTCCACGATGAGCTCCTTCGTTTTGGTGGTATTGAGGAGCAGGTTATTATCAGTGCACCATGTGGCCAGGTGCTGGATCTCCTCCCTGTAGGCAGTCTCATCGTTGTTGCTGATGAGCCCAATCACCGTAGTGTCATCCGCAAACTTGACGATGGAATTAGATCCATACACAGGCTTGCAGTCGGAGGTGAAGAGGGAGTAGAGAAACGGACTTAGCACACAGCCCTGTGGTACACCAGTGTTAAGTGTGATGGACGTGGAGCAGGTGGATCCTGATCGAACATTCTGGGGTCTGTCAGTTAGGAAGTCCAAAATCCAGTTACACATTGAGGTGTTGATGCCCAGGTCTCCAAGTTTGGCTATTAACTTGGTTGGGATGACAGTGTTGAATGCTGAGCTGAAGTCAACAAACAGCATACGTGCACATGTGTTCTTATTGTCCAGATGAGTGAGCACAGAGTGCAGTGCCAAAAGAGTGTAACTTGGATATTCCATACGTTTTTCACTTTAATTTTGCCTCAGTGTTTTTTGGAGTGTGATGCAGCCATCAAAATCGAAATTTATTTATATTAACAAATACACTTAATCAGTACAAATTTTGAAAACTGAATATGAAAGGCCATACATACATGCATCCATGAAAAAGAAAGATAATTAACAAATCCCAGATTTGTGATTTTATAGCATTTTACAAAATGTCCCGACTTTTCTGGATTTGGGGTTGTAGTTTGTGTATTTTATTGTATGTACATGCACAGAGATGAGGTCAAGGAAAAGTTTCTTACATTGTTGTGGTTTCATCTACCGTGTGTGTTGTTGTGTGTTACATGTTTAAAAATGTTTAAACCTGCCAGATGCAACCGAAGCATTAGCATGTACAATTGGGCGATCATTAGCGACTTATTATAAAACTCTGTACATTATATTGGCAAAAGTTTTGGGACGCCTGCCTTTACATTTACATGCACATAATGACATCCCATTCTTAATCCGTAGGGTTTAATATGGAATTGGCCCACCCTTTGCAGCTATAACAGCTTCAACTCTTCTGGGAAAACTTTCCACAAGGAATGCGTTTATGGGAGTTTTTGACCATTCTTCTAGAAGCGCATTTGTGAGGTCAGGCTCTGATGTTGGACGAGAAGGCCTGGCTCTCAATCCCTAATTCATCCCAAAGGTGTTCTATCGGGTTGAAGTCAGGACTGGTTGAGGACAGGTTGTGCAGGCCAGTCAAGTTCCTCCCCACCAAACCCGCTCATCCATGTCTTTATGAACCTTGCTCTATGTGGCTTACCTCAAACTATAATCTCTCGCCTGCAAAACTGTTCAAAATGCTGTAGCGAGACACAAAAAAAGAGATCACATTTCTCCCATTTTGCGACTTTAAGTTAAGTTCAGAATCGATTTTAAAGTTGCAGTTTTTGTGGACAGGCTATATCTGGTGTTGCATCAAAATACATTAGTGATCTTCTGATTCCTTACACTCCCCAAAGAACTCTTAGGTCTTGTAACCAGCTTTTTTTTAACTGTCCCACATTTTCGCTGTAAATCTAAGGGTGGTCGGGCTTCTCTGCAGCAGCACCTAAACTCTGGAACAGTCTGCCCTTCAATGTGAGGTCTGCTCCTTCATTAGCCAGCTTTAAATCGGCTCTTTAATCTCATCTGTTCTCTCTGGCTTTTGATTCCATCGCTATTGGTAGATTTTTATATTGATTTATTATTTGGATTGTATCAGGTCTAATGTGTTTATATTTTGTATCTGACTTGTTTCTTTTTATGCTTTCTTTTTATATGCTTATAACTTTCCTGTAGCTCAAACAGTAGAGCATGGCGCTAGCAACGCCAAGGTCATGGGTTCGATTCCCAGGGAAAGCAAGAACTGACAAAATGTAAAATGTGTACCTTGAATGCAATGTAAGTCGCTTTGGATAAAAGCGTCTGCCAAATGCATAAAAATATATAAAATATACAAAAAAAATATATGCACATTGTCTTACTGTACAGCATTGTTGCTTTTAAATGTGCTTTAGAAATAAAATTTGACTTGACTTGCACACTGGTGCGCAGTCATATTGGAACCGGAAGGGGCCATCCCACAAAGTTGGGAGCATGAAATTGTCCAAAATGTCTTGATATGCTGAAGCATTAAGAGTTCCTTTTACTGGAACTAAGAGGCCGAGGCCAAGCCCAACCCCTGAAAAACAACCCCACACCATAACACCCCCATCGGATTGCCAGACAGAGAAGCGTGATTGGTCACTCCAGAGTCTAGAGCTCTAGAGTCCAGTTGCGGCGTGCTTTACACCACCGCATCCAACGCTTTGCAATGCACGTGAATGGACTTATTGCACAGGTGGCAACCTATCACGGTACCATGCTTGAATTCACTGAGCTCCTGAGATTCTTTTACAAATGTTTGTAGAAGCTGTCTGCATGCTTAGGTGCTTGATTTAATACACCTGTGGCCATGGAAGTGATTGGAACACTTGAATTCAATGATTTGGAGGGGTGTCCCAATACCTTTGGCAATATAGTGTATGTATGTATGTATGTGCTTTGAAAAGTAAACAGACGTACATACAGTTAAGCAACAATTTGTAGACGTAACTCTGATCCTATCACTTCCTTGTGCTTCCACAGAAGTCCCAGTCAGAGGAGGGGAGCTGGTCACAGGTGAGAGCATAACAGTCCACACAGATCTACACTAATTAATTTCTAGCACTTACTGTATTCAAATTCATTAGAAAATATATTTGCAATGGAGGTCAAAGGTGCAGCTGTACAGAAACCAAACGGTAACACTTTACAATAAGGTTCATTAGTTAACTACATTAGTTAACATGAACTAATAATTAACTGCACTTTTAAAGTATTTATTTATCTTTGTTAATGTTAATTTCAACATTTACTAATGCATTATTAAAATCGTGTTAACATTAGTTAATGCACTGTGAACTAACATGAACAAACCATGAAGGGCTGGATTTTTATGAACTAACGTTAACAAAGATGAACTAATGCTCAACAGAGGTGTTGTTCATGGTTAGCTCATGTTAACTAATGCATTAACTACTGTTAACTAATACAACCTTATTGTACAGTGTTACCAACCAAATAAACAATTTTACAAAAAGTTATTTTACATGCATTTTATGTTATGTTAACACGAGAGTAGTGCGATAGAACTTCTTACTAACTTTGTCTGTGTGCGATGTCACATCCACATTATGTCGTGAATATGTCAAAGTCAGCTATTTTTGCTTCATATCCGCATGAGGATACCTGGAAGGGATGTGATGTAACCATCCGCCAAATACTGCTTACATAAAGCAAATGCAGAAATTGTGGCGTATAATGCACATCCTTTAGTTTAAAAGTAGTGACTCTGCTAAAAATATATTTTTAAATAATAAATGAAAAGTTTTAAATAATTAAAATTTGCTTAATGTTTTAATAAGTCTGTTCTGCTTACCAAGGCTGCATTTATTTATTTGAACAGTAATATTGTGAAATATTATTACAATTTAAAAGAACTGTTTGAATTTATTTGAAAATGTAACTTCCTCCTGTGATACTAAAGCTTCATTTTTAAAAGCCGTTACTCGAGTCTTAATTGTCAAATGATTTGGTGCTCCGTAATTATTATTGGTGTTAATTTATTTATAATAGTTCTAATTATTGTCAATGCTGAAAACAGTTTTTGTCTTTTTGATGTTTAATTGTGTGGAAAACGGTACTTCCCCCCACTTATTTGACACAGAAAGGTTTTGTAACATGCCTTTAGCCTAAATTGAATGTGTTTAATTGATATAAATGTATTGAAATATGAAGTTACAGCCAAATGAACATGCAACTAAGGTTTTAAAAAGTGTGTAGACCACACAAAGTAGCTTCAGTCATTAAATGTAATGTGTCGTGTGTGTGACGTAGACGCTGGCATACGGGGACATGAACCACGAATGGATCGGGAACGAGTGGCTGCCCAGTCTTGGTCTACCTCAGTACCGCAGCTACTTCATGGAGTGTTTGGTGGACGCGCGCATGTTGGACCACCTCACCAAAAAGGACCTCAGAGTGCATTTAAAAATGGTGGACAGTTTTCACAGGTCAGCAGTCCAAGAACATTGGTGTCAAACTATTCATATACTTTACATTTGAACTCACGTTGATTGTAATATCTATGTATCATTTGTAACAGAACCAGTCTCCAATACGGCATTATGTGTCTGAAGAAGCTCAACTACGACAGGAAGGAGCTGGAGAGACGCAGAGAGAGCAGCCAGCACGAGATAAGAGGTAGGTAGAAGCCACTCTGTAACAGTACCCCGGGGCCGCCAGCAAATGTATTTGTGATTATTCGAATGAACAAAAACACCCACTAGGATTTCGTGCTTGTATTGGCATAGACGTGCTGGTGTGGACTAACGAACGGGTGATTCGCTGGATCCAGAGCATCGGTCTCCGCGACTACGCCAACATCCTGATGGAGAGCGGCGTGCACGGGGCGCTCATCGCACTCGACGACAATTTTGACTACAGCAGCCTGGCCCTGCTGCTGCAGATCCCCAACCAAAACACTCAGGTGTCCATCCACACACACAAACACGCACCTACTACAAGTTTATTTTGAGGGAATAATATTTAATTGGCTCTTTTCTCCCACAGGCTAGACAAATCCTTGAAAGAGAGTACAACAATCTGCTGGCACTGGGAACAGAGAGGCGATTAGATGAGGTCAAGCACTAGTTTGTTGTTGTTTTTTTTAGAACCGAACAATCGACAACGGTTTGTTCTAAATCCTTATTGACCTGCATTGCTGTGTACTGCAGTAACTTTTTCATAGTCTAAAAGTTCCAAACTAAACACAAGAAGGCTGAAATCTGGAGTTTGAGATTAGGGTGTTGTATACTTTAGTCGATCTGCATAAAAATACAAATCTAGGTTTTAAAAAAAATGACTGAAAAGCTTGAGGGTTCATAAATTCTAGGTATATTTATTAGAATTTATTCAACATTTGTTTTTTTTGTTTAGTTTTTCCACTGACCTTGACAGTGCATTGTGCCAATGTAAGCTTACATCAATCGCACAGCAAAGCTAAAAGCACTTATATAGTTTATGTAATTATTTGCTGCAATAAGCAGTGCAAAAAATCACTTTGGTCTAAATTTGTCTTTGCACCATTCGTAGTGCGACGAGAAAGACTTCAGAGGGCCGTCGTGGAGGAGGCAGTTTCCTCCGCGGGACGTCCACGGGATCAGCATGATGCCCGGCTCAGCAGAGACCCTGCCCGCAGGCTTTCGCCTCACTACCACCTCCGCACACTCACGCAGACTGCCACCAGAGGGTGAGATGCGCGCACGAGAATTCACACTGTACTATCCGTAGCAGATGTGGACAAACAAAGCACAAAAGTCGGCTAGGGGGGAAAATGCACGTGGTTAAAAGTGCTGTGAAACGGAGGCTATGTTTGAGATGGAATACTAGTGTTGTGCTTACTGCTTACTTGACTTTGTTGAATGACTTTGTTATTTCTTTAGCTTTATATATATATATATACATACACCGACCTAACATTATAATCACCTTCCTTATATTGTGTTGGTCCCCCGTTTGCTGCTAAAACAGCACTGACCCGTTGAGGAATGGACTCCACTAGAGCCCTGAAAGTGCAGTGTGGTATCTGGCACCAAGATGTTAGCAGCAGATCGTTTAAGTCCTGAAAGTTGTGAGGTGGGGCCTCCATGGATCGGACTTGTTTGTTCAGCACATCCCACAGATGTTCGATTGGATTGAGATATAGGGAATTTGGAGGCCAAGTCAGCACCTCAAAATCGTTGTTGTGCTCCTCAAACCATTCCTAAACCATTTTTGCTTTGTGGCAGGGCACATTATCCTGCTGAAAGAGCCACAGCCATCAGGGAATACCGTTTCCATGAAAGGGTGTACATGGTCTGCAACAATGCTTAGGTAGATGGTATGTGTGAAAGTAACATCCACATGGATGGCAGGACCCAATGTTTCACAGTAGAACTTTTCCCAAAGCATCACACTGCCTCCGGCTTGCCTTCTTCCCATAGTGCATCCTGGTGCCATGTGTTCCCCCAGGTAAGTGACACACACGCACCCGGCCATCCACGTGATGTAAAAGAAAACCTGATTCATCAGACCAGGCCACCTTCTTCCATTGCTCTGTGGTGCAGTTCTGATGCTCACGTGTCCATCACTTTAGGTGGTGGACAGGGGTCAGCATGGGCACTGACTGGTCTGCGGCTATGCAGCCCTATACGCAACAAACTGCGATGCACATTGTATTCTGACACCTTTCTATCAGAACCAGCATTAACTTCTTGAGCAATTTGAGCTACAGTAGCTCGTCTGTTTGATCGGACCACACGGGCCAGCCTTCACGCCCCACGTGCATCAATGATCCTTGGCCGCCCATGACCCTGTTGCCGGTTCACCACTGTTCCTTCCTTGGACCACTTTTGATAGATACTGACCACTGCAGAGCGGGAACACCCCGCAAGAGCTGCAGTTTTGGAGATGCTCTGATCCAGTCGTCTAGCCATCACAATTTGGCCCTTGTCAAACTCGCTAAAATCCATACACTTGCCTATTTTTCCTGCTTCTAACGCATCACATTTGAGGACAAAATGTTCACTTGCTGCCTAACCCACTAACAGGTGCCGTGATGAAGACATAATCAGTGTTATTCACTTCAACTGTCATAATGTTATGCCTAATCGGTGTGTGTACATATATATATATATATGCGTGTGTGTGTGTGTGTGTGCACGTGCGCAGGGCTGTACAGCTGCTATGAAAAAGTTATGTGATTTAATAAATTAAACACATGTGATTATTTGCACGTGTGTGTGAGAGAGTGGTTTGTTTGTGTGAAGTGAGCATTTGTTGCGTGCTTGTTTGTGTATGAGGTTAATCTAACATTTAATGGCGTTTTACTCCAAACTCCCTTTCACAACGTCTGTCGAGTGTTTGAAATAACTTCATTTTGTGATGCAACATGGTTTTATATCACAGAATGAGGCAGAAATTATATTTTAATATTCTATACAGCGATAAAGGCTATGTTGATTAGCATTGCATTAAAAATATACTTTATTCTTATGAAAGTAACCGAGATGTCTAGAACACAGATAATCTATCTACTGTTGCAATTGTATGTTTATTCTCTTCATGTTTAATCAGTCGAAACGTCTGTCTGTGTTTTATTCTGCTACAGCGATAGCTGGATGCCTATTTCCTTGAGTTTTATTAATTCTATGCGTCTTACTTGTGGACTTTCAGCACGAGGGTGCCCTCCGGCAACCAGTATGAATGAAACATGACACAATAATGCTAACAACAACACCCTATTTTGGGTAAAAATCTGAAAAATAATACTTTCTCTCTCTAAAGAAATGTGAAGTAAACATGCATTTCTCTAAGTTTGTAGAGAAATTATATATATATAATGTTAGACCTTTCTTGATAGGAAAACCAAGTGGTATTATAAAGTTCTCAGCCAAATGGATGGATGTTGTTTTGAAATTTGTGTAAAAACATTTCTTGTCAAGGTTTGTATTTTGTGTGCCCTGTATGGAACAATAATGTGCGTCGTCAGTCACATGCCTGTTTAAGCGATAACCACACTTCTTGTTTTCAGAGATGGGACAGACTTTTTGTACTTGTGCTACAATTGTGTGGCCTGTTCTACGAAACTGTTTTATAGTTTGTATCAGGGCTGGGAAAAAGAATGGTAATTTGTGCAATTAATACTTGTTATTCAATGCAATTAAGACATGCAGGTGTAAGTGTATTGAAATCAAATCGTTTAAGTTATTTATCCGAGTTATTGACAGAAACGTCAACAAACCATATAGAAAGGCACAGCTAAATGTGAAATAAAGGATTGAAATATTGCGAATACCGTTGTAAGAACACTTAAATTGAAAGTTGTTTTGTAATGTTTGATAATTGTTAATAAATAATGAATAAAAGCTGATATTTGCTTTTTTTTTAGTTTAGTCCTGCCTTTCAGTTATACTGTAATGTTCAATTGTTATAATTAGTCTAAATATAAATGTATATTAGATACATATGTAAAATAATCAGAATGTATTTATCTATAGTTTGGATGTATTCATGTAGCTTTAGTATGTAGTATGCTATGCTTTGGTATTATTTGAAAGCTGAATTTCCAGCAGTCATTACTCCAGTCTTGATTGTCACATATTTGAGAAATCATTGTAATATGCGGAGTTGCTCTATGAAAGTTTTTATGTCAACAATAGGTTTGTGTCAGGAAAAGACTGCTGTGCCATAGCTGTTTTTGCCCATTCAGACGTGGCTGAAGTAATCCACGAATACATATTTTGGCCAATATAATGGGTAATCAGGGTTTTCCATGTATTCATTTGTTAAAAGCTGAAACATATTATTAGTAGTACGGTGAGACACTATTCCAAACATAGCCAGTTACACACAAGCTTCACCACGAGACGGACAGACAGAAGCATGCACACACACACACACACAAGGTTGACTGTGTTTCTGTTGTTTTTTTATGGACCGCTGCCGGGTAGTCCTGTACGAGACGATGGACGACAGTCCTGACGACATGTATTTGGACTGGTTTCAAGGTCAGATACGACAGCGCCTCCAAACGTGTGGCATTCCCAACCCCCGTCCCTACAGTGCAGTGTACTCGTATCCCCCCTCCCCTTACGTGTTCTCAACGTCTCCTGTCCTTTCTCAACCGTCAAATGTACCTGTCGAGTGTATGTCAACAGTGATTTGGAGTAGCATCACGGACGTCAGTAGGTTAGCCAAAGTGTAAATGGATGACAGGAAAAAAACAAACAAGATATTTGTAGTAGCTCTGCAGTTGGCACTTTTCACGAAGATGTTAAAAACGAGTGTAAATGTTAGGTAGTTATTTAATTCAGGACACGTCATTGCCATTCTAGTAAGGATCCTTTTGAAAAGCCGTCTTCAGTGTTCACTCGAATATCCAGTGGCAGCGTGCCATGGTGGGTTATTTTCACTGTACTATAAGGAGCAGCTCTTTTTTTCCCCCCATCCTTTGCGGCGGTCCTGGTTAATTTACTGAGGTTTGAGTTTCTGTCGCGGCTGTGGCGAGCCTATCCAGTAGCATAGGGTGAAGAAAAATCCCTCTCTCCCACGCAATAACAAGTGTCTGCACTGCTCTGCGTTTCTGTGAAAGTTATCTGAGTCGTGTCCACGGATCTTTTTAGCACCCCCTCTATCTAGGTACAGATGGGGAGAGCACGAAGAAAGTAGGATGATTGCTTGTGTCTCGGAGGTGGATATGGAAGAGGATGCTATCCTCCCTGCTAATTGTTCTTCCAGAGCTGGAGAGCAGCTGCCGAACTCCCCGCCGACTAACCATCGCGACAAGAAGGCCAGGGTGCAGAGAGGAACATTTTGCCGATGTTTCACCCCAATTGCCGAACGACTTCATCTTCAGCCTGTTCTCCACCCTCAGGTAGCGAGATGCTGAAGTGGAAGTGGTGGCACATCTGAGGTTCAATACACTGCCTTGTGTGTTAGTTAGAGATGGTACATCAGGGTAAGAGAAGATAAGGGTCTCTTGGCAGTAAGGAAATTACATCCAACAGACGTCGTGACAGACCTGGCCTCTCCTCTTCCAGGGGAAGCACCTGTCACGGGCACACAGGGAGAACTTTGACCCAGGCCTGGACAAAGCCATGAGATGTTAAAGGTTGGCCTTTGAGGGCGACAGAGAATGCGAGACATGCTTCAGTGTGGTGTATGTGTGACGGGAAAAGGAACGTGCTTGCGCTATGGTGTGTACAGACACATTGTTCCCTTTGTTGTTTTGCAAACGTGTGGTGTTTTGTGCAGGGACGAGAACATTGTCTTTGGTACCACTAAGGTGCATGCATACTCGCATGCAGGTTTACAAAAGGTGTGTGGTGAGGAAGCTGTGGTGGAATATGCGTGTTCTTGAATGCTAGCTAAGTCTCTTTTGTGTTTAAAGATGGCATTGATTGAAGGGTGATTTAGTTTAAGGCTGTTTTAATACTGCATTTGGAGTGAGTGAGTTAGTTAGTTCCTGCTTATGAACTGGTATGAAGTGGTAGATTTACTGGCTTGTGTTCATTAATACTTTTTATTATTATTATTGGCCAAACACTGAAGGTGTGTAGGCACCTTTGCTGTGGCTGGAATGATGGAGAGAGCTGTGTGTAGGGATTTGAAATTGTGTTTCTGGAGGATCACAGTGTTAGAAACTGTTTCTCGTTGCAGCAGAGACCAGGAGATGTTGGGATATCTTTCAAGCAGAAGTTACTATTTATTTGAGACACAAGCTGTGCTTCGGCTGTGGTCATCCAAGTCGAACGAAGAGTGTAGAAATCTCTGTAATGTATCCACATTTCAGGGGGAGGGATTGACACAGTAGAGGACGAGACAATCTAAAGAAAAGAATGCAAATGTTGTGTGTGTAAAGAGACCTGCCCCCAGACTCCAATCCTAATCCAATCAGCGTAACGATTACAGGGGCTCCGAGAGCCATTAAAGACAAAAGGGGAGAATCTTGAGTAATCGGGCTCATTTGACTTACAATAAAGAGAACAGGAAGTGGCCTGGAAACTTGACATCTGTTATGCAATCATCTTTACCTTCAATGACTTCCCTTAGCTTTAAACAGGTTCTTGATCTCCATCCCTTGTGAAAGACACAAGCAGCATGTAATGAAGATTGATGATTAGTAAATTGGAGGCAGGTGCATAACAGAGTTGTTGAGTGAATATGTTGGCCAGCAGAGACAGTTTCATACCCCTGTGTGAGAAGGTCCAGGGTGAAGCAGGTGAGCTTGAGAGTGTAGTCCCATCCACAAGAGCATGGAGGAAGTGAAGGCAGAGAAAGAAGTTTGTGTGAGTGAAAGAGTTGTTGTCGGTGGAGTCGCACAGGTAGAGTCACTGGTCTTTGCGCGACCGCTGCCGCTACAGCTACACTGACTGCTTATGTACCTGCTACCTCATCATCCGCAGCTGTGGCTTCTCTTCAATTAACCAATCGCACACTTTCATGTGATGCTCAGTGCACCTTTTCCTCGTTAACGATCACTAGCCACGGCAACTACGCTCTCCGCCTCCTCCCTACCCACAAACAAGGACAATAGCTACTATATATTCCAAGTCAATACATTCTTGGCCCACTGTTCATACACTCATCTCTGTGAGCTCTCAACATGTGCTTTCTTTCTCACAAAAGCACAGATGAGCAGTGTTTGATTCATGTCCCCCTTTAACACCTTTCCTCAGTGTCGCTGGATCTTCCTGTACTCTGTGTTTGGATATTAACCACTTACACCTAATACACTAACCGTGTCAGTGTTTTTTTTTGTCACATTGTGCTGTATTGATATCTTTCATATCACCTCAAATACAATAAATACCTTCTTACACCAATCAAGCCACTTGAGTCTCCATTCATCCTACATGCTATAAACAGCCTTGTGTATGCATACTTTTGTTTAGCTTTTTTTCTCTCCCCACAACATTTTCACACGTGTAATGGCACGCGCACACACACACACACACAACAAATTCTCATGATGACATCATACATTTTCAAACATTCATACAGAAGTGCTTCTCAACCTGAAAGGTAGAGCACAATAGGATGCCTCAGCACACCTCCAAAGGACCTCAAGACATTTTAGGTAGTCTGACTTCCACACCTGAAAAACACGTCACTTATGAAACCAATGAAACCCATTCACACGATGGATGGCTGGATGGATGGCTGGCTACATGTCAGGCCAGACAGACATTTTTTAACTCACTCACTGACTGTATATCTTTGTTTCTGTGCAGTTGGAGCGGTACAGCGTCTGGACAGCTCCACTGTGAGGACCTACTCTTGCTGAGAGCACCAAAACTACACGCTGTGAGTGACTCCCATACACACAAAACAACCTCCCGTCACTAAAGTTCAATCAATAAACCCCATGAGTAACACTTCATGAATTGCATTAACACCATCATCAATCAATCAACTCAACTGACACAAGTGCACCGGCATCTGCACACCAGCATTTATGCTATTCAAACATACTGGATTCACATTCGACATTGGATTCTACATTATGATCGCATCGACCGTATCTTCAAGCGAACATCACTGACGTTACACTCTTCTTACATGTAACTACATCTTCGGTCAACACGATTACATGGCTCCAACACTACAATGACAAACTATCACAACTGGAATATCACCACACAAAAAAAAGCCCATTTTTATCCAACCAGCTTCCCATTGCCAGCATCCTACACTCCTGACACAAGACAACACAGCTGTATATATCTTTGTATAGAGAAACACCTCAGACAAAACTCTGATCCAACTTACCAACACTGGTATCCTACCACCCCCTGTACATTTTTCTGAACTTTATTGACAACTTCAATCTTCAATCTGGAGTCAAAAACAACAGACTTGTTGCTCAAACAAACTTGGAGCAACAGTGCTTAAGCACACTATACTTCTCCCTCCATCATCCTTCAGCAGTCTGTACCACTCCACTCAACCAAAATGACACACCTACTGAGTGTCTGAATGACCACAGGACTTCTCATCAGCACCTCAATGTGAATGCAGTTCACATATCTCACAGGGAAAATGACACCACCAGCCAGCCACAGCTTCTGGACACAATCCCAGCCAAGCCCTGCCCACAAAGTTTACTTCAGACAGACTGTGACAAACTACAACTGCTCCAAAGGTCCACACCCGAGAACAACCTCCCAGAAAAAAAAGTGAGAGAAGCCAGGATAACACACTTCAGCCTTCAATAACACCACAGCCCCTCTCGCCAGACACATTATCCCTCTCTGCAAGAGAAAATGGAGGAACTGGTGTATGCTGAAACCAAGCTCTATTGCTGCAAGCCCACAAATATCAACCAAAAAGCGACAAGCCCTCCTCCTCCCACTACCACCACTTGAGCTTCCATTCCACTACTGGAGCGTTTGTGCTAAAAAAACAACAACAATCTCATTCTGTGTGTAAGCGCATTACTTATAGCGGTTGAAATCCAGTGACTGCCTCTTCATACGCTGTCGTTGCTCGTCTCTCAAACATGCGCAACACAACAATGCCGTCCCGACAAAGGCTTATTGCACGCAGCTAGTCCTTGTCGAGCTCTTTTCTCTCGTCGTTTACCCATCCTTGTGTCATTCCAAAACTGCTTGTATTCATGTAAAACGTATCTTTCGTGTCTCTTTCAGAGTCGTCCGACCTTCAAGTTGGCCCGAACAAACCATTCTGACGAGTCACACTGCCAAGAGAACAACGGAAGCCTGCGGAGCACAGGGCGAGGAGGTGACGTGAAGGCGTGCCCACCTCCCCCCGTCCCGCTCCTCCGTGGCCCGGCTGTCCGCCGCGGATGCCGACGCACTCTCGCCCTATCTATCTTTTACGCCACGCGCCACCTTCGGCTAAAAAGTACTGTGTATTTCTTCTACAGGGGATGTGTAGGTTCAAATGTAAATCTCTATAAATAAAGCTGTTTTATATATAGAAATACATAAACAAATATAAATAAATATATACACACGTCTATATAAAAAGATAAACGACGCGTTCAGACTTTGTGTGCGTTGCGTCTTTTAACGTCATGGTTTTGAACGATGCTGCTGTTTCCGCTTTTCCCCTACACCCGAGAGACGCTTTCCACACGCTGTTGCTTTTCGTTTGCTGCTTTGTGTCTTCAGGCCCGACCCGGTTTGCCGATTGGAATCCCCCCCTATGGAGCGCAGTATATGTCTGTTCCCCAACCGTTCAAAAACATACATCAGCAAGTAGGTTAAACGTACAGAACCGAATATTGTTCATAAACTCATAATATTGCCTGGGTCTTCGTTTCATCCGTCATCAATTTGTGAACTGGATCGTGAAAAGCGAGTATGACGTACAAAAACCTAAATGCGACTTTGCGGCGGATTTTGGGGAATTATCCCTACTGAAACGCTGCTGGCACTCGCCCCGATTGGATTTTTAACTCTCGTGTTGACTTTAAAGCGAACGCTCGCACGTGTTATTGTTTGATTTGATTAAAAAGAATGTAAAATGCGAATAGTTCGCCATCTAATCGTTTAACCGTCGTGGGTAGTGCCGATCGGTTGGCCTGGTCTCGATGGTGTCCCGCCGCCTCTCGTTAGGGGAAATCGCTAAAAGACAGGCTTAGCTCGTAGTGATCGTACACTTACTTGCTGTGACTTACTTTGGTGTGAAACTGTTTCCAGCTCTCGTTTGTGTTCAAAACGCAGGGAACACCTCTTGTACAGCCCTCCACTTCCTGTCTTTGAGTTATTTCTGACACTTCGACAGTTTGTACATCCCTGTTTTGCACGCACAAAGAATCGTTTTATTTTGTGTCCATTTTTTTATTTATTACTGATTGTATCTTGGTCAAAACTATGTGGTGATCAAAGACATTTTAATTGTCAATAAAAGTACAGTCAAATAGGTTTTCTTTATAACAATCATTGTCAGAAATCTTTTTATAATGCTGACACTACACTGGTACCATGCGCAATACATTACATTTCGCCTCCATATTTATAGTGCAGGGTGAATCTCACAAAAAAATGTCCAGCTTATATTTGAACGGTAAAACTTTACAATAAGGTTTAATTTGTTAACATTACTTCATGTATTAACTAACATAACGATTAACAAATACAGTTACAAATATATTGCTTTGTTAACGTTAGTTAATTAAAAAAACAGCTGTTCATTGTTTGTTCGTGTTACTTCACAGTGCATTAACTAATGTTGACGACAAACTTTTCATTGTAATACTGTATTGGTAAATGTTGAAATGAACATGAACAAAGATGAATAAATGCTGTAGAAGTGCAGCTCATTGTTAGTTCATGTTAACTATAACTAATGTAGTTAACTAAGGAAACCTTATTGTAAAGCGTTACCGTTTTAACAATCAAAAGGTAGAAAACAATATTTCACTTCATGACAATGGAGCCAATTTTTATGTCGTCTATTTTTTTTCTTGACTTTTTGGGTTGTCAAACTACAAAATTTGAATACAATCTACTAGCACAATTGTTGGTGCTTTGACATAAAACATAATGCAAAACATAATGCTACATTATAATAGAAAAAATATATATATATATATTTTCTACAACAAATACATTTTGTGTAAAATATTGTTTCTCTTTTCTCCTGATAGTGAAATAAATATGAACCGGACATATGTTTTTTTTACATTCACCTATTCAAACTCATCTAAACGTGTTGACTGATGCTTATTTGGTCCAACAAATACAAAACCTTAAACAAATAGAAAATATCTTATTATTAACACACATCAATTACTTTTTTTTTTTTTTTTTTTTACAATTTAGTATCATTATTATTAAAAAATATTATGGCATAGTGAGGAGTACATTCTATTGGAAACTATGTTTCTCTATTGCAAATCTTCAATAGAGGAAGTTTGTGTGTGTTTACGCACATCCATATCTGGTGGTCAGCTATTTACCAGGTTGTTTTACACTTTTTCTCAGCATCTTCTCAATGTCCTTAAAGACCTCCGGATCTTCTAGGGTGGGACTGATCTATGCATTCCACATAACAAACATCAAAATTAGAAAGCTTTGCTGTACCGTCATATCTTTACAGAACAAGAGCATTTGCAGCTGTCCATCGATTTAATTAACAAAAGTTATCGCGTCAAGAAATTACCTTATAAGGCTTGTTGTTCACCAGGTTAGCGAGAGACGATCGTGGAATTTTTCCTGAACGGGTTTTGGGAAGAGCTTTGACAAAAACAACGTTCCTGAAAGCTGCCACCGGCCCGATGGTGTTCCTCACTAATTTCACCATCTCATTCACCAGCACGTCTTTACTCTTCTGACAGTCTACAAACACACAAAAATCGAATCTCTTTACTCTCAGCAAACACGTAACAAAAGTCTCATCCCTTATAATAAATATATAGTGTTCCTTTTCTTCATTCCTCACCATTCCTGAGCACACATAAAGCCAGAGGCACGTGTCCCTTCAGGGAGTCCTCCAGCCCCACCACGGCACAGTCCACCACAGCAGGGTGCAGCAGGACGGACTGAAGGAGGCACACAAACACACACGGTTTGTTAGTACACAACAAAGATGCTTGTGGTTGTCATTATCTGTGTCGTGAGTGAGACGCTCCCTCTCCTCGCACCTCTTCAAGGGCCCCAGTGGACAGCCTGTGACCCGCCACGTTGATGACGTCGTCGGACCGAGACATGATGTACAAGAAGCCCTTCTCGTCCACAAACCCTGCATCCATGGTGTCGTAGTAACCCTAGGAGGGAGCGCAGAAAAAATACTTTTCAATACTTTAATACAAACACACTTTCATGGACTGGTGTGCGTAATATTTCTTTGATCTGCTGGATGGCGCTGTACCCCATAAAAGCACAAATCACTATTTCATAACGTACCATTACATTTTTCTATGTATACCACGACAGTGGAATATAAAGGAAACTCCTGAAGCCTTGAAATTCTGTTTCAGTGCTTACGTATTCTCACGACACACTGTACTTCTGCCTAGGGATGAAACGGTATGGAAATTTCACGATTATAGTGACCCAAATTATCACAGTTATCAATATTATCACGGTTTTCTTCAAATGAGATGAAAGTGTTCAAAAAGAGCAGATGCACACACGTAAAACATTTCAACAAGTTTTATATTTGAAAATCAACAAACAAATAAATCAAGCAGCTCTATGCACTTTTTTAAGCTAGATTCTGTGGGATTTCCTTCCTTATAATGGCCGTCGTCAATAGCAACGCATAAATAATAATAATAATTTGGTGTAAATATAATCTCTAATATTATCTCTGTAAATATATTCTCAAGCAATATTCTCATCAGTGTTCTATCAGCTATGACACATTAAAATCTAGCATATTTTGAGCCCAAACAGCATCCTAGTGAAATAATGCATAACCATATTTTCATCTGATTTGACAGTTTATTTTATTAAATATCAAAAATCCCAAAGGTGTACATTATACCTGACACCTAAATGAACACTTTACAGCTGGTTTTATGACTGTACGTCATTCTCTTCAAATGCTATTGAAGTTAGCAACGTGTATACCAATCTTGTATGTAACTTTAGAGACGGTCCCTAAATTCGCGAATCTCGAGCACTGCCAGTCATATCAGATATGACTGTGGTTCTGCTGTGTTTGTTTGAAACTATTTACGCTGCTGAAATAGAACAAAAACTGTCAACCACTGTATGATGAATGAATCTCCTACGTACATTGCACGTTTTGAGTGCAGATTTCAGCTAGTGAGAGCACGCTCTGAACAAAACTCCAGCTAATCTGAACGCCTCTGATTATTAGAAACAGGTGTGGTTGGTTATAATGCGCAACGTGATTATAACACAGGCCCGGTTCTAGGCACCTATAGAAGGGTGGGCGTTTTTTTTTTTTTTTCGCGACCCATATACTATAGGCCTACAGCCATTTACATTCAAACAAGTCAAGCCAAGCATAAGAATACTTGTAGGCCTATACAATTGGTCATTTGACTGTATTCTCCATTAAATCACTAGATGGCACAAAAATTCAGTTCAGCACTTTTTCACACAAACACTTTTGATTATTGATAGATATTCGCAATGCAAAGTTGATTCTGCACTAATTTGATAGCTAGACCTATATATGGGAGGCTAATTAACTGGTTAACCGTTAACCAACAAGAATTTTAACCAATTAAGCGTTTGGTTGGAAAAAAAACACAACAACAACAGGTAAGTCATGTATAAGTCACATTTGATTGCACTCAGAAATAATACTGGTAAATAAAGTGAAGTTATAATGTACTACAAACATTATAAATACTACAAACATAGCTATAGGTTATTTTAGTTCCCCTCACTCCACAACAAATTGTAACGAGTAAGAATATGGTGTGGGCCCTTTAAGAGCTGCGCGCTCCCTGTTGAACTTTCAGCATTGTATGTGCGCACTGCGCCTCGAGCACTCCCGTATATGCGGATTATTTTCTGTTGCTCAAATCAAGTTGTTTTGTTTATAAAGTAACGCTGTGGACGGTATAGCGTTTGTGACGGACTATTACGCGAGTTTCACAGGGAATAAAGTGGAGCTGTGAAATGTCCATTGCCTCCGTGTCTACAATAACTCCAGTTAAGTGAGCTATCCCGATTTTCCTCCGGACACAACGAATTACAACATCCTTTACATTTAACAGTATTCAGAACAGATCAAGAATAAAAAAAAATATAAGTAGCTAACTATAAAGCCAAAACTAAATCATTTAATGAGAATCTGAAAGTAGCGTTAGGCTCACGATTATTTATTATAGGTTTTGTTCACTCGCGTCCCAATACTGATGGAAAAATCATCCTCTTCACATGCGCACACGTGCTTGGAAACACCACTGGGAGCTCATGCTGAATGGCACGAATTGTAAGCTACTACTGACTATTTAAACTGAGCTGTGTAACTTTTTATATGTTAGGTTGACTATTTTATTTTGATAATGAACTGACTGTGATGTCAAGATTGCAATGCTGGAATATTGTGTGTGCGTGAGACGCCCGCGCGAACGAGCAGAGGAAACATAAAATACTCCGTCATTTTGGTCATACAGATAATAAGAGTAGGACATCGTTCAAAACTGCAAAGTGTTTATTTACATGGTGCTATTGTAAAATAAAGAAAACAAGATGTGCTTTGTGTCGTCTGGGTTTCCCTTCCGCCGCGCCTCACAAAAATCCATGCAATAAATGCACGTTCTTAAATGAGTTTTTCAAGCTAATTTAAAATTGCCATGAATAAAAAATCTAATCTGAGATTTTTGCATGTTAATATTTACAAGAAACATATTCACGAATACAACTTCTCTCGTAATTACCTTAATAGCACGCAAATATTTCTGCCCGTTTTCATTAGTGTGACTGCAGCCTCTGCTTTTCTGCTACAGACTGAAGCGCGCGTGTAGCTTACAATGCGCCGCGCCGTTATTTTCATTTAATAAAATAAATCAATTCTGGTGTTATTTTTGTGATTGTTTGGGGCATTCTACAGCCCTTCATCAAAACTTTCAACACAGAGCCCATCTCAGATTGTTTTAATCAATGCACAAATAGTAAAAACAAATGAACGCTATCAGTTCCTAAATTCTGATTGGGTGGGCAAGGCAGGCGTTTGGGTGGGCTCAGCCCATTCCTTCCCATGCCTAGACCGGCCCCGTTATAACAGATGGCTTTTGAGAAGACTATAATAAGTTCAACCGCCAAAGTGGCTAGTGTGAGTGCTAGTAATACCAGACGTAGTTTTGGTATCGAGGTCCACTTGCCTTGCATTTGCAGATTTGATGCGTTTCTTCTGGTATGTTCTGCAAACAGGGTGACCATCTTTCCTTCAGGACTTTTGTAAAAGCCAAAATATTACCCCACCTCAGATTTGGTCCTTTTAGAAGGCTGAACAATCTCCCGGCGCTGTCACTGCCATCTGCCATTTCTTCTCATTCAAAAACAGCGCTGCGCCTGCACCAGACTGACGCTGACTGGACAGGATTAACCGCGAGTTTTCAAAATCGTGATAATCATGCACGGTTTTAATGATGATTAATTTTTTAACGATATTACTAACGGTCAGTAGATTTTATCGTGGTTTATTGTGAAACCGGTAATCGTTCCATCCCTACTTTTGCCAGAGTCTTATATTCAGTACCAACAAAAACATACACTTGTAGTTACATGTAAAAAAACATTACTTCTCCCAAACATTGTCAGTTCATTTCTCACCCAAAACTAGCAAACTCTATGCCTTCTGATACCCACATTATCATGCGCATGTGTGTCACATTTTGGGACTTTTGCGTCCCTTTTAAAAGCCTCAAAGTTTTAGTTCCAATTCATTGTAACTAATGCGATGGAATTTTTAAATCATCATCATCATAAACATTTATTTTTCTTGCAGGATTAATATTTATATGATTTTGAAACCTAAATGTCCCCAAATCTTGGGCCAAAATCATCAAAAAGTTTATTTATTTCACTAATTCCATTCAAAAAGTGAAACTTGTATATTATATTCATTCATTACACACAGACTGATATATTTCAAATGTTTATTTCTTTTAATTTTGATGATTATAATAGACAACTAAGGAAAATCCCAAATTCAGTATCTCAGAAAATTAGAATATTGTGAAAAGGTTCAATATTGAAGACACCTGGTGCCACACTCTAATCAGCTAATTAACTCAAAACACCTGCAAAGGCCTTTAATGGTCTCTCAGTCTAGTTCTGTAGGCTACACAATCATGGGGAAGACTGCTGACTTGACAGTTGTCCAAAAGACGACAATTGACACCTTGCACAAGGAGGACAAGACACAAAAGGTCATTGCAAAAAAGGCTGTCTGCTCACAGAGCTCTGTGTCCAAGCACATCAATAGAGAGGCGAAGGGAAGGAAAAGATGTGGTAGAAAGAAGTGTACAAGCAATAGGGATAACCACACCCTGGAGAGGATTGTGAAACAAAACCCATTCAAATGTGGGAGAGATTCACAAAGAATGGACTGGAGCTGGAGTCAGTGCTTCAAGAACCACTACGCACAGACGGATGCAAGACATGGGTTTCAGCTGTCGCATTCCTTGTGTCAAGCCACTCGACCAACAGACAGCGTCAGAAACGTCTCGCCTGTGCTAAAGACAAAAAGGACTGGACTGCAGCTGAGTGGTCCAAAGTTATGTTCTCTGATGAAAGTCAATTTTGCATTTCCTTTGGAAATCAGGGTCCCAGAGTCTGGAGGAAGAGAGGAGAGGCACACAATCCACGTTATTTGAGGTCCAGTGTAAAGTTTCCACAGTCAGTGATGGTTTGGGGTGCCATGTCATCTGCTGGTGTTGGCCCACTGCGTTTTCTGAGGTCCAAGGTCAATGCAGCCGTATACCAGGAAGTTTTAGAGCACTTCATGCTTCCTGCTGCTGACCAACTTTATGGAGATGCAGATTTAATTTTCCAACAAGACTTGGCACCTGCACACAGTGCCAAAGCAACCAGTACCTGGTTTAAGGACCATGGTATCCCTGTTCTTAATTGGCCAGCAAACTCACCTCACCTAAACTCCATATACAATCTATGGGGTATTGTGAAGAGGAAGATGTGATATGCCAGACCCAACAATGCAGAAGAGCTGAAGGCCACTATCAGAGCAACCTGGGCTCTCATAACACCTGAGCAGTGCCACAGACTGATCGACTCCATGCCACGCCGCATCGCTGCAGTAATTCAGGCAAAAGGATTGAGTATTGAGTGCTGTACATGCTCATACTTTTCATGTTCATACTTTTCAGTTGGCCAAGATTTCTAAAAATCCTTTCTTTGTATTGGTCTTAAGTAATATTCTAATTTTATGAGATAATGATTTTGGGATTTTCCTTAGTTGTGTTATAATCATCAAAATTAAAAGAAATAAACTTTTGAAATATATCAGTCTGTGTGTAATGAATTCATATAGTGTGAGTATACAAGTTTATATACAAGTTTCACTTTTTGAATAGAATTAGTGAAATAAATAAACTTTTTGATGATATTCTAATTATATGACCAGCACCTGTATAATAGGCCTATGACATACTGAGTAATCAAAAAAACTAATAAACCCATTATTTGGGTACATCCGAGTTTGCTTTGCCAGTAACAGAGAAGGGAAGGGGGTTGCTGAATTTGCACATAAACAAATCATATAAGAGAAAAAAGATATGATGATAAGTAATATGCCATGTTACATTTGATATGTACCTAATATCCTATATAAACTGTTGTATTCTTCTTGCTGGTGGGATTCTCTCTGAAATTGGTCTCCAGCCATGATTAAAGCATATTCAAAGGCATAGCCTGGAGTCGAATTATTGTTGCGCGGCAGGTTAGTGGAACGCTACAGATTTTAACCCCAAGTGATAGTGATAGGGACGAGATGACGTCTGACTCGGAGTGAGGCTCTTAGACGGGGTTCTGATGCGGTCAGGTAGCTATAATTCGGGATAATTCGAGTGGGAGTCACCTGAGGATAATATTGCAGGTGTCAGGTCTTTTACACTTTTCTATTGTCATTACAATCAGCGTGTGGATTGAATGAAGCCGGCGGCAGCTGAGATGTAATTATCAAAAGCACATACTGAGCACCGTCCTGTGATGGTATTATGACTGTCCTGCCTGATTATTATCAAAAGAAACTAATGTTAGACAGCCTAATCAAACTGAGCGTAACAGCCTCGGCACTCCCACGGGCCGCACTCAACCCTTCTGACGCAAATTGGATCGCTGGCCAACTTCCTAAAGTTGGGAACGACGAGCACTTGTTAACAAAAACGAATCGCTGGACTCTATTCACTAGAAATTCTGTCACTGACAAAATTCACTATTTCATTTTGGTGCTTTCTGTCACAAAATGTTCTTTGAATATTTTTGTCGTGGCATCCCATTATTGGGGTGTGGTCTATGCCGGACACACCAGCCCCTAATCAACATATATAGACATAAATTGTGACTGCTCACTTTGCATGTCAGTCCCTTCCTGTCTGTCTGAGTGGGAAGCTTTTGCCCACCAAAACTGGGCCCAGACATAAAGGGACAGTTCACCCAAAAATAAAAATTCTGTCATTAATTACACTCTCATATCGCTCCAAACCCGTAAGACCTTCATTCATCTTAGGAACACAAATTAAGATATTTGAAGATATATAAATGAAGATATACAAAATGCTACTTTATAACAAAACTACTACACCAAAATGACCATGTTTTGTTTCACACACAGTAGAGCAGATGGTGAATATATGTGTGCGTATAGAGCTGAACGCTTACAGGGAACTTGGTGAAGTACAGCTTCTTAAACAGCGTCTGATTCTGCCAGAGACTGAGAGCCGCCCCGGGAGGCAGAGGAAGCCTGTCGAGAGAAGAAAAAGAAGAAGAAAAAAAATGGTCAAGATGTAACCTTGCTTTTCTTTGAACCATCAAAGAACAGGATGTTTTCAGCATTTCAGGGTCAGAGAATGCTTTAAAGTATAAATATACATGACAATATTCAGAGGAACAAAAAAAAAATCTGAGGATTAACAGCAAAAATACAGATTTGTTTATGATTCTGTCATCATTTTCTCACCCTCATTCCCTCTTCCAAAACCTGTATGACTTCCAAAGACGTTATTTTGAGAAATGTTTTGGTGTTATTCAAAACTGACCAAACTGGGTTCCAAGGCTGTTCCACAAAATAAAGTAAGTCAGAATTTCTTATACATTTACATTGGCACGTAACTCCATACAAACTTTGAAAATAACAGGCATGCTCTTACATAAACGGCCATAATCAGCCTGGACCTCCTGGAAGTGTTTATGTATCGTCTTGCGATACAGGCCACAATTTCATTTTAATCCGAGCGTGTATCCGAGCCTTTCAGACAAACACGCTCTTGATCAACATCAAATCTACCGGAGAACAGAAATGACAACAAAAACATCTACGAGATTAGCTCTGCGGTGGGCGAGGACAGATGCGCCGCCGGGCTTAGACGCGTGTCGCACCTGAGGAAAGCCTGAAAGAACACTGAAAAGGCTCTTTTCTAAGCAGACTGTGCGAGATGAGACCCCATTAGTCATTCCACTCAGACTCGGCCTTAATGTCCTCCTACAAAGACTGAGATTTTGAAGTCAGATCTGTGATGAAAAGATTCTCTTCGGCTTTTGCTTTGTGTCAGTAAATCTTTTATTGTGTAGGGAAGACGATGAGAACATTGAAGTGGAAAGCACAGAAAAGGAGAGTTATTTGTGGAGATCAAACAAAGAGGTTGCGCTATCATCTTTAGGACACGGCGGAGGCCTGGACGGGCATCGGGGCAAACACACCTGTCAAAATATGTCCGTCAACGAGAGGGAGAGAGTTCAATAGAGAGAGAACAGGGCGGTGTTCATACGGTCATATCATTGCAAAGTAGAGCTGCAACTAACGATTATTTTTTCTGTCGACTAATCTAACGATTATTTTTTCGATTAGTCGACTAATCTAACGATTATTTTTCCAGATTAATCTTATTATTCTTTTTTACTGATTATTGTATTTCAAAGAGGGTAGTGAATTTGTATATTATTTTAACATGAAATCAATGAATGATGACAATATTAATTGTATTTCAGGAAGGGTAGTGTACATAGTATGCCATTTTATAATGAAATATATGAACACAAGAAGCTTTTTAAACATATATAATGATACTATTCATCATAAAATGTATACAGAGTAGGCCTAATTAGGAAAAGTTGTTTACTATAGTAGTTGAGTATGATTTACTTATTGATTTGTGTCAATAGTAAACGAAAATGCACTTGTATTTATCTGCAAAAGGTTCACATACAGGAGCTTTCAGCATAGTGTTAATGTATAACTAGTCGTCTATTTTGAAGATACATGTGCATAAACAACGACTAAAGCTGCCAGAAGTTTTTGCCCAAACTTCAAAGACACATTTAAATGATTAAAGCTAGAGGCATATCTTAACTGTAATGTTACGTTAATCATGTAAACTACCTATATCCAGCCAGTTATTATGCATATGTGTTTGGGACAGAGCGGAACCAGGTCGCATTAACAGGAGATATATGCAGCCCATAATAAATAAAAGCACGAGACGTACTGGGGTCGGAGAAGAACCCAGGAAAATGTGACCGTCTGTTGCGTGGCGCGTTCAGCTGCGCGAGAGAACACTGGCAGCAGGGTTGCCAGGTTAACACAACAAAACCCACCCCTTCGTTACTCAAAACTAGCCCGAAACAAGCCCAATCGCGTTTCGGGGAGGTTCTCTGGTAAACATCGCGTTCGGGGGGTTAAATGTTTTTTTTTTTTGCTTCAACCCGCGGACATGAGACACGGCCCGCGGCAACAGTGTAGAAGTAGCCCAATTCCGCGGAAAAAAGCGGACTTGGCAACACTGACTGGCAGTGTGAAAGCTCCCGCTCTCCACGCGCACAGCTCCTGCTCTGCCACCGCGTGCAGTGTGAAACCGACGTTACAGAGCGAACAAAGCTCTGCTTCTGTTTAAAGTACTCCCACACTTTTGAATGTCGCGGTCTGGCTTTATATGATAAATGATCATTTTCACTATGCCCGGGAGCAGAAGCTGCCATTATTCTAGATCTTCTGTTCCATTCTAGAATGTAAATAATGTGCCGCCGACGCGTCGACGCATTTCACGCACGTCGACGTATTTTCGTAGTCGACGTCATCGACGACGTCGACGCGTCGTTGCAGCCCTATTGCAAAGATACTTGTATTGATCTTTTATTATTATTATTATTAGGGGTCAAACACAGAATGTGCTCTGGAAGTCTATGGGAGCCCATAGAACCGCTGGCGGGAATGTTATGAAATTTGGCACACAGATAGAAGACGGTCTGAACTGTCACCATAGCATTATGGCATTTAGCATTTAATTTGGCATTTCTAACTCAATCTAGCGCCACCAACTGTCCAAAGTTGCACCTATATTTATGCTAATAACTTTTGAACCGTAAGGGCTAGAAACAAAATTATTTTCCCTACGATTCCTTGGCTCATTGTGACCCTATGAACCGTTGCACCGATTTTCACAAAAATATTAACTTTATCAGACAATGCCAACAAAACCATATGGAATTCAAGTCGACATTAAAACCGTTCTCGAATAACCCGTGAACGAATTTTGGATGAAATGAAACACCAAAATGAATTCTGACCAAACTTCTGACCTGAGGTTAACTGCACAGTGCCACCTAGTGGTCAGGAGATATGAAAAATGGCTATTTTTGCTTATAACTTCTGAAAGGTTTGGCCAAAAATGTAGATTCGTTCAGCATGCCAAGTCGAACTACCGTATTTCCTCAAATAAAAGCCGGGGCCTTTATTTACCTGAACTGCAGAAGGTCACCGGCTTTTATTTGAAGCAGGCTTTTATTAGGGGCAGGCCTGTATTTCAAATCCCATCTATTTGAAAAAATAATTGTTTAAATGAACCGTTTTAAATGAAAAGCTATAGCGTTCCAGAGGACAGATATCATCAGGGGCGGGAAGTGGGGTGGTTTCAAAGGATCGCAAATGCAATGCAAGTTTTTGTTCATTTTATTAATTTTTAGAATTTAATAATTTATTTGTAATAAACATTAAGTGGCCCATTAAAAAGTATTATTTATAAGTTGAATTGTGTTTTAAAACATACATGAGGTCATATTGTGCGGTGTGTGCGCGGTAATATTTCCTCCAGTGGAGATCAAGCGCCTTTCTGGAGATCCGCTCATTTCTGAAGCTCTTTCCGCTCAGCACCGCCGCTCAACCCAGAACTCCCTCTGTGACCTGCTGGATCAAATATAGGCCTATCTGAAATAAATAGTAAGGGCTGCCCCTGACTAAAGTTTTTTTCCTTTTCTAGTAGTTCATTTAAGCCGGCGCTGTCGCTTCCACCTCATGTTATTTATTAAATCCGGGCAATTTGGTTGATAAAACATAGATTAAAATTAAGATACAATTTATACAAAACGAAATGTACTTTTGTGATATATTTGTTGTTCTTTCGTGTTTTATAGACTCGATATAAACTCTATAAGTTCGTTATTTTACTAACCCAACTAATGTGCTTTCTATATTCCACGTGAGGGAAAAAGCTTCCTTCCACTTAAGAAGAGTTGATATATATTAAAATAAATATTATTTTCTACTTAAAAAAAAACTATAATTTCGTTATTTTTCTAACCCAACTAATGCGCACACTTTTCTCAATCCGTTATGGAGCTATTCAATTTTGATTTCGCATATTGTTTTTTAAACATTCGTTCGAGTAGTTCAAATGACCACTTTACAATATTTCAATAACATAATTTATTTTGAAGCCTATGCTGTTTTCTTGTACAAAATAAAATAGTTTAAGTTAAATGCAGAGTAAGATGTGTAAAAAAAGACAAGAGGCTAAGAGATCGTCAAGATCATTTGTGTAGCCTGCCTGACTGATGTATTTTCACAGACTAACACACGTCACATCTCTCATAGACTACAGTAGCCTATTTAAAATAGCAGATATGCATCAGTTATATTCTCTATTTAATTTACAGAGCAATCCCTGCAAAGTGTTTATGTTAAGTATAGAAGAGACCGTTGCACTCGCAAGACTCCCAGCGGGGGGCGATGGCCACGATGGTTTCGTTCCTTCTGCATAACCCTACTGTAGCCTACATTATGCTGAACTTGAATGATGAAATGAAAGGAAATTATTTTCCCCCGGCCTTTATTTGAGACCGGCCTTTATTTGTTCGTGCTGGCCACGCCCCCGGCCACTATCAGAGGCCCGGCGTTTAATTGACTACAGGCTTTTATTTGAGGAAATACGGTATACCCAATTTTCCCATTTTCCATACCGTCAGCCATTTTGAATTATATTGTAAAATGCTACATTTTACAAACGCATTGGCATATCATTACAAAACTTGGTATGTGTAGTCGGCATGACAGTAATCAAAAAGTTAGGGCAGTGCCACCTTGTGGTCAAAACAGTACTGAAATGTCGAAAAATCCTAATAACGTTTTGATTTTATTTCAAAACATTTTTTTTCTAACTCCTCCGAGACCGTTTGTCAGAATTTCACCAAGTTCGAGTCAAATCGTCTTTAGACTGTGCCGATAAAAAGTTATGGATTTCTTGTCGATAGATAGTTTTTGTATACCGCATTAACAAAGGTAAGGCACTATGCCAAAATTACTATTTTGACCGTATTTAAGGGGTGGCATTTCGTTATGTTAGTCCTTTTATTAAAATCAAACCAATCATCAAACAGCATTCATCACAACCCATATATTTACTGTCCTTATTTAATGTGTTTCTGAGTAAAACAGGATCTTCAAAATAAAAAAAATAAAAAAGAATGGGCCTTGATTTATCCAACTGAAAGCATGGCCATTTCATTTTAAAGGAGAAGCAACTTGTTACACTTTGATCCACTGATTAATTGTGAATTAAAACACCAAGAACGGCGATTAAAAAAAGTAAATGAAGGTCCATTTTGATTTCATGTTCACGCATTTGAGGGGTAACAACCATGATCCAGTTAGGATATCTTGATGCTCCATGACATTTGTTTGTTTTTTGTGATGCAATGCCCAGCCCTGTGGGCTCATGGTAACCGCATATGCCTGATCCTATTGCCATTCCCTTCTGCCCTCTTTCTACTGTCTCTATCAATAAAAATAAAACAATGAAAGGATTAAAATAACTCACTTTACCACAATATTTCCCAGAGTCCTTGGTTTCACCTGTTGCATATCATCATCAATCACTGTCACTATAAAACAAAGATGAAGAAAGTGCTTTGGTCGTTTATTGAATTATCTGGCTATTACAAGCTCGAATGCCACTCAAAAGGAGCTCTAAGACATAATCGCTCATCGATCAACAACAAAGAGTTTGTAATAAACAAATGATGAGTGTCACATGAAGCGTGCCAAAGTAAAATGTAGAGGGATCTCACCGTCGTATCCAGGCACAGCTTTACCTGCCGTACCGGCAGGGGGAGTGCGTGAGCAGCCCAGCCCGACACAGGACGCGGTGATGGAGGAGCCGCTTTCTACAACACAGAGAAATTGTAGTGATGAGAGCTGCATAAGCAGGTCATTCAGAATGAGCCACCGATGTCACAAACATAAGCTCATTAACATATGACCGCCAATATTTGCATATCAATTACTTTTCATCGTTCAGCAACATTGTCTTGTTACTCATTTCCCATGCAAAGAGGTTAACCAATCAGAACAAAAGATAGGTCATTAACCTATCTATAGAAATTTTAAAGGAACAGTGACTTTAAGTTTAATTGTCAAGGTCAGAGAGAGGGTAGCCGATGGTGATCGCATCCAAAACTACATTCAGACTGTTTGTTGCGCATGAAACCTTGACTATTTCATGAAAAGAATAGTGTCCTGTATTGGCCAGCCCTTATAACATGTTTATTCAGAGTTTGTCTGGTTTTGGAATGTCTGAGAAGTGGACCAACAGTTTGTAAAGACACTTGCTGAGCTAGCTGCCATTAAAGCCGGCATGAAATGGAAATTCTATTTCATAATCTTAATAATAATAAATCACATTTATACATGCATCTTAAATTATTTTATTGTGAACAATTCAGTGGAGTTATTGTTAACTAAAACTATAACTACAACTATTACAAATCGTTTTAGCTAACTGAAATAAGCTGAAATATATTTTATATATATATACACACATATATATATATATATATATATATATATATATATATATACACACATATACATATACATATATATATATATATATATATATATATGGCATGTGCCGGTATCAAATTTTCATGTTGCGATTAATTGCTGAAGCTTTTATCACGGTATACGGTATTATCACGATATTGAAATCTGTTGCAAAAAAAGTGTTGTCATACTATAACAGGTTTAATAACTTTCTTATAACAAAAGAACCAAACATTTAAATACAATAAACAATACACAAAAATGTATAAAGTAAACAAATATTTAAAACAGATTAAGTGCAAAATAATTATAAAGAACAATAGGTAACACTTTACAATAAGGTCTCACTAGTTAATGCATTAACATCAACAAAGAAAAAAGAAAAAAATTTTTTACAGTTATTATTCTTTGATAATGTTAGTTAAAAAAGCAACTGTTAGTCAGTGTTTCGGACAATTCGGACAAACGGTCTAGGAGGAGTTAGATTTTTTTTATTTTTATAAAATCAAACCGTTATTAGGTCAGGTCCATTAAATAATACAGTTACAACTTTTGATATTAATAATGTGTTATTAAATGCTGAAATTTACATTTAACTAAGATTAATACACGTTTTAGAAGTATTTTTCATTGTCGGTTTGTTAGAGTCTTACAAACTTACAAACAATAGAGCCTTATTATAAAGTGTTTGACTGAATAACAATCAGAACATATCTAGGGCATGTAATTTAGTCCAGATTAAAATATAAAATGTTTAAGTTTGAAAACGAATAGCCTTAAGTCTTTAAGTATTTGGTTTTGTTTACGAGAATTACCGTGGAAACGGCTGCATTTCTGCTGTTTCGTCAGCGCCCTCTGCTGTCAGAAAGTGAATGTGCGTTTCATTCAGGGCAAGTCCTTCACTCATTCCGCCATGTGCTTGGCTTGGGTTTTGTTTACATCAGTGCGCGGTCCTCTTTGACGTATTGTTCATTTTAAAGGTTGATGGGTAAAGTATTCTTAAAATGCATTCTAAAAATCTGAATAATTCGTAAGAAATAATTATTCACGGTATTTTGAAGTGCCCACGATAACAATATTGTGCATGTTCATTATTGCGGTATATCGTATTACCATTTACCGGCACATGTCTAATATATTTATATATATATATTTTACATTAAGAAATTGTTATTTCAAGTTTAAGTACTAAAATGACTAAAATGGTATAAAAAAATAAAGCTAAATTTAAATACTACATAAAGCTAATTCAAAATATTCATAAAACTTCACTATATTTTTTTTTTTGGGAAATGATCAAAATATCAACTTAATCTTCCAGTGAAACAACAGACTTGTCTCTGGTGACATGGCAGATTTCTCTAATCATTCTATCCTATTAAACTCCACCCCTATCTTACAATGGACACTTTTCACATTCCCAGGGTTCTGGAATCATAGTTGGGTAAACTTCTATAATGGTGAACGGGAGACGACAGCAAATATAATTTCTGTATTGCCTTTTGCTCCACACATTCAGATCTGCCTTCATCCAATCAACAACCATGAGTTTAAAACAAGTCCACACCCTACTTTTTTTTCATAATTCGTTGCCTCAGATGTACTGTACGTCACAATACAGAATCTGTCACTGTAACAACTGCTGTTACATCGGAACTTTAAATGTACTTATTTCAGCATTTACAGAAAGTTAGTTCCCTCAAATAACACGTCCAGTTTAATGGCACAGACGTTTCAAGGAAACTCCATAACTCCCCTTGAGTACTGAGGTTTGTTACTGCCACGGAAATGCAAGAGCGCATATTAAGTATGCACTTTAAAACAGGAACCGCACGCTCGCATTTCATTGACCCAACTGCATTTGTGTACCTGCATAAATTACATGAAGTCTGGCTTATAAATAAACATCATCACAAAAGTTAAAAATATTTCACAATCAGTAGACGACAGAGCAAAGCGTTCACAAATAGAACACAGACTTGTTCGTCATCTGTCTCGGAGCCAGATGCTACAGGAGAGCTGTGAACAGCAGGAGAGAGAGAGAGCGATAGAGCGCGCGAGAGAGAGAGAGAGAGAGAGAGAGAGAGAGAGATGGGAGGGAGAGATGAAGAGTGAGAGAGAGTGTAACTGGTAAAAAGAGGAAGGTAGAGAGTGAGGCAGAAACTGTTGGCATCGCAGCGTGTGACACCACGAGTCTGTCTGGCACCGCTGACATATGTGAGTAATGCAGAAAGCTCAAACTATTTTCACAGGTGACGCACAGTGTGTAGAAACGCACACAGAGCAGGAAAGTCTGCTATTTTTATGTCAACATAAAGTATGTAGGTCATTTACTCATACAATGTCGTTACAAACTAGTACGATTTAAGTCATTTTGAAGAATGTACCATTCCTCTTTTTCATGCGATTATTATGCATGGGCACTGGAGCTTTTAAGTGTCAAAACAGATGCAAAAATCACCTTAGGCTGCATTCAAATACGTCTACTCCCCTACTTTTTACACAAAAAGCAGGTGAAAAAATGAGTAGTAATGTCCAAATGAATAGTATTAATTACATTTAATGATTAAACAGTAGGAGAAATTTACCAGGATGTGCTACTTTCGGCGAGATCCAGAAGTGCACAACAGATGTTTTACTATCCCATCAGGCCACGGGAGAAGAATTATTAATGGCAGTGAAGCGACGCAACTGATGCTGGTAGTTCAGGAAGTGACTAATGTGATATGTCCAGATTACATTCATACTATTTATTTTAACTTGTGCGTCATGTTTTTAAATTGATGTGACAAAAGACGCGAGATGCAAATTCACATTATAGAACAAAACATCAAAGTATTGTTGTTATGTTTACAGTAGGGCTGTCAACCGATTAATCATGATTAATCGCAATTAATCACATCCAAAATCTAAATTTGTGTTCACATAACATATGTGTGTGTGTATAATTTGTATGTATATTTTGTAAGGCCCGCTAAAATCGTTCCAATGGAGGCTAACGATCCACGGGTGAAGAAGGTCGCTGCACGTTCGGTCCTTTCAGCTGACATAAGGATTTAATTCCAATTCATCTTTTATCTGACTCCATTTTATCATAATCTCGAATTTAGGTTAGAATGCCAATTTGTTGTTTGTTCATTTATATTTAATAGTTAGTCACACATTTAATTATTCTGTTTAACCCTTTGTTACCATTCATAATCTACTAGAGATGGTTAATTATTCCTGAGTAAGTCAGAATAGATCAAAATGTAACAAATTATTAGGAAAATGTATGTCAGGTAAATGTATAATGCCACTTACATAATCAATTCAAAGATAATCCATTCATAACATCAAATACTCTGAAGTAAAGACTAAAATATGAATACCTGACTTTCTGAAAATTACATGAGCATGCTGAGCATCTGTAGGAGACACCCAGCGTTATGGGCGGAACGATGTAAAGTTCGCGCCCTGACCTTTCTGCTACATCTCAGACCAGACAGGAATCTCTTTCAAATGGAAACCTGTGTTAACAATGGGAATTTACATTTAATCACTATCCCATATGACCTGTATTGACTGTAAGAGGTGGGCCATTTGTCTGAAGCCACACCCACCGTAATATGCAAAAACTCTCTAAACTCTGTATATATTTAAGAATATATAAATATATACATGCATGTGTGTGTATTTATATATACAAATTATAATTTTACACAGTACACACACATATATTATTTAAACACAAAAAAATTTTGGGATGCGATTAATCATGATTAATCGTTTGACAGCACTAGTTTACAGAGAGCCTTTTTACCCATGAATTGAAAAACCCCATAGGAAAATCTCGAGGGAACCACTGGTGAATTAGTCTTCTGGGTTTAGACGTCATCCTAGCACACCTCTATCTTCAAAATATGAATATGATTAATTATCAATTATCTGTATCTGTAAAAATCTCTGAAAGTGGTGGCTTCCGAGACCATACACAGAATCTGTCACTGTAACAACTGCTGTTACACATGCAATCCAATAATGCACTATGAGGTTTATTCTGAATGATTTCTCGAGCCTCAGCTGAAGAGGTGAAAAAAAATGTGGCGGTAATTACTTGTTCAGGCAAACAATGCGTGTGACAAAACATTCATAACCACACTGTCAGCTTGTTTTTTTGTGTACTTTATTATGAAACAGGAAGTGTGGACTATGCAAAAGCGGCAGCCCTTCTGGCGCACTCGTTAGTTATTTCATATTAGTTATTTTTTCTTCTAATATTTATATTTTACCTTGATTTCATTTAACAAAAATGACTTTTTAACAGCTTAGTTAACAATAAAAACACTGATTCTTATGCAATTACCTCAATGTCATCATAATTACATAATATATTGGTACCATCTTGGTTATTGTAGATATTTGAGTATTATCATTTGTTTTATTTAGTTTTTACATACATTTATACATTATGACGCACAAACTATGCAAAAGTGGCTGCCCCTTTGGTGCACTAAGCGTCCCAATTTCATGGGTATATTAGTGGACTAATGAATTTTAGGGGGCCATTTCAGACAGCCCATATTTGTACATCCCAATAAAATTATCATAAATGTGGTCCATAAGACTTGTGCACTACACCCCAAATCTTCTGAAGCCATTCCATAGCTTTATGTTACCAACATACATTTCTTATTACACGTTTTCTCCATTGTTAGTCACGTCAGTCATACAGGTTCCTTTTAAAGGTACCCTATAAAATACAGCATGTTTAATTGTAAGGGTCAGAAATAGTATGGAACACTACAACTAATATGTTTTGGGAGCAAAACAACTTTTTAACATTAAATCAATTAAGTGGAATGAGAAGGTGGGCTTAACCGAGTTTTGGTCGGAACCGATAATTAAATATGAGGTTTTTGACACAAAAATGGCAATTTTTTTAATTCTGAAGTTCATGTCCTGCCATCACCAGTTATTGCCAGCCACCTGCCACCTCACATAAAGTCGATTTAAAGGACTGATAAACTTCACGAGAGCCAAAAACCTACAGACTGTGCCAGGGTCGCACGCACGATATCCAGCTCAAAAGACAGGTGCCAGCGCTCACGGCCACGTTAAGGTCGTTTGTACAGCCAACAGTCATTGCCACATACTCCCAACTGGAAACATACCAGTTGCCCAGCAACAGCGGTGACATCAGCAACCCTGATCAGCACAGCCCCCCACCTCTTCACAGCAGGAGTTGCGTCTTAAAATAGCATACAGATTATTATCAGGTCTCAAAAGCGGCAGCCTTTCTTTCAATTTCTGCGTGTGCTGGATGAGCGTTGCCGCTGAGAATAATAATTAAGCGACACATTTACATGCGTGTGTTAGTCTGTTTGAGATTGCAAACACACTGTTTGATTTAAGCAACACACTCCAAGAGATAAATACAGCCAATAAAAAGCACATTAACAGTGTTATTTTAGTATTACTTATGTACCATTATAGTAGGGGTATAACGGTACACAAAACTGGCGGTTCAGTACGTACATCGGTTTTGAAGTCCCGGTTCGGTATGGATTCGGTACAGCAGTTTTACAAAATTGCTTTTAATTAATTTTTATTCAACAGTGGTTTAATGAAAAAAAAATTGTGTCTGTCCTTAAATGAATTAAATTATAACTAAAAGTTTCTTAAAGATAATGCTGTAAACTATATAGGGAGCCCTTACTTACATATAGCTATTAAAGATTAACAGCAGAGCCCAAACTATTAGCCTAAATTCAGTTGCTATTTATTTTTAGATATAATAATCAACACTCATAAGCTTCACATAAGGCAGTTGTTGCATTAACTTCTAAATCTAATTATTTTTATTCGTTGTTGAAATATAATCATTTAGTGGCTGTAATTTTCATGACAGATTTATTTAAACATGCATTAAATAAACAAGACATCACTAACAGGCTTAGTAGTATATAATGAAAATATATAGACTAATATAATGAATATAACGGCTAATATAGTGCATGTATTCAGTGAAAGAGTTGATTTCTCTAGTGAGCTGTGGACACTTGAATGACTTCTGAGTAAACGTGATTCTGCATGACATTGTTTACAAGCTGTTTTATTGTCTTTCCGCGGTTGAAACAGATGAAGCGATTACACGACATATGATACATTTCAGTAAGTTGTAATGTATCCTTCAACATACTTTAAGATGTATTAATTTATGTTTATTCTTTAGGAAGAGATGATCGCATTGACCCGCGCGCTGCCGCTTTAAGTTGAACTTATACGCGTCTATCAGTCACATCACATTAAAGAGGGTTAAAACGGCATTTATCGTTTGAATTTCGTGATAAAATGAACTGAATACTTAATATGTTCGTGTGGGAACTCGGATTGAAGTGTGTTCCGCGCTTACAACAAGCCGACTGTTAATTGTTAAAGATTACATTCATAACCGTTCGGTACACACATGCACCGTACCGAAAGCCCTGTACCGAAACGGTTCAATACGAATACGTGTACCGTTACAACCCTACATTATAGTATGTAGCCTATTAATATTTTGGATTAATTAGCTGTTATTTTTGTATTTAAATTTTTATTCATTTGAATTTAAGTTAAAGTAATTTTGTTATGCGGATTTGTTATTAATATTTACATTTTATTTTATTTCAGCTTTATCTAGAGAGTAAGAGAAGTCCATACATACCACTCATCTCCAACATTTTCCTATTTACATGTTGTGATGTGTAAGGGAAATGTTGGCGTTATTTTGCCACTTATTGAGCAGTAGGCTAGTTGGAGCCATTTACCTCCAGTCTTTGTGCTAAGCTAGGCTAGCGGTGGGTGCGTCAGAGTATTCCATTAAGTTTTAATTAACGATAACAACACTGATTGTACATTCTTAATTACCACATCAAATTAAGGATAAAAAATGTAATTTCAATATATTTTATTAAGCTAATCAAATAAATGTCATTATGATTGCACGATATATCGGTACCATATTAATTACCGTTAATATTTTAGTTTTTAGGTTTTTTACCAATATCGGTCGACATTGGATATTTCATCATGCATGGTCATTTCTCTAATTTTCACATTTTGATTACCTCTGCCATCATTAATTATTAAAAACACTTAATAAATGTTAAATTAAATATTTACCCAATTTCAAAACAAATATAAATTGTTCATACTATACACAATAATGCTGTGATCCCTAAATTCATTTGTAGCATAAAATTAGAGAGAGAGAGAGAGAGAGAGAGAGAGAGAGAGAGAGAGAGAGAGAGAGAGAGAGAGAGAGAGAGAGAGAGAGAGAGAGAGAGAGAGAGAGTGTAACTGGTAAAAAGAGGAAGGTAGAGAGAGAGAGACTCTGTCACAGCAGCTTGACTTCTGATATTGCGATGCACGCATGAGCCTGGGGAACTTTGAGCTAGTAATGACATAGATAATGATGGTTCAAATCACTTCCACTTTATTTTAGAAAAGCTATCGCACCAGCGCAACCAAACTGCTGTTACACCACACCTCATCAGCTCTTCTAATCAAATCTCGCTCTGTGCCGCTGAACAATTCAAACAGGCGTTTGTGTGTTTGCACGCGGTGGTGATGTTATTTGAAGATGTGTAATAATACAACTCGTCTTGGTGGCGATGCATAAATGTGCTTTTAATCATTAATTGGATGGAGAGAGGGTGAAATTATAAATGGATGACAGGACCAACACAAACTGTGAAGACAGAATCATTCATCACATTAAGTACTATAGCCTCTATGCGCTCACACACAAACACCAAACGGATTAATCTTTGTTCCCGGCGTTCACGCATCAAGACAGATCTGACACTGCTTTTAAATTGTGCTGTCGAACGACACACAAATAGTTTACAACTACGGACTAGAAATATGGATGTGAGAGGTGATTCGATTCATATTGTACACATATTCTTTGGTCAAGCTCGGCACCGGTTTATCTCTCAGAGATATTTATGAGCTGAATATGTTTTGCGGCCAGTATAGAACGAGGAGGTAACCCAATCACAATTATACATGGTGATGGTTTATGCATCATGCTGGCAATGGGGGTTATGAATATCAAAAGAAGTGTACTGTTTTTCAGGAAATCCATTTCAGGCTTGCCAGAAAAATAAGGGTGACTTTAAGGTCAGGAACATAAACAACATAAACATAACAGAAATTTGCACACAAATTTTTGTGAAGCGTACAGAAACTTAGATTTGTATCAATTGGTTTTTGTATTGTTTTCAGTTTGCTCTCAACTAAGGCAGAGGTGCCCAATCTTGCTCCTGCAGAGTTTAGATCCAACCACAATGAAACCCACCTGAAGCAGCTGATCAAACTTCCAGGCAGGAGTGTTGAGGCAGGTTGGAGGTGAATTCTGCAGGACAGTGACCCTCCAGGATCGAGTTCGACACCCCTGAACTAAGGTGTTACAGTGGCATTAAGAAGGTTAGTTGTTGAGTTGTTGTTTTTTTACTTATGCCTTTTTTTTACTTATTTTACTTATGACTTGTTAATTTTTCATCATATTATCTTTGCAAGATTGTAATCAAATAAGAGTAAAGTATTTTACATTTAGGTAGTTATTTCAACAAATATACAAAACATATTTATTTTTGTACATTACAATCTAGTCATTTTTGCTGAAAATTCAAAGAAAAGAATTTTACCATTAAAAGAATCATTTTGTAGTGCGGAGAAAAAAATTAATAGTGATGAATCGTTTGTTTTTACATAATATATGCGCGTGTAGTACTGTGTATATTTATTATGTGTATATAAATTAGTGGTGGGCCGTTATCGGCGTTAATGTGCTGCGTTAACACAAGACTCTTATCGGGCGGAAAAAAAAATATCGCCGTTAATCTTTTCTCAAAGTTGGGTTGGAGGCTGGGTCTATACTACGCAAGCTATGATGACTTTCACCTTGATATTTTAGCGCGGATGTACACCTAGCCGAATTGCACTGTAGGGGGTGAAAGAGCGAGTCTTTGTACCTGTGTGTATGCCTACAAGTGTTGTCAAAAATATCCATATTTCGCTATGTATTGATACTGAAATATCTGAAACGATACAATTCTCATTTTCTACAGAATCGATATCAGCTGCGCTCTCCTCTACTCTTCGACCGACAGCGAGTGACACGCACACGCCTCCTCTCATTCAGTCCGTTTAATCCTCTGAACATTGCGAACGGGTGTTCTGCTGGACTTTTGTTAGTATTGGTGTGACTGGTCTGAATTTTGCGCGGGGTTGCACATAATGTTAATTCTGCTAATTCCCGCAGATTTTGCGCTCGCATCTGAAGTGCACACACACATACCCGTAATAAAGCCGCCTCTGACATACGAGTGCAAAAATTAGCTCCTTTTTCCAGCTTATTAATGGTCAAATACACTCAAAAATGTCTCAATGCCCATCTTGGTGAGTTTTCACGTAAACACAGTCGTAACCAGCTCACAGGATCAGTGTTTGGATATGCGTGCGTCAGGTCTTAAAGGGACAGAAGTTATTTATTATTCAAACTACAAAAAGACAAACGATCACTTACAAGCACACATATTCTGAATGCCTTCGACAGAATTCAAATGAGCCATTTTTTAATCTAGATTAATCTAGATTAATTTTGGAATTTTGGACCAATCAAGAATAGCACTTAACATTCTATTCATTTTTTTGTCTGTCTAATTTATTTAAAAAAAAAAAAAAAAAAAAAGTCCTGTGTTCTGTGTTTAGATTAACTGAGACTTGTTACAGCACTTGCATACTGTAGCCTTTGACTGTTCTAGTTGCTTCTATTGCTCTCATTTGTAAGTCGCTTTGGATAAAAGCGTCTGCTAAATGACTAAATGTAAAATGTAAATGTAGATTTAAAAAATAATCTATGCCCACCACTAATATAAATACACACTTGCATGTATATATTTAAGAAATATTTGCATGTATATACTGTATATATAATTTATCTTAAATATAAATATAATTTCTTATAAAAAAAAATTAATATATACATGCATGTGTGTATTTATATATACATAATTTTTCCTCAGCACTATCATTTTGTAATGTACACAGTAAAAAATTACAACCACAACTTTCAAAAGTCTGGGATCAGTAAGATTTTTAATGTTTTTGAAAGAAGTCAAGGCTGCATTTATTTGATTAAAAAATACAGTAAAAACTGTAATATTGTAATTCAAAATAACTGTTCTCTATGTTAAATATTTCCTGCCAGTTTAAGTTGCCAGCCACACATTTTCATGGCCCCCAATATCTGAACATGCAACATATCAAAGAATGTAGCCTCTGCGTTTAAACAAAGAAAAAAAAGTTTCATTCTAGCTTTGTGCATTATTTTTTATGAACCCTTGAATGTGGGTATGTTTCATGAAAAAGGTAACATTATGAGCAAAACGTTTTTTTTTTTTTTTTTTCTCAAAGGCTACATCTGGATCAGATTCAGAAAGATGATCAAAAAATAGATAGGAGTAGATCGAGTCCATCACCACCCCTAATGCTTGCCCAGTCCTATACCTCGTCCTGGGTCAACATTTCACTTGGTAACATTAGGCAGTTTTGATTTATATGCCGTTTAATGTTGATGGTCCCTTTATTTTACATATGATATTGCTTGTTTCTGCATCTTCTTCGCATCTTCGTTTTGATCAGGAGATTCAATACTCTTTCAGAACATGTGTCATAACGGCCCCTACCATAAAATTCCGTCAATGGCGGGGAAATATATTCATATATTTTTTCAATGTAATTTATTTTGTGTGATGGCAAAGCTGTATTTTCAGCATCATACATTACCACATGATCCTTAAAATCATTCTAATATGCTGATTTGCTGCTCAACAAACATTTCTTATTTCTGCTTAAATCACACATTACTTGACTCATCGTCTGCTGAGAGGAATCACATTGTGCCAACCACTGATATCAATGCCAGTTGATGTCAACAGCTGACGATCACCCTTCATCTTAGGCTTTGTTCTGACATTTTTTGGCATACTTGAAAAAAATCTATTTGTTTGTACTATGAACAGCAAAAACAAAACACTATGAAATCCATTTCACAAACCTGATCCAAACCACATCCATTCATGGTTTGAAAACCAATTCAAATTGGATGATTTATTTAAAGTATAAATGTTCAGATCAATTTGCACAGCAGTGAGTTAGTGTAATAAATTAAATTTGGATAATGTACAGTCCTCTCGCTCTCTCCACAATGACAGCTTACAGTGGTTGTAGAAGAACGTTTCTTAGTGTTGTGCTGATGCTTAAGTCATTAATATGTGTAATACTGATGTATTGAATCTGCAAAAATGGATCTGAATGACTGTGAACAATGACATAAAAGACAAGACAGCATTATAAAACAGGCAATAGGAAATTACAGTAGTAATGAACCAGAGCGTGGCAGTGACTCACCAGTTTGCCACCAGTGATCCAGCACTGGGACTCCAAAACTTCTCTTGGCCCATTCGAGGGTCTCTACATCACAGCGCTCTCCGGCTACAAACAAGGACCTCAGCCTACAGAAAGAGAAAAAAAAGAATCGGCTCTTAGAAAGTCTGTACAGAGCAACCTCATGTGTCCCCAAAGATTTCTGCAGAAAACTAATATGTGTGAAGAGCAAGAATGCAGGTGTGCATAAAAAATTTATTGTTGTAAAGAAACAAGAAGAACTGACAAGCGGTGATTGCATGATTGCACAGCTGGTGTAAAGGTGAGGACTCGCTGTTCCTGTCATCAATCCTCAAACAAGGAATGGATTAAACCGTGCTGCGGGTGGTCACATCACACAATCCTTTCATCTGCTCAAGTCTACAGTAAACTACACCTGTAATACCGAAGGGACGCTCGCTTGGGAGCAAAGGACAGTCAAAACATCTTTTCATCATTGAGGCATGTTTGAAATGCTAATACTAGGGACAGTAAGTGAATTCGATTGAGTTGGTAGCTTGACAAACACAAGCTAAACTAAGACGGAAAGTAGATTTATTTTCAGACTCTCTTTGCATTTAATTCAAAATGTTACTACTAATGCTATTAAATTTTTTAAAATACAAATAAAATAATTGAAAAAAAGCCTCTTTATGATATCTATATAATAATGCGTTTGAAAAACCATTTCTGAAGGCAAATATTGACCTTTAAATAAAATAAAAAGTTAATTGTGGACTAGATAATATTACAGATGGATAACAGCCACAGACTGTAAAAAAATATGAAGGTAGTGTCCGTGACATCACCTGAAGGTGTTTGAAGAACATTTTTAAAGCCCAAAGTGGGCGGAGCTGGCCATCGCCATCTTGGCAGCGCGTCACTCCCGGATAACTGAAAATGGGAAAAGAGATGGGATGTGGGTGGAGCTGAGGTGCCTGGTTACTGAAACCACGCCCACCTACCTCGACCATAGTGGCAATCCACCTGTCACTCAAGTGGCTACACCCTTAATTATGCAGAACTTTAAGGCTTAATATAATTTAAACGGATGCGTTATCATCACAGTTGTCATGAAGGGCAATATTAGCTGTATAGACCAAAACCACTTTTTGTACCAGGCTGTAAATATATTTTTTTGAATTGCAGTTTAAAGGTCCCGTTCATCGTGATCCCATTGTTCAAACTTTAGTTAGTGTGTAATGTTGCTGTTAGAGCATAAATAATACCTGTAAAATGATAAAGCTCAAAGTTCAATGCCAAGCAAAATATTTTATTTAACAGAAGTTCCCTTTCAAAGCCTACAGCGAACGGCCGGCTTGGACTACATCCTGGTACTTCCTTCATAAATGACGTCAGTAGAACAGTAGAACAGAATAACCTCCGCCTACAAGAATACGCAAAAAAAGGGGGCGTGGTCTTGTTGCTGTCCCACGTGGAAAAGAGGACGTGTCGCGTGGAGAAAAGGAATTGTTGCGTTTGACTGTGTTTGTCGCCATGTCGTCGAGACGCTGTTATTTTCATCCCGGAGTCAAATCACCTTTGTTTGGCTTTCCCAGGGACGCTGTAGAGATCATTAAGCGCATACATCTCCCGTTAAGAGGCGTGACCTTTCCACGTGCGCTAAGCTGCTGTCGAATCACAACACAGGAACCGGGCTACGTTCGCTAAGCTGCGGTCAAATCACAACACGGGAACCGCTGGCACAATCAGAACTCGTTACGTATTTCTGAAGGAGGGACTTCATAGAATAAAGGAACTCATCAGCCGTTTTTAGGACAGTGAGAACAGCGGTATACAGATAAGTACATTGTGTTAAAAATACAGTTTTTTTTACAAGCGAAACATGAACACATGTTATATTGCACACTGTAAACACAATCAAAGCTTCAAAAAACCACGAAGAACAGGACCTTTAAGTAACTTCCGAGACTTAAAGAGACTATTTGATAACAGCACAGCCAAACCCAACAGATCACTCAGATCATCAGGATCAAGTCAATTAGAAATACCAAGGGTTCACTCAAAGCAAGGAGAGTCTGCTTTTAGCTTTTATGCCAGCCGCAGCTGGAACCAGCTTCCTGAACAGATCAGATGTGCTCCAACAGTAGCCACTTACAAATCCAGACTCAAAACACATCTGTTTAGCTGTGCATTTACTGAATGAGCACTGTGCTACTGTACGTCCGACTGATTGCACCGTATCTTATGCTTTTACTGTGTTAATTTTACTTTTTATTTTATTAACTTTATTTCTGTTTTAATTATACTTTTTATTTTTTATTTATTTTTTATTTTGTTAAGGCTGCCTGGTCGGAAGAGGTCGAGAGACGGGGGAGCGATAAATCGAAATCCCTCCGTTATTGTGGTTCTAGTCCACATAGTTATCTTCAACAATTAAGTTGAGAAGAAGTTATTGTGGTTCGAGTCCACATAGTTATCCTCAACAATTAAGTTGAGAAGAAGCGCTTAAACAGTTATTGTGGTTCGAGTCCACATAGTTATCCTCAACAATTAAGTTGAGAAGAAGCGCCTAAACAGTTATTGTGGTTCAAGTCCACATAGTTATCCTCAATTTAGTTGAGAAGAAGTGCTTAGATAGTGCGAGGAAGACCCGTTTAGATCTGCTCTGACGGGTAAAACATCTAGAGAACGCCCTCAAGTTAGGCCAAGAAGATTTGTCTGTAAGGGTACTGTCTAAACGCAGTTACCTGACAAATATTTTTAAAGTAAACCTGACTCTCCATTTTCTTCCACCCCAGATAGGGGATTTCATCTTTATTTTATATTTTCTTTTAATTCCTATTATAACTGTTATACTATGTATATTTTATTCACTTATGAATATTTTAACTTCATTTCTGTAAAGCACTTTGAATTGCCCCTGTGTATGAAATGTGCTATACAAATAAACTTGCCTTGCCACAGTATATACAACAATTTGTTAAACAATATTGGAAACATGTAATATATATATATTGAATGTAATAACTACTGTATTAATCAAATGCAAATAAATGTAATGATACAGGTAGTAATTTGTATACATTTGTATTACACTGGGGACCCCAATTTCAAGATTTCCCCCAAAATCCACATAAAAATGGATGAGTTTATTAAAATATGGTGCACAATTTGTAATAGTATTTGATGCATTTGGACTCTTGACTGTATGTATGTATGTATGTATGTATCTGTTTATGTCAGTGTCAGTGTTTATGATCAAGTAACCATAATAAAGCCAAGTTCCTTTCTCTGTTTCACTCCAGGGTCTAACAATGCAGAAACTATTGAATTACCTAGAGTCAAGGTCACATATGTGTGATCTGCATAACAACAAGCTGGAATCTGTTGAGGCCAAAACACCATACAGTAACACACACCTTCTCTCCTCCCACGTCAGATGCAAAATCAGTGCCCATCTCTCCGCTTTAAATGCCTGACAAAGGCACTTGACTCAAACATTGTCATTTCATTAAATATTGGCATTTTTGCAAGCTGTATGCAGAATTTTTCCTCACATCTTCATGTGCCCAACACATCACAACAAACTTGTGCAATAAAAGGTATCTGTTTGCAAAAGGTATCAGTATTCGCTTACAAATCCACTGATGTATTAGATTTAGGAATCCAGGTGCATATATCTATCACAGTGACCTGCAGGTGTGGGTTAACATCGTTCTTATGATCTTGTCAAGAGAGCAGATCCTGATCTTACAGCGTAGCTGTAGATTCTCTGAGCTGGAAAATTCTATTGAGTTGAGTCGTGCCCTCTGGCATGCATTTAAACCCACGCTGAGAGCCGCAGGTTACAGCGCCGACACGACAGACACACTACTGGACTGAGAGCCTGTGCTTTTGTGTGAAAGTCACGCATTGCGCGGCTCCTTTTGGTAAAGCTGAATTGCCCTTCCTTCAGTTTTATCTTTGCTTGTGTAATTTAAGTGCAAACGTGAGCGGCTTATATATTCATTAAGGGTCATTTTAAAGACGCATAGCATAATGATAGCTGCCAGAGAAAAATAAAGCCAGTTTAAAAGGAAATAATGGTTCTAGTGAAAAATATAACTTAATTATTGCTATTATGATTTGAATAAGTGAAGAGTAGGAGAAAAAAATAATAAAAATTCAACAACTGATTTTTATGCAGAATAAATATTCATGAGGTGTAAAAATATATTCAAAGCCAAATAATTGACAGTGCCCAGCCAAACAAAAACAAAACAAAAATCGCTGTTTGGATTTAAATAGGCAAATGCTTAAGAGTCTATGATTGGATCATTATTGCAGTGATTATTGCGTTTTTCTAGCATGTTATATGTTTGGCAACAGTTCTTCTATCCCTATTTGATGGAGTGTGTAGCTTTTCATTTGTTAAACAACCATGTAGGAAGACACATCATGGCCATATTCCAGGATTACAATGTCAAGATTCAACCTCAAATTGGCACCTCTGAGTCCAGACCTTAAATTTCATTGAAAGTATTTGGGATGTCCTGGATGAGACTTTATAGAGTGCTTGACTCTTACATTGTCAATACAAGATATTGACCAAAAATTGGTGCACCTATTAATGGAAATAACATAACATTTATTTCCATCAAGAAGTGCATCAATGTTTGGATAACATGCCAGAAACCAAACTATTGTGTGTGTGTGTGTGTGTGTGTGTGTGTGTGTGTGTGTGTGTGTGTGTGTGTGTGTGTGTGTGTGTGTGTGTGTGTGTGTGTGTGTGTGTGTGTGTGTGTGTGTGTGTGTGTGTGTGTGTGTGTGTGTGTGTATTTTGTAAACACAAACTTTTATTTTTCCCCCAGCATACATACTGTATATATATGGATGTTAGATACAAGTAATCATTTTGACAGCACAATAGATAGATAGACATATGATCAGACATGGATATGGATGGATGGATGGATGGATGGATGGATGGATGGATGGATGGATGGATGGATGGATGGATGGATGGATGGATGGATGGATGGATGGATGGATGGATGGATGGATGGATGGATGGATGGATGGATGGATGGATGGATGGATGGATGGATGGATGGATGGATGGATGGATGGATGGATGGATGGATGGATGGATGGATGGATGGATGGATGGATGGATGAAATGAAGTCAGGCACATGACCACCCACATATGCATGATAAAAATCAGAAACTCTGTGATAAATAATGAAAAAGCTGGATGGATACTATTAATCCTAGATTCTAGAAGAACTTTTACTCTGATCTTAAACGTTTGTAGGGCACATTTCAGCATAAATTATGCTGTGAACCTGCCAAATGCAGCCTTTGCAAAGAGTTGGATGGGGCAGTTAAAAAATATTAGATTTTGGTCATTAGAAAAAGTGTCTTTTATTACTTTTCACTGATGTATTTTGTTTATTTTATGTATTGTCTGTTTTTTATTTGGACCTTGAGTCTGTAATAAAGATAGATGAAACTGGTCACGTACAGTAAAGCTAAATTCACTTTTCTGTGCAATAAAATTGTATTAACATTGCAGATAAAGGGTAAAACTACAATATACCTCCATCACCGCACATCAATTCGATTCATTTTCTGGTTCTTTTTTCTCCAGGGTGCAAGCTTTCATAACCATCTATTAACTGGACGTTTATGTAAATGATTAATGGCCATGTGACTCAGCCTTTAAACAGGCACTGAATAGTTATTACAGGCAGAATATCATTCGAGTGCAAGGAAGAAAAGGAATTTCTGCTCCGTAATGCAATTATGCTTTAGTTTAAATCAAAGCCATAACCATTGTATTGCAGCTCTATAATGCTTTATTGAAACACATCCATTAATATCACCATGGTAACTGCACTTTACCCCCCCCCCCCTCCTCCCCTCCAAATGCACTGTAACAGCAAACAGCAACATAGTGTTTGTAGACAGAACATCCACACTAGTATCAACACCCTAATGCTGTTTAGTGCCTATGCTTGAAGACATTTAAAGATTTTGAAAGCATTAAAATATGATAATTAAATTCACAATAAGATCTATAGAGTGCCTATGCTATATTTTACTTGAGAAAGTAATGATTTGGGGACAAATGAACAGTGGCAACAGACATTAGATCAAATGGAAAAAGGTGGTTTTTAGAGCTCATAATTTAATTTAAGCAGGGAAATTACTTGACGTAAAAGAACTTGACTAAGCACTGAACTGCATTTGCATTATTTAAAAATTCCAAAAGGCAAAAGACACGATTATGAAAGCTAAAATGAACGTGTTATGAATAACTGCAACTGTACTTCTGATGCTGTGCACTTCGCTTTCCATATCAAACACTGTTACTAACTGACATCACCAATAACATTACTGGCCGTTCGTTGCTAAGTCCCATCTATTTGAGATCTCATTTAATCAGATAATATAGAAGCCTTGCTTTTGTGTAGGAAAGAGAGTGTAATGACTGCATATAACATGTATATTATGCTCTGTTTTGGTTTTGTTTTCACTCTGTTTGCTCAGTTCCTGTTTGTTCCTAGTTAGGCCCCGTCCACACGGAGACGCATTTAGCTGTATTCGTAAAGATTTTGGGGCTCATTCATGAAACACGAGCAGAACGAATGTGTGTGTAAATCGTTCGTAAAGCCGCTCTGACGTAAATTTTCAGATTCACAAAAATGTTTGTATGTTTCAAGAAATGTACACCTACTCCCTTACCACATGTAAATGGAGCGTAAAACATTTGAACGTTCTATGTTCTAATTTAGGCAAACTGATGACATTGCATTTTGATGCACTATGTACCATAATATTTCAAGAGTTGATTTGCCCCATCTTTGTTTTGTTTTTTTGTGTGTTTTTTTTACTGTTCAACATTGGGTAAATAGGCAGCGCTAGTCACTGTCACTTTTTACCAAGCTGTCCAATCACAGTGGAGGAGGGGCAGGACAAATACTACAATTAGTCTCTTTAGCATTTATGCAAAATACTGGAGCCTAACCTGAGAAAGAATTCCAGAAGATTCCACAGCGTTCCTGGCCACGTAATTTGCAGTTGTAACTCATGGGCGGGGGTTATGCTAATTATGAATGAGTGTGCACGTGCGTCCTATTTACGAATGTTTGCAATTCATTGATATACACATAACTACAGAATCCGTAGTATACGAAGCGTTTGTGAATCTGGAGGAGAGTTTTTGTAAAGGTCCATTTAACGTGCAAATTACTCGAATTACTTACGAATTTTCTCATATATTTACGAACGTTTCATGATTGAGGCCCTCTGTATCGTATCAGCGATCCAGCGTTTTGGGAGCATGAAACCGATATTTTTTTTTTAAACGGGTCCCAGAGTGGATAAATCTGAAACCGACACCCTTGCGTTTTCATGTGTACAGCCAATCTGTATATTTTGTGAAACAGTAATGTCATCACACCATGTCCCACAGCTCTGTGCAACTACAGGCACTGGGCATGCGCACATGAAAATTGTGTCAGTTAATATAATACTATATTTGCATTATTGTAAGGGTAGGTTTAGGCGTTAATAAAACACAATCTGGTAAGCAGCAAATTTATTTATTGTTATTTTATCATCACTTCCGACCGTTGCTGTACCCCTTCTAGCCACAACACTTTTTAGTGTATTTCTGTGGCAGAATTACAGTGCCACATACTGGTCTGGCATGTAAACTACATCGTTAGTCGAGTCAGTTTCAGTGGTTTTGTGTGGGGGGGGAAAAAGATTGGATAGGGAAAGCTCTGACTTTGTGTAAATGTGGTTTTAGTTTCCATTAATGTTAATTAGTTCCTCACACCCGTTTCTGCTCAGTTTGATTATTTCCATGTATTTTAAGCCCTGGGTTTCACTCGGCCATTGTTTGTTCATGTTAATTCACAGTGCATTTACTAATGTTAACAAATACAATGTTTGATTTTAATAATGTATTAGTAAATGTTGAAATTAACATTAACAAAAATTAAAAATGCTGTAGAAGTATTGTTCATTAATAGTTCATGTTAACTATAGTTAACTAATGAAACCTTATTGTAAAGTGTTACCACTTTATTAAAGACAATTTTTGTTCTCTGTCTCTTTCTTTGTGTGCTTCATTACAACCAACGAGACACTGAAATCCTCATGTCCAATACATCACCATTGCTTTTGAAAAATGAATGGGCAAACAGCACAATAGCTATGTGCCAAAAATATTTAAATGTTCCAAGAACAGGAATGCACATGACCCATCTAAACTCACTTGCATCTATGAAAAACGTAATACTTGTTTCAGTCAGAGGTTAAATTGGGCCGGAGCGCACCGGAGCTTAGCTCCGCCTCCTCAGGTCCACAACACACCCTGCTGGAGCTCAGCTCCGTCTCCTTCAGCACGAAATATTGTTATTAGACTTTAATTATTGTTCGTCTCCTGGCAAATACAGGCTACATGGAATTATCAGACGTCCTAATCCATTAATCGCTGCGTTCTCTGGTTCAGCACAGCCATCAAGGTAAAACTGTCACAATTCTAACAGTGAGTTACCATGGAAATCCACGAACAGCTAGAGCACCGGGCGGGAACCTATGGCTTGCCAGCTCTCTCACACTTTACCAACATATCTTACATTTACTAACATGATCGATAAAAAGATTAGACACACACATCAACAGAGATCTGTTCTCTGCAGAAAAAAGCAGCCAATTACAATTCCCTTGTTGTACAGCCTACCGAAGTTAATGAAAAGTTTGACTTTGTCTTTGGTTGCGCGCCTAAACGGCCAAATAAACACAGAAATATATCAAAATGCCAAGTTGAGTATTCACATAAACATAAATGTAAGCACTGTGGGCGTTCACACACACGAAGAGGATTTATACAGTTGGTCAACCTCACAGTGAAAGCCCTGCACAACTAATTCCATATTGCAACTTTATGCATTGTTTGCTGCATAATTGTTTGTTTTTAGTTATGGACCTAATAATTACTACTGTTGACATTTTATTGAGAAAAAAAACCCCAAACTACCTCAAATTTGGGACCTCACTGATTTTAAAAACCCTGCCTATGGCCCTAAGTGAACTGTAAAGTATTTATCTTTGTTTGAATAACTACGCAACCCATACCTTACACATTAATACTGAAAAAAGAGCCCCTTTGGTGTAAAAACACATTAAGTCTTTTTCCGGCGCGGTTTTGAATGACCATTCACGGTAAATAAGGGCTCCCCCTCCCTACAAAAGCCAATTTAACCACTGGTTTCAGTGATTAATTAATTGAAAAAGTATCTCAGAAAAGTATTACTTCTGTGGAAAGCCACATGGTTTGAAATTGTGTAACATAAGTAAGTGTTCAAAAACTTTTTGGGAATCACTGTAAATACATAGAGAGAGAGATTATTTGAATATACTGTAAGTAAATATGTCAGTATATTTTAGGGGAAGCCATGTTTCCTGTGTAGGATACAAAAATAAAACAAACTTGTTTGCAGATGCCTCACTGCACGTTACATGTCGTGGGCCATTATGTGAACAGGCACATATACATTTGAGGTTGAATTACCTGCTGAGAGGATACTGTTTCCCATGGTCTGCCTGAGGGTCTTGTTGGCGAATGGCTCTGATAGCAGTGGGAGCAGTAAACATGGAGGCCGTGCCGTGCTCAGACATCACACGGAAAAAGGCCCCGGGGTCCGGAGTCCCCACAGGTTTACCCTGCAGAAACAGCAACTGCTTGAAGCATCAGACTGCATAAATGAGACCAATGTCTTAAGAAACCATGGAAAATTGTTAAGTATGTTTAAAAAAGCCAACAAAATTACTAAAGATTTCCCAATAGAGTCTTTTGAAGAAAAGTAGAATTTTATTTCCTACAGAAGTTGCTTAGATTTAATATTTTGCGCAGCCCTTTGTTGCAAGTATAACAATTTTCCCAACATTGTTGAATTGTACACAAGTCTCCCAGTGTCAGACTGGATCAGCACGGGCATTTGCTGCGGTTGGTGAGTGAATATTAAATCAAGGATGTGTTTGAAATGGAGAGTAGCTTGGAAAGGTGTCTGGATGGCAGATGGCCAAAACCTATGGCAAAGAAACAGAATAACATTGTTGCAGAGAGATTGCACACACAAGTAGCACTGCACAGCGCTGAGCTGTTCAAATATTCATGTTTCTGCCATGCTGCTCAGAGAGAACAGTCTCAGAACTAAACGATGACTTCATATTAGCGAGAACAATCAAACGGCTCTCACACGAACCTCTCATCTTGTTTCTAGAACAGCGTTTGTGTGCATTTTAGTGAGGAAAAAAGGCCAATCAATTTCAAAGTTATGAGATTTTTCCAAGACAAGCTTTGAACATAGAAATCTAATAATTATAGTGACATTTGGGTGTTGTTATAGAAACAAGAAGATTTAAACGGTTTGTTCTTGATTTACAATGTACAAAACAAGGATCTGCATCTGACGCACATTGGCGTCAATCACTAATTGGCAGGCATTTAATGTTTGTTTTGTTTACCCAACTGAATCACTTGCTATGTAATATAAATGATCCAATTGTAAATAGGTTTCTGATTTTTGAAGTGAGGGATGTTTGCTCAAAGACGGGTGTTGGTCGTTGTTTTTCAGTTGCTAAACTGTTCTGAGGGGTTTTCAGTGCATTGCAAGATACTAAACTGCGTACTAAACTGTGGTCTTTAGGGTGTTCTTCGTTATTGCTAGAGCACTAATAAGTAATTATTAGTGTGATCTGGATGGTTCCTTTCTAGCAAAACAGCCCATTATCTAAATACTGCTGGCTATTGCTGTTTTTTGTTCGCCCATTTCCACCAGAGTCCACCAGAGAAAAACTGAATGATGACCGGTTGCTTAGAAAGTAAAATCCCACCTATGCTGTCATCCTACCTTGAAAATTCTGTCATTGTTTATTCACTATTATGTCGTTCCAAACCAACACAAAAGAAGATATTATTAGGAACGTTGGGGTCCAAACAACATTTGACTAGGGATGGGTATTGAGAACCGGTTCCATTTTAGAACTGGTTCCAAATTCCCCAGAAACGGTGATTCGATAAGAAACGCACATTTCGGTTCCACTTATCGGTTCTTGTGTGCACAAAAGACCTGCACGCTCTGCACACACCCAAAACATGCGCACAGAAAAGGTGATATTAAACATTCTGTGCCGAAGACACACACACACACAAGGGGTGTAACGATATATCGTTAAACAATATAACGCAATATAAAAATGTGACGATATGTATCGTTGATGGAAACGATATGATTCGTGATAGAGAGTTGTTTTATCCAAGGCTCAACTTGCTGTAGTAGGCCTATTTATAAGGTATAATTCACCCAAACACAAATTTACAAATGTAGGCTAAATGTAAACTCGGTTATCATGTACTCACCATCATGTCATGTCGTTTTTTGTTTAACTTCCAAACAGAAATTAAGATATTCTTTATGAAACCGGAGGGATTTCTGTCCCATTCCTCTCAAACTTAAAATATCCAATAAATGTCATAAAGGCATTGTAAAAGAACTATTCGAGTGGTCTAATCCAAACCCAAGTCTTCTGAAGAACGATGGTTTATGATAAACAGATTCACAACGACGCACATACTGTAGTAAACACGGACATTCAAATGATTGGAAACAACATGAGAGTGAGTAAACGCAGAATTAAAATTCTTGACATGCTTTCTTGCGATTAGAACTGTGATTGATTGCATTGATCATCTGCGGCACTCTCCATAGTGAGAGCGCAAACATTATTTAAAGCGGCACTTAGGGCTGAAACGATTCATCGAGTTACTCGATTAACTCGATTACAAGAATTCCTCGAGGCAAAAATTCTGCCTCGAAGCCTCGTTAAATTCCTATGACGCGAACTATAAGCGCAGGGATCTGATTCACACGGACCACTGTTCAATGTTCAGGAAGCACACCATAGCGCGTGATACATTTTCAATTTAGTTGGCACGATGGCGGAGAGTATAGATGTCCATAAACGGCAGAGAATGTCTAAAGTTTGGGATCATTACATTCTTAAAAAAGAGGAGAACAAGGTGCAATGTGTCTACTGCAAAGTAGACCTGGCATTCCACAGCAGTACGACTTCAATGGTAACGTAGCCTAAGCCTATACATTGATGTTCGCTGATTTTAATCCCATACTGTATTTGTAGCGATGTCATGATGCGGTTTGACTAGATATGATGTTTAGCTTTGATGTTTTTAAGTAGTAAATGTATTCACGTTCAATTGCAAGAGAGTATAGCCTAAAAAAAAGAAACCCTTCACACACACACACACACACTCTCTCACGCGCCATTCAGACCAATCGTGGCAATGCATCACATATATTTAAACTTTTATGTAGCCACGCAACAATTTCAGCATGCATTCACTGTATACACCGGGACGTGATGTTGTGACGCGATTTTTCAAATGCTTCACCTAAAATGCACCGCAATGCAAGTGATGCAAGCCAAATGCAGCGTTCTATTGAAAATGAATGTATGCATTTCTGCCGTACTAAACTGCAATGAAGCAACTGGTCTGACTTGGGCGTCACTCTTCCTCACGCACGGCACGCGTGCGCACGCACACACACACACACACACACAGGTTGCTAGGTTACCATAGCAAATAGGCTCACCCCAGAAATTATATATAATTTGTTAGTAGCCTAATGGTAAATGCTGCATGTGTAGAAATCTACATAAAATATATTTACTTTGATGTCAGGGCTAGATTACAGCATGAAACTTGTTGTGCATATTAATAAATTAAATAGCTTTTCCTCTTCATTTTCGTTATGCATTATTTGTTTTGGTTGTTTATAAACACACAAAAAATTATCCGATTAATCAGTCGATTAAGTGCTAGATTAATCGATTACAAAAATAATCGATAGCTGCAGCCCTAGCGGTACTCCTCAAAGTCAAAGCACAAACATCATTCAAATCATCAGATCACATTTAGTTTTAATAGTATGATTAATCAAAGCATTTTAGATGGTTCATTCTTTTTATGTATAGAGCATTAATAGGGGGAGAGGTGGGACATAGCGAGCACCGGGAGAGAATGGTGCCTGCATTGAAAGCATGAGTAATGCGTGAGGGAAAAAAATGAAAGTTTACGGAGTTTCAGTGACATTACTACATTAAACGACTATATATAATGTTGAATATAATGTATAATAATGCAATGGGGGAATATTTGTGGGTCCTGATAATAATACACTAATAATAATATTTTAATAATAATAAAAAAGTAAAAATAAAAAAAACCCTCTTCTTTATTTTGGCTTAAAATATAGTTAGGTCAGTATCGCGATTCATATCGAATTGTGACACGAGTGTATCGTTACACCCCTAACACAGAACACAGAGTTTTCTTCGTCGTCTTTTTTCACAAAACACGAACGGACAAATACACACAAAATATTCTTGTAAACATGGTCGGTTATGTTTTAAGACAGTTGAGAAGAAAAGATGAAAACGTATGTGTAATCCGTGTAGCTCTTAAAATGATGGCAGATTTTAACATTAATCAAACAAAAGACAACAAGAAAACTCACTCGCTGTTCTAGACAGACTATAATTGAACTATTTGTAATTTATAGCCTATATTTTATTAATAAAGTGCAGTGTTATTTTACATTTGATTATACAGTTACTGTACCTGAATACCTGAAAATGTTTATTAGGGGTTCAAGCATGAAATGCTGAAACCCTATTGTAATTGTAAGGATTCGTAAAACGCATCGTGCAGGCTAAACCGTAAGGCATAGAGACATGAAACCGGGCCAGATGGTAGGCCTCAATTTGGGGACAACCTATCAGAGTATGACCCCGAATGGCCCATAGGTGGCGCTACAGCAACCAAAAGTTCAAAATTGCTCATAACTCTTAGACTGTTTGTCCCAGGATCAAGTGTATTATATCGTTGGAATCCGTGGCTCAAGGCGGACAAAATGGCTCTCTCTGATTTGCTCGCCCTTCAGGCGCCAATTTCGAGTAAATTGCATTTTTTTGAAAAACCTATTTTTGCTGACTTCTCCTAGGTTTTTGGCCCGATCGGAATCAAACCACTGCAAGACTATTCTCTGGAGTCTGACAATCAATAATCATTTAACTGTCGATAAGTGTTCAATTTAACTGTTCAATTAACGGTCGATAAGGGGAACCAAAATCTTTGATGGCACCAGGGCCATTTTTACTAAAATGGTTATAAATTGTGAATGGAAAGATTTTTTTGCTAAACTTGGGATACATCTTCGTGAGCTCAATCTAAGATCACTTGGAAAAAAAAAAAAACGCAACAATTGGCCACTAGGTGGCACTAAAAAACAGTTATAACTTGTGAACGGAAAGAGATAGTTTCGCTAAACTTGGGACACATGTTCATAAACTCAATCTGAGTTGACATGAAAAAAATCGTGACAATTGGCCACTTAACAGTGAAAAAAATCATGAAAATAGCTATAAGCGCACCCAACCGTTAGTCTACTGAAAATTGGCATGCAGTGTCTTTGTCCAGGGTGCCATGATAGTCTATGAGAACATTGGTGTATCTAAAAAAACTCAGTATACGTCATTGGCACAATGCCTTGAAGGAGCCTTAGAAGTTTCAAGCCCGTATTTTTTTCAAAGGAGTGACCTCCTAAGAATCCTTGCCGAGTCCAACAATACCAAACATGCCAGGTTTCGCCTTATGGTTTTGTAAGTGTCATTTAAAGCTTAAAAAAATTTTGGTTATCTTCAAAGCCGTTAGTCAGATCGAGACAACAACAAAAAAACAAAGGAAATTTGAAAACATAGGTAAATAGCTAAACAATAACGCCAAAATGTTAAAATTATGATAGGAACTGACAAAAAAATCAATTAAATCCAATCAATTTCACCCATGGATCATTTTGATGCTCTCACATGTTTGAAACGAACAATGATGGATTGTGATGAAATTTGTTTTGAATTGGGACTGGCGAATCCCCGTCCATACTGTCAATGACCGTTCGCAAAGACCCGCCCACTTTAGTTACTGTTGCTATGTCTGACAAGCGACGCCACTCTCACACCACAGCAAGTTCTCACGCAGTGAAAAATACATTGCGGAACAGAGAAAAGACTGCACGCTGACAGACAAGTACTTTTGATATGAAACAAAGTCTCACCTTTCAAATGTAGTCATTTTTTAGAGACATTTAAACAATAAATACCATTTTGTGACTCTTTAATGTGTCTGATAGATCGCTGTAGACTCGAGGCTCAGCTAAAGCTGCTTGTGAACCGATCATCTCTTCCTTCTAGTTAATTTATATCATTAAAATAAACATGAATGAACATAAAAGGAATGTTGTTTTAAAGTGCTAAGACGTCAGGACACTTTGAAATTTAAATCCTCCTATGTTAATCTACTAACTTTCCTGACTGCTTTGTTGGACAAAATGGCGGATTATGATTAGTCAGATCGCCTGTCAATCAAACTCCCTGCGAAGGGCCAATTGAGAATAGGCTTGTTTGAGATGAGCAAAATCTGCGCAGAACCGATCACCGGTGATCAGCGCGAGATGCATGCCGGTTAGAAATGAGTCCGAGTGCGGTCCGCCTTGCTCTGATGTCATGCTGATGTATGTCAAAAATATCTCGCGAGCGCAAGGCGCACGTGTCGGATTCTGCAGTCGCGCGCAGTTGCTCTCCACCGACTGCGCTGATCAAAAGCATGATGGGAAACGACTTGCTGACGACACAGCTTAATGCTCATTGGTTTAAACAACTGTGGTGTATTGTTCTCTTTTAAAATGTTTGATTTTAAAACTCTAATATCATGTTTTATGTGTATATGTTGTTTGTGAATATTCCCAAACTATCTGACAGTGCAATCTCTTTGGGTTATGCAATTTATTTTTTATAAAAAAATTAAATAAATAAAAAACACATATGTCTGTATTAAAGAAAGAAATATTGATAAACATGTATTTGGAATGGAATTAAATTAAATAACAAGTACTTTGGGTGTCTTGTTCATTTTATTTATTTTCATATAAAAGCAACATAACTTGAATTACATCCAGTTTATTAGCAAAACTGTGCACGACCGTGAATCGCGTGAATCCCGCGATATCCATCTTTGATCTCGCAGGTGTCAGATCCACTGTGAGTAGAGAGAACTGTCCGGCTTGCATGCGCTTTTTTCACTCCTCCTCTCACTGCAGCCGCCTACTCTCGCATACATTTCAGGCGAGGCAAGGCGCATCTCAAACAAGCCTATTGCCTGTGCGCACAATCCTGATCTAATCGACAACTTTGCAGTTGCACATAGGAAAGCCCGGAAAATCCCACTATAATGTAAGAGAGCATCTTTATGTATTTGGACCTAGGCCTAACAATGTTTTATAGTGCGCTGTCCCCGTTGTTGTTTTGTTTTGTTTTGGTGAGTGTAGGCTACTCCTGATTTTGTTAGTCATCTCATCTCTTATATGCTGTGTATGATCATATCCTGGCCTATTCATGGTAGCCTACTCGCGGACATTGCGTCATCAATTGCGTCATCAAGGGGCCCAGTGTTGGCTCGTTCGTTACGCCACTGAATATAATTGTCTAAACTCCTTATTAAAATTACATATTTACAACAAATCTGACACATATATACACAGTATGGGCACACTTTGAGTACTACTAATAAAAGTGGTGGAGATCAGGCAAGACTATAAGAAGACTCAGGCAAAAGGTGCTATAACTGTAAAAACGCTTTAAAACCATATATTTCCTATGGTAGACTGCCTGTATAGGCTATAAATTGACTTTTTCATCTATGATGGCAGTTGTTAAATGCTTGCTAAATAAAACGTAATGTCTTTTGATGCTTGTGTGCTTAAAGGCCTTAAAAGCCTTAACTGCTTGAACCCCGATAAATGCTGCTTGCAGCTTTAATTTCTTTCTATATTTATATCTTTGCTCAATTGTATTTATTTGTGCAATTGATCATTTATTTGTTCTCTTTTAATTACTGAGTGTTTAATTGTCTTTAATAATGCTTGAAATGTATATTAGTTAGGCTAGATACATTAGAAAGACCTCAATTCCTCTGGTATTTTTAAACCATAGGCAAAAGTTCCTTGTGTAAGTGTTCTTAGCCTGTTGATTTTTGGGATTCAGCTCCTATGAAATGTATTCTAATAAGACTGTGAATGATATCTAAGGTTTTTTTGTTTTTTTTTATAAATAAATACAGCAAGCTATAAAACAACTCTATACCGCAAATCATTTAGTTTACATCAACGATACCTATCATTTTTATATCACGATATATAGATTAACGATGTATTGTTACACCCCATACACTACTTTCCTTAAATAGTATAATATTTTACCTGGAAAGGGAACAATTATATTTGGGGTCAGTGGCATCAAAAGTTTGAAAACCCTTTTCTTAGCAAACACCCACTACTGAATTAATCAGATCAGGTTTGGCATGTTGCATTAGTTCACAGTATAAAACCAATATGACCATAGATGTGCATAATTACAAAAGACATTAATTAAAACGGAATGAAGGCCTTTTGGTCAGGACATTAACATTGTATGAGAGATCTATTAAAATCAAACTTCCATTACAGCAGACTAATAAATTCTGCAAGCATCTCCCATTTTCTCATGTGGAGCGAAACAACACATCTAATCAGCAGAGGAGATGCCAGTGCTGAATTCACCTTGACAGAAAACCAAACACAGTCTGATCGTCTCCCACCAAGTGAAAATGATTTTAGTATTCATGCTGCGATCTCAGCTAAAGACTCAATGAGGAGAACTAGTTTAATACTAGAAGAGCTGCTCTGTTACCAGTACAAAAGCTTATGAAAAGCAACAGCAAATCGAAAGTCAAACTGAGCCAGTGATACATGAATTTTGCTTTAGGGAGTCGTTCTTCCTTGCATTCATTGCCGTAGAGAAATGATTGTTAGGAGTCTGTAAAATTCCACAGTATGAACTTAGGAGACCTCAGTTCAGCATGAGCTTCAGTATCCGACAAACCACAACAGCAGATAATTGAGTGTTAGCTGGAGCGGCCCACAGGTCAAATGTTGTAAAGCATTCACACTCATTTCACATTCACACATTTTTGCACACACACACGCCCCATACCTCGTAGAGCACGGTTGTGTTGCCGTGTAGAAGCGGACCGTAGCAGATATATGAGTGGCCCACCACCCAGCCAAGGTCAGACGCGGCCCACCAGACCTGACAGAGAGAGACGTGAAGGTTAAACGGTGCAAGACAGAAGCTTTTTCAAGGGTTCATGTCATGTATTTATCATAATTTTCCCCTGCTGTTCCAACCCTGTGTGCAGTTATTCCGTGGAACACAAAAAAATGATCAAAAAGCTTAAAAAAATAAAAGTCCATTGTCAATAGTGTGGTGATGTATGAAGCACAGCTCAAACAGAAGTCACTTTCAAACCAGGCAGTATTCCAGCTTTCTGTTGGTCAATGTGACGGAATTACATTGGAAATATTTCGTGCCCATTCGTGTAAATTTCTAGATGCTGCGGATTCCTATTGAAATGACTGAATTACGTCCACAAAAATTTGCCAAACAAGGGTAAATGTGACCATATCTTACCACTGAAATTTGCAGAAGGTGCTACACAATTTTTTCCCATTTTACTTGTATGCATTTTATGCAGCTTTTTAATTAACTTTTTAATGAGTACTCGTTTTAGACAGGGGAGGAAGTACATCAAAGAGGAAATTGTAGTTCTTCATTACATTACCACTTGCAAAAATTACAGATCATGACCTACCTCACCAGGAGACAGCCCATAAACATTAGACATGGTCCAGTTTAACATCACGGCATATCCTCCTGAATCTCTGACTACACCCTGATGAGAAGAAAAAAAGAAAAGACAGACATTATTTACGGGAAACAAACATTACTGTTAATGCCCCTTCACACCAAGAACGAAAACAATATAGCAAGATAACAATAAGTATATAAGTGTCAACATCAGCGGGCAATATCGTTCAGTTTATTCCACTCGCTGCAGTTTTCTTGTCTGCTGCTTTAAATACTCAAGCTCTTTAAGGTAGGATCGATTCTGATTGGCTGTCAATGTTTTTATCATTCATCAGCTGGAACAAATCGTTCTGAAAGTGATTCCAATGATATTGTTTATAGACTGCTGCTATTCGTTTATATTTAGAACTATATTGTTATCAATCTAATTATCGTCCTCGGTGTGAACGAGCCTTTAGTTAGGCCTGATTGGCATTATTTGAAGTAATCATGATTAGCCTGACGTCGTCATACTCAATTCTAGTCAGAATTTGAGTCTGATACTGCTCCGTTGGGCTGTGATTATGGGGCGTGTTTAAACCGAATCAGGAAAGACCTCAATTTGATAGACCTACAACCAATCAGAGCAACGGAGCGACGCATAATGTTAGTTGTCAAATGTCAACAGAACTCAACTGCACTGTGTTGCCAAGTCCGCGGGTTGAAGCGACCCCAATTATGTGATATACAGACACAGGAATGCGAAATTTAGCAGGCAGTCCAGCCAAAATAACACATATTTTACCCCCCAAATGCCATTTTTCCCGGAGAATTTAAGGATACACAGAGTACTTACCAACACAATCTGAGAGAAATAGTAAAGGTGAATGCATATACGAACAAGTTCTCCGTTTAGGATTAGAACAAATTCAACCCAAGCGCCTTTGATGACGTGTATGATTACATTACTGTTTATCATTGTCTAAAGCCCGCCCTGACAATTTCATTGGTCCGAACAGTTTCTGTTCGGGCATAATTACTTCTCTATGGATCAAGTCCAGACCGAACTGCCCGTGCAATTTTTTTTGTGGGCGAGGCCAAGTTCGTCTGGCATCCAGGCTAAATCATGATTGCTTGTGATAACTGATATTATTGAACACTTTAAATTCTTGTCACTTAAACCATTTCAACCATGAAAATAGCATGAAATAAGAAGTTGTATGTACTTTTTTTTTTCTTTACAGTGAAGCAATGCATTAATATTCAGGGAAACAATTAGCCTTCATTTTATTTGAATGGGGGGGTTGCCTAACAACTACTTTAAAAATATTAAATTTTCTATTCATGTAAATAATTATTCTACCCAATTTCTGTTTACGAAGCCTTCAAGACAATCATGTATTTTATTATGTTCATACAAGTCCAGCATGAAAAAAATTACAAGTGTCAAGTACGTGAGGTGAACAAAACACAAAAATCGCAATTTTCTGTATTACAATTTATTGACACATTTTGAGTTTTAGGGTGGATCCTGTGTGCGCCAAAGAGACTTAGATACATAAATCTGAGGTAGGTGGGTGTGTGTGTAAGCGAGGGCCATTAGCAAGTGGTTTATGTACAGGGCAGCATTGCCTTGAACCACATATTTCATACTGGCTGGAGTCTGGGTCATTGGAGGGCTGTTTTGTTCACTCTGCCTTTAGGCCTTGTAACTTCCCCCTGTGCTCCTTGTACTCCCTTATCTTGCCTTGCTTCTAGTTCAGTCAGTGTACATATAATAGTGAGTTGTTAGGGATTGAACAGCACCTGAGGCATGCTCACGTAAATTTCATGGCGCTATTCACCTCTTGGATAATATTAAATAAACAAAATAAACTACTTGGGGTGGAATGATAGAATAAGTAAGGTGGGAAATTTGATGGGATCATGTAAGAATTAAAAGTTAAAGAATACACTGGCAACCCAGTTCTGGGTAAATATTGGACGCAACACATGCTGGATTAATTTATTTTGGATTTTATACATTAACCCATTTGTCAAACAAGCTCATGTTGAAGGTTATTCATTTTAAATTATAAATCTAAAAATCACTTAAATATATAGGACAGTTTATATAAAATAATTTCTATTCAATGACAAGTCAGTCTTTGACAATCGTAAAATCCTCAAACACATTTAGAAAATGTTTTAGAAAGTGGCAGGAGCAGCCTCTGAGAATCGGTGGGAAGAAAACTGGTAGTCTATAGAGTATGTCTGTTCCAGTTCATTATCATACAAATCTAATAATCATGTTTGCAAAGTTGCATCAAAAACAGCTTTACCTTGTGTCATCTTGTCTGCCAAACATTTAAGTTTCAACCCATCAAACACGATGCTAGCGTAACTAGATCAATAGAGCACTCCCACTGTAGTGAACAGAGCTGTACTGTATAAACTGCACTGTCAACTTTGTTGCATAGGCTATGACAGCGTTGACGTGTCTCTCGTCTCATCATTTCATTTGGAGGGAGGTGAAATGAAAAGATGGCATGATGCGTTTGTAGAAGGCTAGCTTTCCATGCAGACTTTAGCTGCGAGGCACATGTCAACAAAAAAGGTATTATGTGAGATTACTGTAGAAACAGGAAAATGTCTGTATTAAGTTAGGAAAACAATGTAATACAAACCTTAATTTCATTCAGGAAGATCCCCCTCAGTAAGATCTCTCTCAGAACAGAACACAAAATGACCATTGACAAATGTATCCAGTTTTAATTGGTTTGGCAGCTCCATTGACAAAGCGCTGGCTAGGTGAGTGAGGGGGTTATTGTCAGTAAAATTGACCAAACAGCCGAGTTACACAAAAACTACCCAAAAAAAAAAGCCAATAAAACGACCAAACATGTTAAAGTTGAACCCAACATTTTTTAGAATGCAGTGGTGGGAGATATTTGCTGGTCATAAAATACACTGTAAATAATCACAATGATTTTCAAGCATTTTTAAATAGACATGGCACATTAAAAAAACAACAGCCAGCATTTAGAAAAAAACCCAGTTAAGGCAGCTGCGACAAGTTACTGGTGCCTGCTTATTAAAATAATTACAATATGTTGCAGAGAGAGAAGAGCTTTCAGTGTTTCTTTCAGTGAATTGATCAGCAAGTATTCACATAATAAGAAAACATGATACCTTAAATTTGGAGTTCATTGTTTTTTGTTTTGAACTTTTGTAACAGTGTCCTACAGTAAGGAAAACGTACACACACACACACACACACACACACACACACACACACACACACAATACAACGGCCAAAGGCTATGGAATAGGGATGCTCATAATAAACGAGTTAACCGACAGTAATATTTTTGACCGATCAATACTAACTATAAACATAGCTACAGGCTATTTTAGTTCCTCCACTCCACAACAAATCCTTTAAATGTAATGTAATATTTAGAACAGAGCAAGAATAAAAGTAGCTAGGCTATATAAACATCAAGCCAAAAATAAAATAATTAATTTACAGCGAAACTGAAACAGAAACAGGCATTGGACTCACGTAGTCTCCCTCTCTCCGTAGGCACAAATGCAAATGTTTCCATATTCGTGATGTATATGGATAAACTATTATTTATTATGTATACTAGGCTTCCAATATCTTTGTAAAACATCCTTCACATGCGCAAAAATATGCATAACACCACAGTGACAGCTATTCGGACCAACAAATGCTTCCCATCACATTGTGCTACCAACACTACATTTGTATTGTTTTAATTGGTGGTTTAGGGTAGGAATGGACATAAAGCCTTAATGAATATTATGCTGGTAGCACAATATGACTACAGATTTCTAATCAAATTGTGCTACCTTTAGAGAATGTGAAGCTGACGTCAAGCCGTGTTGAGTTCTGGGTAACTGTCTTCAGACGTCATATTAGGAGGATTGCGCTGCCTTTCTGCTAGCGAGTTGAAGATAGTGTTTTGATTTTCTGCGTGACTGTGAAAAAGCACTATGGACTATTTAAATTGAGCCGTGTAACTTTTTACATGTTAGGTTGACTGTACTTCACAGCCAGTTTATTATCAAAATAAAATAAAGTTAGCAATGCTTGAGGTGATAAGTGCGTGTGTGTGTGTGCGTGTGTGTGTGTGTGTGTGTGTGTGTGTGTGTGTGTGTGTGTGTGTGTGTGTGTGTGTGTGTGTGTGTGTGTGTGTGTGTGTGTGTGTGTGTGTGTGTGTGTGTGTGCCTGCACGATCACTGACGATTCTCTGTTGTTTATTATCTGTGCATGTAAAACTGTTCTTAAACTCCTGGAAAACAAATGTTGTCATTTTTAATGGGTCACACTAACTGCGACATTTTATCTCACAATTCTGACTTTTTTCCTCGCAATTGTGAGTTTCGCAAGTTATAGACACAAATGCAAGAAATAAATTCAGAATTGCAAGGAAAAAAGGACAGGACTGTGAGACAAACTCACAATTAACCAAACCAAACATTTATATTTTAAAATGATTAAATATGTGTTCATTTAGTGAAAAACTTGATTATTTTTAACTATATTTTGTACTCTAATTCTTGTTCTTCTTTTGAAAAACAATTAAATTAAATGTCTTGCCTTCCTATTGATTGTTTAAATTTATTCTCAAAACAAACCAAATAGTATTTACATCGTACTGCAACGTACATGGCCAAAAAGTGTACCTTGGAGTAAAAAAATACTTTTTTTGTTAGCGAAAAGCCTACAGAGCTTCAGGCAACATCACAGGCTAAATCCTTTATACTAAAACAAGCTCCTTCCTTCTTATCTTGAATACACAAGAGACTTTATAAAGATGTATGGCTCATGGTCTCCTGCTAATACAATATGTGATAAACAAAGCCCTTGACAGCAGGGATCTATTCCACAGTAAACTATTTTATCCATTCCCTCAGTTGCGTGCTTTATCGCTGTGTACGGTCATAAACAAGATTTTACCTTAGGAGTGCCAGTAGTGCCGGAGGTGTACAGGACGTACAGAGGATGATAAGCGGGGACGGACACACAGTCATGAGGGCGGGCAGTGGCCATTTCCTCCTCCCAGTCCAAGCTCAGGTCAGGACGCGTGGACACCTTTTCCTATGGACAAAAATATAGTGTTTAGTAGGGATGTACCAGAATATTTAAATATTCGTTTGGTGGGCTAGTATTCGATTTTCAATTTTGGGATTCGAAATAATAATAATAATAATAATAATAATTATTATTATTTTTTTAAACAGTTCTCATTCGCGCTTGAATATGTTTACACTATAAAATCTGGCGAAATACAATACTTTTTTTATTTACAATTGTATTATAGCCAAGTCAACAGTTGAACAGGAATCCAACCTCGTTATACTTAACAAATAAATTTGCTTCTTAAGCCGGGTACACACTGTGCGCTTTTGGCCAAGATTTGGCCGTCTGAGACAAATTTTGCAAATCCTAAAAGATTCCTCTGATCCTAGGCTAAAATTTGAAGTCTTTGATCGCTAGTTTGACATGTTCACCGACAGCCGATTAATGACCGCTGCGATCAAATTTGACCTCAGACGAAATTCTGGCAGTGTCAGAAGATTTACCACACAATCCTGCAGTGTGACAACGAACGTCAAATTATCTTTCTTTTTCCAAGACAAACTATGACCAAAATGAGCACTGGAGATTTCTTTGTAGCCACCATTTCAATCCTGCGTGTAATGCAGCAAGCTCACTGTCACCGAACACGCTATTGATTGATGATATAAAACTCCAGACAAGTTTTCTTGTGTGCATCCGTTTTTAGCGCGCCTTGACTATCGTACAGTCTGACATTAATGACAACTTGGATCTTACAATGTGACATGGCTTACAGTTGGGATCATGTTCGTACAGTCTGACAAGCAACAATCGTAAAGGACTATTATAAATCGCACAGTGTGCATTCGGCTTTAGTGTTCCCTGTAACGGAGTAGTCCCTGTCTACAACTGCACAAGCTTAATCTGCGTTGGTTTGACACTGTGGAAAAAACAATAATAGAATCAAAATGTATGAGCCTTTGTACCCGTTAGGGATGTGACAGTGAGAACATTTCCCCTCGCCGTCACATTATAGTGTTTGTGCAGAAGTGAACGAATGACAGAGCAGCCGTGTGCATTTTAGTTCCGGTTTAGAATTAGCGGCAATTTGGCAGCGGGTTGCTTGAATTGGGAGGTTCATTAGCCTATTATTCTTAATGAAAAACACAAAAACAAAACAGTACAATGACAAACTCACTTAAATAGGCGCTTTTACATTTCACTTTGAAACCAAATCTTCCACGATCATCTTGTCATTCAGCTTCTCACTCTCATGATGAATGAAATCTGACTCCTGCTGCTGATGTGCTGAGACGCTCGTTCGTTGTTCGTCGTTTTTAATTGTAGTTCCTCTTGTTCTCTAATTGAACTAAATGATTTTTACTATTATAAAATATCAAAACAGTGGGGGCGGTGCCGTGGTGGCAAAGTGATGTAACCAGTATTATGCCTGAACATTAACGGCCGTTTCACACCGCAAGCGTGAGCAGCGCATATTTTTTTCAGCACCCATGTTAATCAATGAGTGCATTCACACCGGGATCAGGAGCAGCGCGTTAGCGTCAAGCAGGAGCGTCGCGTGAGCAGCAGTGAAGCGAGGGTTTAGGAACCGAGCCTATTTTTGTTGCGCTTCTGACGCTCAATTAAAGTGAAAGCACACTTTTGATGGACAAAATAAATATTTCACACAAAAAGTGTTTTAACAAGAACTGGAGTATGTCAGAAAAGAAAATGAAGAATAAAATATATTTGTAGAACATTTACCCCTTTTAAACAGTTTTTATTCAGTTTGTGTGAAAGTATAGTGTGTGTAGCCAATGTATGTATTTATACACTCACCTATTAGGAACACCTGTTCAATTTCTCATTAATGCAATTATCTAATCAACCAATCACATGGCAGTTGCTTCAATGCATTTAGGGGTGTGGTCCTGGTCAAGACAATCTCCTGAACTCCAGACTGAATGTCAGAAAGGTGATTTAAGCAATTTTGAGCGTGACATGGTTGTTGGTGCCAGACGGGCCGGTCTGAGTATTTCACAATCTGCTCAGTTACTGGGATTTTCACGCACAGCCATTTATAGGGTTTACAAAGGGTGTGAAAAGGGAAAAACATCCAGTATGCGGCAGTCCTGTGAGCGAAAATGCCTTGTTGATGCTAGAGGTCAGAGGAGAATGGGCCGACTGATTCAAGCTGATAGAAGAGCAACTTTGACTGAAATAACCACTCGTTACAACCGAGGTATGCAGCAAAGCATTTGTTAAGCCACAACACACACAACCTTGAGGCGGATGGGCTACAACAGCAGAAGACCCCACCGGGTACCACTCATCTCCACTACAAATAGGAAAAAGAGGCTACAATTTGCACAAGCTCACCAAAATTGGACAGTTGAAGACTGGAAAAATGTTGCCTGGTCTGATGAGTCTCGATTTCTGTTGAGACATTCAGATGGTAGAGTCAGAATTTGGTGTAAACAGAATGAGAACATGGATATGATGCCTTGTTACCACTGTGCAGGCTGCTGGTGGTGTAATGGTGTGGGGGATGTTTTCTTGGCACACTTTAGGCCCCTTAGTGCCAATTGGGCATCGTTTAAATCGTTTAACCATGTCACAAAGCTCAAATCATTTCAAATTGGTTTCTTGAACATGACAATGAGTTCACTGTACTAAAATGGCCCCCACAGTCACCAGATCTCAACCCAATAGAGCATCTTTGGGATGTGGTGGAACGGGAGCTTCGTGCCCTGGATGTGCATCCCACAAATCTCCATCAACTGCAAGATGCTATCCTATCAATATGGGCCAATATTTCTAAAGAATGCTTTCAGCATCTTGTTGAATCAATGCCACATAGAATTAAGGCAGTTCTGAAGGCGAAAGGGGGTCAAACACAGTATTAGTATGGTGTTCCTAATAATCCTTTAGGTGAGTGTATGTGTGTATATATACACATACATACATACATACATACATACATACATACAGGTGCTGATCATATAATTAGAATATCATCAAAAAGTTTATTTATTTCTCCAATTCCATTCAAAAAGTGAAACTTGTATATTATATTCATTCATTACACACAGACTGATATATTTCAAATGTTTATTTATTTTAATTTTAATGATTATAACAGACAACTAAGGAAAATCCCAAATTCAGTATCTCAGAAAATTAGAATATTGTGAAAAGGTTCAATATTGAAGACACCTGGTGCCACACTCTAATCAGCTAATTAACTCAAAACACCTGCAAAGGCCTTTAATGGTCTCTCAGTCTAGTTCTGTAGGCTACACAATCATAGGGAAGACTGCTGACTTGACAGTTGTCCAAAAGACGACAATTGACACCTTGCACAAAGAGGGCAAGACACTAAAGGTCATTGTAAAAGAGGCTGGCTGTTCACAGAGCTCTGTGTCCAAGCACATTAATAGAGAGGCGAAGGGAAGGAAAAGATGTGGTAGAAAAAAAGTGTACAAGCAATAGGTATAACCGCACCCTGGAGAGGATTGTGAAACAAAACCCATTCAAAAATGTGGGAGAGATTCACAAAGAGTGGACTGGAGCTGGAGTCAGTGCTTCAAGAACCACTACGCACAGAAGGATGCAAGACATGCGTTTCAGCTGTCGCATTCCTTGTGTCAAGCCACTCTTGAACAACAGACAACGTCAGAAACGTCTCGCCTGTGCTAAAGACAAAAAGGAAGAAAAGTGGTCCAAAGTTATGTTCTCTGATGAAAGTAAATTATGCATTTGCTTTGGAAATCAGGGTCTCAGAGTTTGGAGGAAGAGAGGGGAGTGACACAATCCACGTTGCTTGAGGTCCAGTATAAAGTTTCCACAGTCAGTAATGGTTTGGGGTGCCATGTCATCTGCTGGTGTTGGTCCACTGTGTTTTCTGAGGTCCAAGGTCAACGCAGTGTGAATCGCGTCCGGTGTGAACGCACCATTACAGAGCTACTCCTTGGTTATCCTAGCTGTGTGCTTTGGGTCATTGTCATGTTGGAAGACCCAGCCTCGACCCATCTTCAATGCTCTAACTGAGGGAAGGAGGTTGTTCCCCAAAATCTCGCAATACATGGCCCCGGTCATCCTCTCCTTAATACAGTGCAGTCGCCCTGTCCCATGTGCAGAAAAACACCCCCAAAGCATGATGCTACCACCCCCATGCTTCACAGTAGGGATGGTGTTCTTGGGATGGTACTCATCATTCTTCTTCCTCCAAACACGTTTAGTGGAATTATGACCAAAAAGTTATATTTTGGTCTCATTTGACCACATGACTTTCTCCCATGACTCCTCTGGATCATCCAAATGGTCATTGGCAAACTTAAGACGGGCCTTGACATGTGCTGGTTTAAGCAGGGGAACCTTCCGTGCCATGCATGATTTCAAACCATGACGTCTTGTATTACTAACAGTAACCTTGGAAACGGTGGTCCCAGCTGTTTTCAGGTCATTGACCAGCTCCTCCCGTGTAGTTCTGGGCTGATTTCTCACCTTTCTTAGGATCATTGAGATCCCACGAGGTGAGATCTTGCATGGAGCCCCAGTCCGAGGGAGATTGACAGTCATGTTTAGCTTCTTCCATTTTCTAATAATTGCTCCAACAGTGGACCTTTTTTCACGAAGCTGCTTGGCAATTTCCCCGTAGCCCTTTCCAGCCTTGTGGAGGTGTACAATTTTGTCTCTAGTGTCTTTTGACAGCTCTTTGGTCTTGGCCATGTTAGTAGTTGGATTCTTACTGATTGTATGGGGTGGACAGGTGTCTTTATGCAGCTAACGACCTCAAACAGGTGCATCTAATTTAGGATAATAAATGGAGTGGAGGTGGACATTTTAAAGGCAGACTAACAGGTCTTTCAGGGTCAGAATTCTAGCTGATAGACAGGTGTTCAAATACTTGTTTGCAGCTGTATCATACAAATAAATAGTTAAAATATCATATATTGTGATTTCTGGATTTTTTTTTATAGATTATGTCTCTCACAGTGGACATGCACCTACGATGACAATTTCAGACCCCTCCATGATTTCCAAGTGGGAGAACTTGCAAAATAGCAGGGTGTTCAAATACTTATTTTCCTCACTGTATGTATTCCTCCAGTTGCGAGCCTGTGCGCTTTACCTGACGTTTCAGGGTTAGGCCCGGCAGGTGCGCACGGACTGGTCCATCCAAAAATACAAATTCTGTCATCATTTAGGCTACTCACCCATTCGAAACCAGTATAACTGAAGACTTGGGAACCAGTAGAACCAATATTAAGTGTCATTGACTTCAAAAGAGTATAGGCTACATCCTGTTTGTTTATTTATTTTATTTAGTTAACAGTCAACAGTTTAGAGAACCTAAGATAAAAACTAATAATAATAAATATTACATTAATAAAATTTTTCCCTCTCGCACACACACGCTCTCTGCCAGCGTAATCGCTCCGCTCATGAACCGTTCACCGGTAAACAGCGTTCTCTCAAATTCCGCTCCGACATTAAATTTCTCTGTATTGCACTATATAGCCATTTAAAAAAAGGAATTAGTTTCATATTTAAGTTTAAATATTATAATGTAATTTTTTTTTATGCCATGTTTATTGAGTGAACAGCATGAGGCAGGACACATCATAAGTGCAATATGGGTCAGAAATGGTTTTGACCCCTTCAAGTTTTGTTTTGTAGAAAGCCTTTCTTCAAAGTGAATTTGTTTTGTATAAATTGCATCTTAAATTTAATCAATGGTTTTTTTTTTACCTGAATTTAATAAATAAGACTCAAGCAGACAATAGCAGAGGCGATGGTTTAGAATACTCTCCAGTATATATTGAAGTAATTAAATGAATATAAATGTGTGCTTAGTCGACTAATGGCTTAAATTAAATTAATTAAAATGAATTAAATGAAAAAAAAAGTTATTCTTAATACTTTCACATATTTTCGAACCAGCATGTCACAAAAGGGCATTCTGGCGCTCCGCTCACATGTTCTGGATCACACACTGATCACACTTTCAGCACTCAGATCCAGTCTGAAGCAGCTGCAGTAACTTTACATGATAATGAATGTATGCATCACAAAAGCAGAATGAAGCTCTTATGACATTGGTGATGATGACATGCGTATAATTCTTTCCTATCCCAATTTTAAAAATAATATTCTTGAAGTAGCCTAACTAGTGTTTCCCAAATTGGTGTAGGCTATGTGGAAAGATTTTTATGTTGCTTTGTTATATGTACAGATACGAGTAAATGTGCATTCACTTGTTACTTTAATTATAATTTCACACATATCCAGTATAATATGAGAAAACAGGAAAACGTGTAGTTTGGTGTTGCTATGTATGATCATTTACACTTCACATATACAGTATATATCATATACAGTGTGTTAACGTTGCAAACCATTGCCATCTTCGTGCTTTTGCAAACTGGATGCTCTGACTTGCCTCAAACCTAGTAGAGGTGTGGCCATGTAGATGAGCCCATAAATCTGCATTTTGAGTGGCGTGTGGCATCAACTTAGCGTCTTTCGGCGAGTGGCGTTATTTTAACGCATGGCGGCGTGAGACGTTAACTTAACGCCTGACGCCGCTTATTTGATGCTTGTCGGTGTTATGAAAACGGCGTTTTAATATTAATACGGCGGTGAAAAGCACGTGAATTCTGACCCATTTGGCTTTCGATAGAGACGCGCCTCTTTGTGGCGATCTTTATATCTGACCACTTTTTTTCACCTATAATAAACAAGAAAACTCATGCTTAACTTGATCACTATTGGTCTATATTAAGCTATAAAACATTCTTACCTCTGCTGGAGTGCGCTTCTCAACCCCCACACTATTGGCCATGTTGCTACATGTAGGCTACTCGTAATTTAGGTCCATATTTTGTTTTTGTGGGTGCCTTTAATCTCACTCTTTAAACTCCCAAATAAAACAATTTAGTTTTTTTCCACTTCCCTGGTGATGGTCTCGATCTCCACGTCGGAGAAGTTTTGCTTCGTTGCCGTCTTCCGAGTGTCCATGGTGTAAAATGAGGGCGTGGGGAGGCGGAGACTTGAATATATAGGGGCGTGTTATTCAAATGACGCTCGTTTTCAGCCATGGTATTTATCAAGGGCAGGTATTGCGTACACCTGGATTTCAAAGGTACGCACAGCTTCATAAATCAGGCGGTGAGAGGAGTGTACGCATAATCTTACGTCAACATATACGCCCGTTTCTACGCAAGATTGATAAATGAGGGCCATTGTGTACCAAGACCGACGGAAAATTAAAAGTTGTGATTTTCTAGACTGATATGACTAGGAACTATACTATCATTCCTGCGTAATGATCAAGGAATTTGATATTTGCAATATTATGCAGTGCCTGAAAATAGGCTAACTTCCATCAACATAACCAACGTTTTTTGCGTACATTTTTTACATTTCTGTGTGTTTAAATAGGTTTAAGGTCTGCATTATCTGTCTTAATAAGTAGGGACTTTTATTTTGACGGATGTTGTAGTCTACGGAAAGATAGTGAGTGGTTAGGCAGATTTAAAGTTTGCAGTTTGTTAAGCACCCCCCGAAAAGGCATAAGGTGTGTATATTCTTGTTTACTGACATCTGTAATGAGTATTTTTGTGTATTTCGCTGTATGTTAATGATAATGCTATTAAGAGAGAGAGTTTGTGAACGAGGTGTTAATGCGCACTACTTTGCTTTATTTGTTCAGCTCTTACAGTGATTTTTTTGGAGATCAAACGGTTTCAATAAACTCCATGAAACATCAGTAAAGTCTGGCCATCAATCGGACAGGGTCCACTACACAACATGACAATCTGCTTGCACAGAGAGCGCTGGGGACTATTATCAAGTGCTGCATAATATCATTGTGCCGCTGCACTCATGGTACGGCTCAAAGTTCCTTGATCATTACACAGGAATGAGAGTTCTTAGCCATATCAGTCTAAAAAAAAAAATATTTTTCCGTCACAACTTTTCATTTTCCGTCGGTCTTAGTACACGATGTAACTATACACATCACAACATGTAAATAGGAAAATGTTGGCGTTATTTTGTCACTTATTGAGCAGTAGGCTAGCTGGAGCCATTTACCTCCAGTCTTTGTGCCAAGCTAGGCTAGCAGTGAGTGTGTCATACAGAGTTATGGCACGCACTGAGATGAGAATGGTATGTATGGACTTATCTAACTCTGGGGGATACGGTGAATAAGCTAAAGTCCCAAAAAGTTTTCGTGTTCCTTTAACAATAGCAACACTGCCAGGCAGACATAAAGTCATTTTGTTTCAATTTTATGGAAAGTCCAAAGTGCAAATCCAGTGTTTCAGGTGCCTTAAAGGAATAGATCACATACAATATTAAAGTCTGCCCATGATTTATGCACCATGATGTGGTTTCAAAGCTGTATGAATTGACTTCCTCTTTTCACCTTACATTTATTTCAGGAATGTTGCCTTCAGTAGTGAGAAACACAAAGTCTTATGGACTACTTTTACATTAATTTGATTAATTACTGGGTTCTTTTTTGTCAGTGTGTCCATTGCCCCAGCAAATCTCAAAATGCAACGGCTGTTTCATTGGACAAGTGTGTTAACCCAGTGTTTTGGTATTTGTTGTGGCAGTTCATGGATGCATTTTCATTCCAATCAAGTAGTTTTAAAGGGTAACTTCAGCGATTTAGCATTAAGCTTTGTATCAGTAGAAACCCGGTAGTATATTCGAATGATCGTCCTTCCCCAAATATCATCATTTTGCGTCATCGGAGGCTTTTTTGGCCAGAGGCTAGAGACTACAGCCAGTAGAAGGAGCTAGTTCCGCATGTTTTCAGCCTGCCCATAGGGGTGGGATCTCACTCACAGAATGTAAGACACAGACAGCCGCACGGACATGAATGACTGACAATGCGGCCGTGAATTAATGCCGGGTGTCTGTGCTCATTTTAGCTTCAGTTTAAAATGAACGGCAATTCGGGTTGCTTGATATTGTGGGTTCATGAAAACACAACAACAAAACGGTACAATGACAAACTCATTTAAATAGGCGCATTTCACTTTGAAACCAAATCTTCCGCGATCATCTGGTCTGTCAGCTCCTCACTCTCTGATGAATGAAATCTGACTGCTGCGTTTGTGCTGCGACACTCATTCGGCTCACGCTGTATTGAGCAGACACATTCAGTTTTTAATTACAGTGTCTGTTCTCTAACTGAACAAATTTTTTTTTACTATAAAAATCAAAACGACGGTGGGGTGGTGCCACGGTGGGCAAGAGCTGTAACCGGTAGGCTTCGGAGTGGCCTCGTAGGGCAGCGGAGCAAGTGCATTCTGGGAGTTGATGTCTTTCATTCATTTGAGGGCAGCGAAGCAATTGACCTTCAGGGAGAACAACTAGTAAGTGAGTACTGTATTCATTTTCTCATTTGATCTGTAGTTCAGCTGTTATTTAGAACATTGTCTGTGTGGTGTAATAGTCTGTTTGTTTGTAGTCTCGTTTGTTAACACGCTGACCACGTGACCTCGTGCGAGCTAAGGCGTTTCACTGGGAGTAGCCAGCTGTATTCAATAACGGCACTTAACGCGAGTATAAATTGAGTGGTACTCCGCGGAAGCGGCAGCCCTTGTGTGAAGCCTTCATCGTGTGAAGCCCGAAGAGAGTAAAGACCATTCGACTCTACTCTGCACGAGCAAGGACACCGACAAGGCACCCGAGTATAGCTTTTCTTCTACTTTGTCCACTTTTGTTTATTTCTCTGACCCGTATTCACTATGTGCTTCCAAATCTCTACTATTACCACATACACCCGTAAGTCACGCATTCTACATTCTAGACGCCGTAATCCTAATAATCTGCGTAGTGTACCTATTTCATCTGCTACATTAATGTCCATTCCAATTGGTCTCTGGAATTGCCAGTCTGCTGTAAACAAAGCAGACTTTATTTCATCTATTTCCACTCATTCACATTTCAGTCTCATGGCTCTAACTGAAACCTGGATCAAACCAGAAGACACTGCCACTCCTGCAGCTCTCTCAAATAATTTCACTTTTTCACACACCCCTCGCCCGATTGGGAGGGGTGGAGGTACTGGTCTGCTCATCTCAAATGATTGGAAATTTGAGCCCATTCCTTCTCTATCTGGCAACTGCTCATTTAAATCACACTCAATCACTATCACTCACCCTGCTAAAATCCATGTTGTAGTTATTTATCGCCTTCCAGGTCAACTGAGTAACTTCTTGGAGGAATTGGATATTTTACTCTCTCACTTCCCTGAGGATGGCACTCATCTGGTACTGCTCGGTGACTTCAACATCCACCTTGATAAACCCCAGGCTGCAGACTTCACCACTCTTCTGACCTCATTTGACCTTAAGCGAGTATCTACTACAGCTACTCACAAATCAGGTAACCATTTGGACCTTATCTACACACTCTACTGCTCCACAGACAAAACTTTAGTTACTCCATTGCACACCTCAGATCACTTTCTCATCACTCTTAACCTCCTACTGACTCCTGACACAACACACACTCCTCCGCAGATCACCTTTCGGCGTAATCTACGCTCGCTCTCTCCCTCCCGTCTATCCACTATGGTTTCATCCTCACTCCCTCCACCTGCTCAGTTCTCAGCACAGGACACTAACAGTGCTACTGACACTCTTTGCTCCACTCTAATATCTTGCTTAGACAACTTCTGTCCCATTTCATCCAGGCCAGCCCACATCACCCCCTCTGCCCCCTGGCTGTCTGATGTTCTCGGCGAACATCGCTCTGGACTCCGGGCGGCAGAGAGGAAGTGGCGCAAAACTTAAAACGCTACTGAACTTACCCTGTATCAGTCTCTTCTTGCTTCTTTCTATACTAATGTCTCCACTGCTAAAACGACATACTACCACAACAAAATCAAAAACTCCTCTGACTCTTGTGCACTTTTCAGAACATTCTCTTCGCTCCTTTGTCAATGATTGGTCAGCAGAAGATCAAACTGTTCCTTCATCAGTTCTTCCTCAGTTCCGCACAACAGAATAAAAATCCTGCGCTGCTACAGCTGTACGGATACTTAACACATTTATTGCAGCTACATTTAATCTTTTATTCATCAAACAACCAGACTAACAAATGGCTCGACACAACCCGTAGCGGGGCGGGGCAGAGCCTAAACAGGGCTTTCTTCTGTGTTGATAGAAATTCACATAGGCCTACACTTCGCATCAGCTGGGTATGGCAAGATAGTCCTATATGACGGCTGTCCACCCCGGTTGCCCGGTGTTTAAAAATAATAATAATTAAGATATAAATTAATATAATTAGTTGTAAATTAAATATTTTAAACACAAATACAAAAAGGGAACAAATAATGCATTGACTTGGGTATGTTGAGCCTATAACATTCACACAAGAACTGTCATTCTGACTGACAACCGGAGAACAACAGTTCACACAGTTCCAATAGCCTATAGTTCAATAAACTAAAGCAGATAAACACGCCAACAGTTAAGCGCAGACCAGAAGGCCTATTGAAGTGTTCAGGAAATACGCAGCAATAGCTACCTTTTGATTTTGTTAATAGTGAGAGTTGGCCATCCAAACAAAACAGGCCAAAGAAGTGTATGGGAGATGCGAGGTAGCCTACATTCATTTATGAAATAAACACTTACAATAGCCTAGCCTATTTCTCTTTTACATGCTTAAAGCCATAAGTGGATTTTAAATTTACAAGGACCCCCATAGCCTAATTATAACAGTTATTCAGCCCAAAATTAACGTAGGTAGGGCAATGAACACAATATGTTTGTGTGTGTGTGTGTGTGTGTGTGCAAATGGCCTCCATCCTATGATTTTTGTATTAATGGCCTGCAACTTTTATAATCGACCGTCGCTATTTGCCAGAAAATAAGTTGCACCTGAATGTCACACCTAGTCATGTTGAGAGAGACGCGTGTGTTGCATCGGTGGTAAAACTGCACTTTATTATTAGCCTACATTCAGAATTAATTAGTATAAAATAGGCTACCTGTAAATAAAATAGCTACAACAACAGCGCATTCTACTTGCCCAACAGACCAAACCATTTACCATTGTACAAAAGACCAATTAAATTAAGCAGAATATTTTTTAAATGTTTGGCTGTCTGTGTTTTATTTTGATAATAATGTGAGGCACCGGCACCAAATTTGATTTTTTCCTCAGCAGGGGAAATAACTTAGCCTAATACTGTCATCATCATAGGCTACAGATGAGTAGGAAATCATAATCATCATCGAAACAGTAAAATGTATAATTTTATTTGGGCACATTTAAAATGACTACAATGTCATGCCTTTGAAAAATAAATAAAACAGGATGCGCTGCGTGCGCCTTGGTCTCCTTAAACATCTGACGCACACCACAAACATGAAACAAAATAGCCTACAGCAAACGAGTTTTAAAAGTCAACATTTCGTTTATTTGATATTAAATGCATTATTTAGTCACTTTGGAATAAATCACAGCATGTTTCATGATAATAAAAAAACGTGATGTAAAATACGGTATGATATAGCAAATTCGCAGACCCCTGGCACTTTGCTGGTCTAAAGCCGCTGGTCTACACAGAATAAACTCCTGTCTAGGCTTTGCCCTGGGACGGGTTGTGTCGAGCCATTCGTTAGTCTGGTGGTTTAATGAGAAAGAGATGAAATGCAAGTTGCAATAAACGAGTCAAGAATCCGCATTTACTCGCATTTGCCCATACATTTTTTTTCAAGCGGATGCAAATTTGTCAAATAATCCTATGCAACTCATGTCATAGGCTAAATTCCAAGCGCTCTGAAGGTATAGTTACTGTAGGGTTTGCTGGTGAGAAACAACCGAAATGGCAAGTGAAAATCTTGTGTTGCAGTCCTGTGTGCACGTGCAGCAGCTCGCTCCGCGCTCAAGCGCATTCTTTGAGATATCAATTATAATAAATGTTAATACAAATTTTTTTTAACATGTTCTCCGGTTGTCAGTTAGTCAGAATGACAGTTCTTGCGTGAACGTTATGGGCCATAGGCTACGTCAACGCATTATTCTTTCCTTTTTGTATTAGTGTTTAAAATATTTAATTTGCAACTAATTTATTTATATCTTCATTTATTTCTTTTTACTGGGCAACCAGGGTAGGCTATGACAGCCGTCATATATCCTGTCATACCCAGCTGATGCGAAGTGTAGGCCTATGTGAATTTCTATCAACACAGAAGAAAGCCCTGTCTAGGCTCTGCCCCGCCCCGCTACGGGTTGTTGAGCCATTCATTAGTCTGGTTGTTTGATGAATAAAAGATTAAATGTAGCTACAATAAACGCGTTAAGAATCCGTACAGCTGTAGCAGCGCAGGACTTTTATTCTGCTGTGCGGAACTGAGGAAGAACTGATGAAGGAACAGTTTGATCTTTGGCTGACCAATCAGCAGAAACGGGCATATAATTCCCGCCCACGTCTAGAAATCGAATATTCAAGCTGTTTATTAATTTTCCTCTGAACGAAAAACAAAAAATCAAGCTAAATTCTTGTTTTTTGTTTTGTTTAAAAAACTAAAAAGGAGCTGTTTTTTGTTTTTTAATACCCGTTTCTATAAGGAAAATCAAATGGCAAAGGGCACACTGACCCCTTCCCCACAGCATTTAAGCAGGCTTGGGTAACCCCACTGCTTAAGAAACCCTCTATGAACCCAGCACTTTTAGAAAACTACAGACCAGTATCCCTTCTGCCTTTAATTGCAAAGACACTTGAGCGAGTTGTGTTTAACCAGCTCTCTACGTTTCTTGAACAGAACAACCTCCTGGACATCAACCAATCCGGCTTCAAAAGCGGCCACTCATCTGAGACTGCCCTGCTCTCGGTTACGGAGGCACTGAGACAGGCAAGAGCAGCTTCCAAATCCACAGTACTTATCTTACTGGATTGGTCTGCTGCTTTTGACACCGTTAATCACCAGATCCTCCTGTCAACTCTCATGAAGATGGGCATCTCAGGAACTGCTCTCCAGTGGCTCAAGCCCTACCTCTCAGGTAGGTCCTTCAGGGTGTCATGGAGAGGTGAAGTGTCTAAGTCACATCATCTAGCCACTGGAATTCCACAGGGCTCAGTGCTTGGACCACTCCTCTTCTCCATCTACATGTCATCACTGGGATCTGTCATTCAGAAACATGGTTTTTGCTATCACTGCTATGCCGACGACACTCAACTCTATTTCTCATTTCAAACAGATGACCCCACGGTTGGTGTTCGTATCGCTGCCTGCCTAACAGACATTTCTGGTTGGATGAAGGAACATCACCTGCAACTCAACCTTGCAAAGACAGAACTGCTTGTGGTCTCAGCCAACCCAGCACTTCATCACAATCTCTCCATTCAGCTAGGATCATCAACCACAACTCCATCCAGGACAGCCAGGAACCTTGGAATTTTGATTGATGACCAGCTAAAATTCACTGACCACATTACTGCAACAACCCGGTCCTGCAGATTTGCTTTATACAACATTAGGAAGATTAGACCCTTCCTATCAGAGCAGGCCACACAACTCCTGGTCCAAGCTCTTGTTCTCTCCAGACTGGACTACTGTAATGCTCTTCTAGCGGGCCTCCAGGCATGCACTATCAAACCCTTGCAACTGATCCAGAATGCAGCGGCGAGGGTGGTCTTTAACGAGCCGAAGAGAGCGCACGTCACGCCTCTTTTCATCAGTCTGCACTGGCTGCCAATAGCCGCTCGCATCAAATTCAAGGCACTGGTGCTCGCCTTCAAAAGCAACCACTGGCTCTGCACCAATATACCTAAACTCGCTTGTGCAGACTTACACACCCTCCAGGAGCTTACGTTCTGCCAGTGAATGACGCCTTGTGCCATACCAAAGAGGCATGAAATCGCTCTCACAGACCTTTTCCTGGACCACCCCCACTTGGTGGAATGACCTGCCTATTCATTTTCTGTCTGTCTAATTTATTTAAAAATCTGTGCTAGATTAACTGAGACTTGTTACAGCATTTGCATACTGTTGCCCTTGACTGTTCTAGTTGCTTCTATTGCTCTCATTTGCAAGTCGCTTTGGATAAAAGCGTCTGCTAAATGACTAAATGTAAATGAGCCAAAAAAAAACATTATTAGAAGGCTAGAAGGCACCAACTTCAAAAATTATTTCACATTTCTACTAAATAAATTACCCAAATTTAAATACACACGCATCTTTCCAGCGCTGAAGTATCCCTTTAAATATTCTAAAAGCTTCTGTAAATAAGATCCTGCCCTTTAGAAATCTTCTAAAATTCTAATGGGCACTTCTGGGCCTGGCAAATTCTTCCCTCACATATAATTATTTTAACTTAAATATTTTCTCTCTGATTTCTGAGATGTGTTCATCTTCACCAACCATGCGGGATTCATCCTGTATCCCAAACCGCTGGAAAATCAAAAAGCTATTTGCAAACAGTTTCCATGACAACACAAAATGAATCTTAAGCAATTCCCTGCGTTGTGAAATCAACATACTGATTGAAGATGTGGCAACATGAGAAAACTCATTTAACAGACACCAAAACAGGAAAAAGAAATGAGTTTAGCTAGAGTATGTTGAAATGCTAAAAGCTTTGAACATTTGATTTCCTAATATTTTTGAGTGGTATGTTATTACGATTTATGTTGGTTAAGTGCCAGCCTCCTTGAGAAGGACAACGTGAAGGTTGAATTTAGAGGAACACTCTTTTAGAAAGGGGACCACATTTGCATTTGTATTCTCTCACTGCAATATCTTCTCTTTTAACAGTTAATAGGCAGTGGAAACTGTGCCACTTTGACAATGAGATTGGCGTCCAGGTGCCGTGGGGGTTTCTGGGAGCTCACCATGCTGGGCCGGTTGTAGATGAGGACTTTGTGTGGTTTGTGAGTGCTGAGCTCCAGAGCTTTCTCCACCAGGGGAATGTACTCCACTCTTCTGCCCGGCTCGATGCCAAATGATGCTGTCACCAGCAACTTGGGCTGCGGGGAAAAAGATGATTTAAGAGAGGAAGTGGTTTTCGCAACCTCAGCAGAGATACACTTTTACAAAAATAGTTTTTTGTTATTCATTTTCATAAAAAAGAAAACCCAATGGCTTGCCTTTGCATGGTCGATACGGACAGAGAGCTCTTTGGAGGCGAATCCTCCAAATATGAGGCTGTGGGTGGCACCGATACGGGCACATGCCAGCATGGCGAACATGGCCTGAGGAACCATGGGCATATAGATCACCACCAGGTCACCCGTCTTCACACCATGCCTCACCAGAACCCCCGCCAACCTGGACACCTACAAAAAGATGTGTGGAAGCTAAACTTTATGGATATGTCACTGTTTACATGTATTTAAATGTGCCACCCCTCTCTGAGTCTGTGCCCCAGCCTGGCCCCCCCACGAAAAGTCTGTGTGAGCTATGCTTCATACATCTCCACACTATTGACGACAGACTATAGACAATTTTTGAGAAATTTTGCCAAAACTTCGCTAATGTCACCGCGCCTTCTGTGTTTTACCTGCTCCTGCATTTCTCTGTATGTGATGACCTGTTTAGTGCCGGTAACTGGACTGTCATAAACGACAGCTGCTTGATCACCTCTTCCATTCTCCACATGCCGATCCACAGCGTTATAACACATATTCAGCTTTCCTCCAACAAACCTGTAATAGAAACAGTTGTTCTTAAAGAAATAGCTGAACAAATGTAATACTTATGTTATGATACCTTGACCATGATCATTTTAAAATGCCTAAAAAGAAATCAAAATGTTTAAAATGCCATTTATCATCATCATGCACTAATCAATATTAATTTAAATATTTCAAGTGCCACCCACTTTTTTTTAAATGCCTTGGCTTCACAAATATTTTTCCTATTGGAAGTCTTTGAAAGAATCATACGTCACAAACCAGTTGAATCATGGGTGAATCATAGCATTACAAAACTTTTATAAGACGCTAAAAAGGTATTTGAAAATTGGACAATTTTTCGAGAAAAAACTAAAACAATGGATAAATATAAAACTACGTAGTTTTATATTTATCCATTGTTTTAGTTTTTCTCTCGAAAAATTGTCCAATTTTCAAATACCTTTTTAAAAAACCATGAGTAAACCATGAGTAAAGCAGTACTGCTTATAGATATTGATTAGATATTGATTTCCTCTTGCTGAACTACAACGGTCTCATTTATTCAATCCACAATCCACTAAGAAATAAGACCAGCATACACAACCATAAACCTAACCTTAAATATGTAATATTTTACCACTTTAATGTTACTGACTGAGATTAGTTCCCTACACACAACCCCTTCAGAACTTTCGCACAGAAGCGTTCATCTTCGCTGTTTTTGATTGGTCTAGACACACATGCGTCAGACAAACGTCTTTCCGGTGCGTCGCGCGCCATTAGCGTTGCGTTTTTAAAAGAGGTCGCGTCAAGTTAAAAAGAAATGCAAATTGTCATAATTTACTCTCCCTAATGTTTTATGTCTCCCAAAAGCCATGTTTGATTGACTATCCTTCAGTAGAACTGTTGTTTTGAGGAATGTTAAAGACTGTTGGCTCAGTCACTATTCACTTGCATAGCATAGCATTTATTTCCCCATGAAAGTGACTGGTGACTGAGGCTGTCATTGTGCCTCGCATCATTTTTTGGCTGAGCTTTCCCTTTAACAACAGGTATCGCGCCCGAGACCCCTGCGTCTCGGGCGCGATACCTGTTCAATTCCATTCCGTTACTGTTGAACGTAAAAGCACAATATGTCAACGCTCCCCTAATACTGTACTTACCATTTTGGAAATACTGTATCCGTCTTATCCAGAGTTTTGGTCCAGTGTTCAAACCAAGTAATACCACGAGCCGCTTCACTCCAGAACTTTTCGGGGTTGTCGCGTGCCAGGCCAAAAGCGTCCTCATATGTGTGTTTTGATGAAAATGCACGAATAAAATGTTTCCTGTATGCGTTATAATTTGTTTTTGGCGTATAAGCCAGCGATATACATCCATGTCCGATGTTTGTCTTTACCTTTTGCAGGTAACACGGTCCAGACACACCTGTGCAAGAAAACTTCAGACCCAACAAACTTCTAGAACCTACAGCACTCACTGTTTTGTTACTTTCCTTAACTCTAGACACAGTTACATTTCCAATGCAGATGTGTTTTAAACGCGTAGTTTGGAAAAGACGCATGTTTTGGGGTTATCTATTCAGAATAGCGTCGTTTTAGCTCCAATGTTTGCTGACAAGAGCGAGCTCCAAATTTCCCAACTCAAAAATGGCCGGCCGCGCAATAATTCAATACTTCAGATCACAGCCAGAGGCCACTCCAAGATACTGCAATCCATGCAATGCGATCGTTACGTAATGTTGGGGCTTTTTGAGGTGTCTTGCATGATTTATGAAACACAATGTTTAAGCAGTGCTATAGTATGCGTCTATGAAAATAGCCTATATCAGGTGTTTTCGAACTCCAAAAACCTCCAAATATGAAGGCAGCTATATATTTTCATCTACAGCCCCGGCTACTGTAAGCTGTGAGAGAACATTGTAGCCTATTACGTTATATTAATGTTAACGTATTACGTTAATCCTGATTCCTGCAAAGCCTGAAATATGAAAGAATAGTCAAACAATCCTGAAAGATGCAAAAATAAATGTTTCTCACAAGACATATCACATTTTAACATGATTAAAAAATAATAATAATTGATTTATGGATAATTGTATAAAGCGTTAAAGTGTGTTGACAATGTAGGCCTTGGAAGTAGGCTTTATTTGATTAAAAAGACAACATGTTGTTTTCAAAAATGAAATGCTTTTGGCACAGCACTGTATTCAATGACATTACAAATAATATGTAGAAAATATTTATTTTGTAATAAATTTAGTAGGCTATTTTTCTACTACTAAAAAAAAGACACAATTCAGTGGACATTTATTTGTTCAGCATTTTTCAGAATAAATTGTTCCAAAGCAGCTTTGCCTTGAAACCCTGTCAAACAAGCTGAAGGCAACATTGAACAGATGAACCCCTAGAATAATACAACACTACACTCCTTAGAAAGCAGAATGAAATACTAATGTTGAGGGTTTGTATGTTTGTTTGTTTTGTTTTACACTATTGGTCTCTGAAACTTTCCACGGACTTCCTAGCACACACTTTAAATGCTTAAATATGGATGTATGCAAACTTAATAGAGCCTGCATATTTATTGTACTATTATCATGTAAAAACATACTGATGAATAATGAATGGCTAATGTCATACATGATATTATCTAATCTCCATGTTTGGGGTCCTCTCTCTATCTTTCTATCTGGCTGTGTTCAGAATTGAAAACTAGCTTACTTCTTAGTGAATACTGTTCTGTATTGATATTCACAGGTGGTTTTCCTGGTATTTTGAACTACACGTTCCATTGTGTTGTGTTTCAGGGTTAAAGGAAATGTCCGTAAATTTAATAGAAGATGTCCTTCTGGAAAATTACCTGTAAATGACCAGTTCTACGGATCTTCCATTGAACAGTATTAATGTAGTGCATTGAACATTATTGAACAGTATTAATTCGGTTGAAATGATAGATTCCACTCATAGAACATTTTCACTCACTGTCTACATTCATAATGGAAAAGAGCAGCTTGGACAATCTGCAAAATATCTTGTTTTGCATTTCACAGAAGAAAGAGATTCCTGCAGGTTCAGAGTGACATGAGGGCAGAAAGTACATGAATATAGTTGCAAGCAGCAATTATCAGGGCCAAGCACAAAAATGACCAATGTGGCATGCAAGCATGGCTGGGGGCTTCAGAAAAACTGTGACAATAAGTAATTCGAGATTTTTATTTTCTTCAAAATGGCTGAAAAGTCACAAATACAATCACTGTAATATGATAAACTTGCTTATCTCTTTTGACCAATAGGTGGCGCTGTTATCAAATTGTTATGGTGTGGTCAGTGTGAGGTGACAATGGCTATGTCCGAAACCTGGAAAATGCTGCCTTCGGAGGACACATTTCAAGGTAGGAAGGCATCAAGGAACGTCCAAATCTAATGTTAGCTTCACTTCCTGTCTACTGAGATACCTTCATCTGATTGATTTTGAAGGCAGCACATCCTTCACTGCCTTTATATCCCACAATCCTGTGCGTTCCATTCTGTGACAGTTGAGCCAGAAAATTTCCACTTCTGATGTGGAGAAAATTTTTTTTTTGTTTAGTTCTCACCAAAGCTCTCTCTATTTTGCTGTAGATCATTAAACTGTTAGGCTGCCTCAGAAGTCTCTGCCTGCAGGGTCATTGTCTGATAAGTCAGCGAGGCAACGAGTCAGCTGCCTAGGTTTTCCGACGCAGCCTATGACACATAAAAAGTTGGGTGTCAATATGCCAAAGTGTTGCAGCGTTACAGCCTCAGAATCAACTTGGCATTATGCCAACAAATTCGTTGATGCATTACTTGAGAACAATTTGGTCTATCAAAAAGCTTTTGATAACTTTTTTCTGGCATGGTCTGATGATCTGAGCCAATTTTGGTGAAAATCAGACCAACGAGTTCGAAAAAGTAGGGTTTCAAAGAAATTAAAAATGGCAGACAGGAAGTTCAAGCAAATATGGTATAATTGGTATCATATCACCAGTTTCATTAAAATTGTTAAAATTATTCAAAAGTTATTAGCATTTTTGGAAATTTCATAACTTTTGACCACAAGGTGTTGAAACTTTTTGAGTACCTTTAGTTTCGTAACGATACGCTAATGCCTTCTTAAAATACAGCATTTAGGACAACATTAAAAATGGCAGATGACCCAAAATGGCGGATATGGGAAAATTGGGTATCATTCGACTCGGCATATAGAACCGAATCTAATGAAATTGTATGATTTTTGGACAAACCATTTGGTTTGGTGACCAGTAGGTGGCGCTGTGCCGAAATGCTGCAAGTAGCCTTAGGTTGTTAAAGCATTGTAGAGATATAGCCTCATGTCCAATTTGCCGTGCTCTTCGTCAAATTCATTTGCTCATTATTCGAGAACGGTTGGGTTTATCAAAATGCTTTTGATAACTTTTAGCCAGCATGGTCTGTAGATGATCTGATTACATTTTCATGACAAACCATCCAGGAGTTCGAAAAAGTATTTTTTTTGGCGGGAAAATGTTCATGATGGGTTTCATTGAATTGTCTTGAGCCAAGGAATAAGAGGAAAGTTGGTTCAAAAGTTATTAGCATAAATGTAAGTGAATCTTTGAAAATTTGGTGACGCTAGACGCAGGAGTGGCGAACTCCTGTCCTGGAGGGCCACTGTCCTGGATAGTATTGCTTCAACCCTAATCAAACACACCTGAACAAGCTAATCATGGTCTGAAGGGTTACTAGGAAGCTACAGGCAGGTGAGTTTTATCAGGGTTGGAGCTGAACTCTGCAGGACAGTGGCCCTCCAGGACCGGAGTTCACCACCCCTGTGCTAGAGGGATTGAATTAGAGACTCCAAATTTGCTGTGGTGAATGTTTGGACTGACTTCTATCAGTGTGCCAAATTTCACAATTTTTAACCATACGGTTCTATGGCCATAGACTCCCTTGTCGGAAGAAGATGCCATCGCACCATTTGGAGCTTTTCATTAATGCCTGCTGTCTGTGTCCATACACCTCTCTGACTGCTGACTGCAGTCCCATTTTAACTGTGCAACCTGGACACTGTGATTGAGTCATTCATCAATCTTGCTGGCAGTTAAGGGATGATGTGATTTACAAATCGCTTGTGCAATGTTTTCTATTAGAGTGGCTGAGGCGATTAATGCTAAGTGGTCCTAGTCCTGTGTGGCAGATTGTCTGTACGCAGATTACAGAGTGAATTGCTCAGGATTTAATAGAGCTGAATAAGATGAATATATCTTGAATAATGATGCACATTGCTTCATTGGTGACATTTACCCTTTTTGCTTGCAAAACTATGATGTAACCAACCGTTACTACAAAACAACAGCATAAAAAGCTGGTAAAGAAAATGTGAAGTCTGCTGAAAAAGTATATAATTGGCATTTCATACATTTCTATTATTATTTTTTTCCAAATTGGGGTCCACTTGTAATCCAAGTACAGTTTTGTGCCCATACCCTAGTTTCTCATGTGGTTTTTTATAACCATTTTACATTTAAATGACGGCTGTACCAAACTCTAATGGGCAACATAGCTCCTGAGCCAGGTTGAGCATTCTCTCCTTTTTAGGGTTGCATCTTGTAACATCATATCATAGTTTTTGGTTCGTTTAGATGTCTTTCGTCCATGTTGCGTTCATATTTCAATGAACTGCACCAGAGTTTGTTTGGAAGTGCGCCGAGACCACCTGAAAATGTGAGCTTGTTTGGTGTACGCACCAGGGTTTGGATGGGAGTGTTCACACTTATTCAAATTAATCCACAACCACATCAGAGTTCCTTTTAATCAAACCAAACCTGCTAAGTGTGAACACATCCTAAATGTACCTCATAAACTGTTAAAGGGTTAGTTCACCCAAAAATGAAAATTCTGTCATGTCGTTCCACACCTGTGAGACCTTTGTTCATCTCCGGAACACAAATGAAGATATTTTTGGTGAAATCCAAGAGCTTTCTGACCCTCCACTGGGAGCTATGCAACTACCACAGTCAAGGTCCAGAACGGTAGGAAAGTACGGTGGCCCAGTAGTGCACAACACAACGAAATTTAAAAAGCATACATAAGTTCACAACACAACGAAATAAATCCACAACACAACGGAATGAAACCACAACACAACGAAATCAAGACACAACACAACGAAATCAAGCCACAACACAAAGAAAAATCCACAACACAACGAAATCAAGCCACAACACAACGAAAAATCCACAACACAAAGAAAAGTCCACAACACAACGAAATAGCCACAACACAACGGAAATGCTCCCGACCACTAGGGGACTCTCGGAGTGCGGTAAAGTTAGTTTTCCTTGCCTTGTTCTATATAGATTCGCCAATCTTACAAATATTTAAACTCTACGATCAGTTTTAAGTGTGCAGTTGTATATCGACATGAAATATCAATTAAAAATCACTTACGTGCATAATAGCTGCATATTTATACTCGAGAACGCTTTGACCCGCTGCCTCGGCGCTAAGGGAGCGTCTGCCAATTCCACCAAGTTGAAACATAATTTGTATGAATTAAATTACTTTTTTTTTTTAATTTTCAAATTCCAATGTTGTGTTGTGCATTATTAAGTCAATTTTACCAATACAATCAAGCTGTGGAATTTTAATATGTCTGTTTTTAAATGTTAAAAGTACTTTTAATTCATACAAATTATACGTTTCAACCAATTGGTGGAATTGGTAGACGTTCCCTTAGCGCTGTGGTATCGGGTCAAAGCATTCTCGAGCATAAATATGCAGCTATAATGCATGTAGGTGATTTTAAATTAATATTTCATATAGATAAACAATGGTTAGCCTACTTACTATTAAAACTAATTGTGGTATTGATTTATTTGTAAGATTGCCGACTCTATAGAACAGTGGCAACTTTACAGCGCTCCGAGTGGTCGGGAGCATTTCCGTTGTGTTGTGGCTATTTCGTTGTGTTGTGGCTATTTCGTTGTGTTGTGGACTTTTCGTTGTGTTGTGGATTTTTCGTTGTGTTGTGGCTTGATTTCGTTGTGTTGTGGATTTATTTTGTTGTGTTGTGAACTTATGTATGCTTTTTAAATTTCGTTGTGTTGTGCACTACTGGGCCACCGTAGGAAAGACATCATTAAAGGTATGACTCCAATGGTTTAACCTCAATTTTATGAAGCGACACGAGGGCTTTGTTTGCGCTTTATTTATGAAAGCACGTTCACAAAACTACGTCAGCTATCGAGTCAACACAATGCTTGGTGGTGCTCCCCCTACTGGGTTGTAGGTCAATATTTTTGTAAATTAAGTGGTAAATTATGTTTTTTTTGTGCAAACAAAGCACGCACGTCACTTCATAAAATTGAGGTTAAACCACTTTAATGATGTCGTTACTATCATTCTGGACCTTGAAATTGGTAGTTACATAGCTCCCAATTGAGGGACAGAAAACTCTCAAATTTCATCAAAAAGATCTTCATTTGTGTTCTGAAGGTGAGCGAAAGTCTTATGGTTTGGAATGACATTACATAATTTTCATTTGTGGGTGAACTAACCCTTTAAGATCAGATTGACATAATCAGGAGCTGTTAAATGAAAACTTCAGTCTTTCCCGCGATTGGGATCCTTCAGAAAAATACGCTGAGTTCTTCTGGTGTTTAGGAATAACAGCATTTATCTGGCTTCCTTTGAAATGTCCGGAACAAGTTTCTGAACACCTAGTAATGAGTCAACAATGTATTTGATCTCAGAAGTTGAGAAAGCAATGCTCTAACTTCATTAAATGTCATTATTGGACTGCATGGGGATGTTTTCCATTCTTGAAATTCAAGTTTGTCTTTTATCTTAAACTGATTCCTTATAATACAACTCTTTTTTAAAGGGGTAGCTGGTTATGATTTCCCTTTTTTAAAGGCGCACTATGTAACATTTTTTCAGTAAAATATCTAAAAACCACTAGGCCAGTGTTATATATTTTGTTCAGTTGAGTACTTACAGTATCCCAAATGTTTCCAACTATTTGTAAATCGTGAGAAAATTGCTATTTTAACCAAGGAACCGGGACGTGTGAGGGAGTCGCCTGTCAGTTGCGTCATATCTGCGTTACACTCGGTTTCCGGTTTTATTCAGCAGAAACGCTTTACTCTCACTGCAGTGAACAAGCGTCATAACAGCCGCCGCGTGAACACACAGAGTAACGTCATAACTTCATTTTCAACACACTCAGATGTATCTAATATGATAAACAGAGCTGCGTTACCTCATACTCATGACCGGGAAAGCAGAAATGGCGCCGGGCGACTGTGGCATAATAAAAGTCCCGCCGTGACTATGACATAATAAAAGTCCCGGTGCTCGCAAGGCGTGTGTTCCGCTCTTCTTATTAACAATCGCTCCTGCGGCCTTGCTCAGCTCCCACAACCCTCGGTCCTGCTCTGCTGAGTACTACAGTAACATTAATAATCTCATCCATGAACATGATTTCTGTCCGATCCCGAGTCTTTTGTTTTGAATAGGTGACCTCTAGTGGACGGAAAAGTTACATAGTGCACCTTTAACTTTAGTTAGTGTGTAATGTTGCTGTTTGAGCATTCATTCTACATGTTATCACTTCTTCTTGAGTCTCTCCATCATTGTCCGACTCCGGTTTGAACAGAGCTGCTAACACAAGCTCTTAAAACTCCACCCACTTCAAGAAAGGGCGGGAGCACCCACTCATTTGCATTTAAAGGGACACACAAAAACGGCGTGGTATTGCTCACCCTCAAAAAAGTGACAATTTTAACATGCTTTAAAAAAAATCTGTGTGGTATTTTGAGTTAAAACTTCACATACACACTCTGGGGACATCAGAGACTTATTTTACATCTTGTGAAATAGGACCCCTTTAACAAACCCATCTTGTGCTGAATGATCAAATTACTCCATAAATGTTTTTATTCAGCCTGGCATCTGACATTCGCCTCAACATGCTGACCTCCATTTGCATGCATTTGTTTTAATTTTTGCATTTTCAATAGACTTACAGCACGTCTTCATCTCTGATCTGCATTCAGCAAGCACATCACACAAACTGTACATCTCCAATTAGTTTCCTCCCTGTGTTGCAGGATTCTAGACAAGAATCAAGCCTTAATGCCTGTCAACTTGTTCCCAGCACCAATTTGCCAGTACAAAGACTTTCTAAAACAGGGCCATTCATATTGCTAAAACTCCTTCTCTCACTGGCGGTAATAGCACAGCTGCGTTGTTCGACTGGAAATGTTTCATTTTTATTTTGTCTGCTACCCTGATTTGGAAGGGTGTCAATGATCTTACTACAATGTAAAGGCACTCACAGTGCATTATGTAAGAGCCTGTATTGCTCCCTTTCCTCTATTTAACATCTGATTTGATGAGTGGCAATTTAGTGCAGCTGAAGCTGATGGACTGAGTCAGACATGGTGAGAGAGCAAGATGGGTGTAAAATGCTTATGAAATAATAGTGGTAAAATACATACTGAAAAACAATTGGTGAAGGATTTACTTTGAAACCGTTTTCTCTCCAAAATGGCTAAATTTCACAAATGATTATATTTGACACATGCCTTAACAAACACAACTAAGAAGAGCATTCAAGCAGGTCATGTTTGACATATCCAAATATTACAATGACATGCCGTTCGGTTTGTTTTCTGAGACGCGTCAAAGTAACACACACACTTCCATTCATCTCGACGTTTCATGAATCACACAACATCTGCCTCTGCCATACTAAATGGGAAAACGAACAAAGGTGAGCTGTTTCTCAAAGCACACATGCTGTACGTGAGCAAACAGCAGCCGTCTTGTATCTGCCCCCTTCAAGACATTTTCATCTCACGGTATTCTGTCGTTGCACTGGACATGGTGTCATGTTACAAAACTTCCTGACAGCCAAATGACTAGTGCTGTTCTCTTGAGGAAAGTGTAGATACGTCTGAATAATAAGGCCACTCTTCCTTTGACTGTTCTTCTCAAAACTCTTAAAAGGGATGCAGAACAGTAAATCGTACACTCTAAAAAAAAAAAAGGTTCTATATGGCACCAAAAAGGGGAATCTTTTATAGTGCTATATAGCACCAATTTTGGTGCTTCAGTGATTCTTCAGCGGTTCTTCAGAGGTGCTATATAGCACCTTAGTCAAAGAACCGGTGAAGAACCTCTGAAGAACCGCTGAAGAACCACTGAAGCACCAAAATTGGTGCTATATAGCACTATAAAAGATTCCCCTATGATTACGAGCCAAGAACCATTTTTGGTGCCATATAGAACCTTTTTTTTTGAGTGTATTAAGTGTAGGAAGTAAAATGAAAATGGAATGAAATTGAAAGTATTTTTTTTTTAAATATATATATAATAATAAAAACACAGTATTTATATAATCTTTGTTTATATATGTGACCCTGGAGCACAAAACCAGTCATAAGTCGCACGGGTATATTTGTGGCAATAGCCAACCATACACTCTAAAAAAAAAAAGGTTCTATATGGCACCAAAAATGGTTCCTTTTTAAGTGCTATATAACACCAATTTTGGTGCTTAGTGGTTCTTCAGCGGTTCTTCAGAGGTTCTTCACCGGTTCTTTGACTAAGGTGCTATATAGCACCGCTACCATATACAGAACATGTTAAGATATGGTGCTATATAGCACCAAAAGTGGTTCCTCTATTATTACGACGAAGAACCATTTTTGGTGCTATATAGAACCTTTTTTTTTAGAGTGTACATTGTATGGGTCAAAATTATCGTTTTTTCGTTTATGCCAAAAATAATTAGGATATTAAGTAAAGATCATGTTCCATGAAGATATTTTGTGCATTTCCAACCATAAATATATAAAAAATGTATTATTATTAGTAATATGCATTGCTAAGGACTTCATTTGCACAATTTTAAAGACAATTTTCTCAATATGTAGATTTTTTTGCACCCTCAGATTCCAGATTTTCAAATCATTGTATCTCGGCCAAATATTGTCCTATCCTAACAAACCATATATAAATGGGAAGCTTATTTATTCAGTATAAATCTATAAAAAAGCATCAAAAAATGTATCCTTATGACTGGTTTTGTGGTCCAGGGTCACATATACATTATGTTTTGTCACACAACTCGTTTATTTCACTGTGTGACTGTGTTAAACTGTCATTCTAATTGATAAACATTATATTGTGGATTTTGGCCAATTTGAATCACATTACACCTCTTAAACTTAAATGGAGATCATTTTTATAAAATTCAGAAATTTGCACAACCCTGACCTACATACCGGCCTAAAATACCACATTTCAAAGAAATATGAATCAGAGTTGTTAGACACATGCAAGCTACTATACACCTTCGCACCTCTTACACATCCACACAACCTAAAAATATTCTCTTCTCTCTCATATTTGAGCTTAAACATTCCTTGTCAGTTTGCTCTCAAATCTGCGCATCCATTCAAAAATCAATTCATTATCATTGGGAAAGCTTCCCAGCACACTCTGTTAAGCAGAATGTTTTCCAGAGGCTATGTCCCATATGGCCATGAGAGCATAATCTTCCAGTGGCCTCTTTCTCTCTGGCTTTAAGCCCTCCATCCATCCATGGCATTAGTTAGCACATCTGTTTGCAGCTGGAGAACTGACAGAGCAATCCATCAGTGTTGTTATTTCTGAAGCCAGCCTGCAAACTGCAAGTTTGAAGCGTCTGAAGAATTTTCTTAAAGGAATAGTTCACCTAAAAAAAAAATCTAAATTCTGTTTTAAATGTACGTACATTTACACATGAGAGAGGCTATCTAATAATGAATGAATCATTTTTGAAGTCTATAAAATATAGCACACCTCTCAAAACTGGAGAGAAACCAGGCTTGTCAAGTGCGCATAAATACTTTCACTGCGTTTCACAGACACCAGACAACTGGATATGAAATACAGGCATGCATTCACACTGCAGGTGACACAGTGTCTAGCACTCTAGCTGTTGCTGTCAGTTCAATGCGAAGGTCATAGGTTGCACAAAATTTGCCTCTGCTTAATTGAAGTCTTGCGTTTAACCCTGCATATGCACTGAGATGCTGGCATCCAGATTTTGCATATATTTATGTAATTAATGTATACCCTCATCAGTGTGATTCTGATAACTACTCCTGCTATGTGAGCTGGTATGTTTGAAATTTAGTAAAACTAACGAATATGACATTATAAATCCTGCAACCCATGCATGAACATAAAACAAATCAATTGAATTAAATTCTTGAATTCAAACCCCATCATATTCCACTTTACATTATTAATTAAAAATGTAAACATCAGATTTATCCCATCATCAATGAGTGTAACAAATTCACTTTTAAAATGTAAACATTATTGGCCCAACATTCAACAAATTAACATTTTAAAAGTCTTATTTAAATCACATATTGAATGAGCCTTAGTAATGTACATTTTAAACGTTTGATTAATTTCAAAATAAGATGTTTAAGGATATCTTATTTTGGTCAATCATTAATTCATTTAATTTAAATGTTGTTGATTTTTTAAACATAATTTATTCCACAAAATTAACTTTTAAATATTGTATTCAACATTCAGAAATTTAGAAATTTACATTTAAATTTTATAAGCTTATCCCAAGTTTGATGAGTGAAGTTTTAAACTTCTGATTGTGTCTATGTTCGATGAGCCTTGGAAATTAAAATTTATTAGTGCTGTACGATAAAATTTTTTATCGTAATTAATCGCATTCAAAATAAAAGTATTGCACTACAGGGTCCAGTTTAATAACAAAGGGTGCATGTGTCAGACACTTTACTATCTTGAGGCCACGAGATACTATCTTGAGGCCACGAGATACTATCTTGAGGCCACGAGTTACTATCTTGAGGCCACGAGTTACTATCTTGAGGCCACGAGATACTATCTTGAGGCCACGAGATACTATCTTGAGATACTATCTTGAGGCCACGAGATACTATCTTGAGGCCACAAGTTACTATCTTGAGATACTATCTTGAGGCCACGAGATACTATCTTGAGGCCACAAGTTACTATCTTGAGATACTATCTTGAGGCCACGAGATACTATCTTGAGGCCACGAGATACTATCTTGAGGCCACGAGATACTATCTTGAGATACTATCTTGAGGCCACGAGATACTATCTTGAGGCCACGAGTTACTATCTTGAGATACTATCTTGAGGCCACGAGATACTATCTTGAGGCCACAAGTTACTATCTTGAGGCCACGAGATACTATCTTGAGGCCACGAGATACTATCTTGAGGCCACGAGATACTATCTTGAGGCCACGAGTTACTATCTTGAGGCCACGAGATACTATCTTGAGGCCACGAGTTACTATCTTGAGGCCACGAGATACTATCTTGAGGCCACGAGTTACTATCTTGAGGCCACGAGATACTATCTTGAGGCCACGAGATACTATATTGAGGCCACGAGTTACTATCTTGAGATACTATCTTGAGGCCACGAGATACTATCTTGAGGCCACGAGTTACTATCTTGAGGCCATGAGATACTATCTTGAGGCCACGAGTTACTATCTTGAGATACTATCTTGAGGCCACGAGATACTATCTTGAGATACTATCTTGAGGCCACGAGTTACTATCTTGAGATACTATCTTGAGGCCACGAGATACTATCTTGAGATACTATCTTGAGGCCACGAGTTACTATCTTGAGATACTATCTTGAGGCCACGAGTTACTATCTTGAGATACTATCTTGAGGCCACGAGTTACTATCTTGAGATACTATCTTGGGGCCACGAGATACTATCTTGAGGCCACGAGTTACTATCTTGAGGCCATGAGTTACTATCTTGAGATACTATCTTGAGGCCACGAGATACTATCTTGAGGCCACAAGATACTATATTGAGGCCACGAGTTACTATCTTGAGATACTATCTTGAGGCCACGAGATACTATCTTGAGGCCACGAGTTACTATCTTGAGGCCATGAGATACTATCTTGAGGCCACGAGTTACTATCTTGAGATACTATCTTGAGGCCACGAGATACTATCTTGAGATACTATCTTGAGGCCACGAGTTACTATCTTGAGATACTATCTTGAGGCCACGAGATACTATCTTGAGGCCACGAGATACTATATTGAGGCCACGAGTTACTATCTTGAGATACTATCTTGAGGCCACGAGATACTATCTTGAGGCCACGAGTTACTATCTTGAGGCCATGAGATACTATCTTGAGGCCACGAGTTACTATCTTGAGATACTATCTTGAGGCCACGAGTTACTATCTTGAGATACTATCTTGAGGCCACGAGATACTATCTTGAGGCCACGAGATACTATATTGAGGCCACGAGTTACTATCTTGAGATAATATCTTGAGGCCACGAGTTACTATCTTGAGGCCACGAGATACTATCTTGAGGCCACAAGATAGTTATAATACATTTTTTTGACAAAGTGGGTCTAGGGGGGCTCCGTATATATGTGTGTACTGTATATAATTTTTATGTATATATATAAATACACACATGCATGTATATGTATGAAATGTTTAGATGTATATACTGAATATATAATTTATCTTATATATAAATATATTTTTTTTAAATAAAAATATTAAAATTTTCTTAAATATATACATGCATGTGTGTGTATTTATATATACATACTAATTATACACAGTACACACACATATATTAAGTAAACACAATCTTTTATTTTGGATGCGATTAATCACAATACATTTTTCCCCAGCACTTTACATTTTAACAAATTATTAGTGCTGGGCAATCGATTAATCACGATTAATCACATCCAAAATAAAAGTTTGTGTTTACATAATATGTGTGTACTGAGTATAATTATTATGTATATATAAATACACACTCCTTCATGTGTAGCCTATGTTTAAAGCTACACTGTGTGATATTTTCCCCCATCTAGCGGTGAAAAGGTATATGACCAGCCAGTAAATATTAGTTTCTGTTCCTCCCAATTCCGATTTGGTTTTAACTCCTACGGTGGCCGATTTAGTCCAAGATTAACATGGCTTCCAGTTCCACCTCGTCCATTAGTGTTCCTTCAAGTGATGAGGTTACTTTAGAAAACTATTATAATTTGCAGTTATTTAATTTGTCAGTTAACATGTAGGTTATGACATCTATGTAAAATGAATAATAGTTTTCCGTTTTCGTAATTTATTTACCATTTCATTGCTAACATCAGCTATCAGGTTCCCAGACGAATGCAAGCTAATCTTAGTAAAGTAACTTTTATCAGTGCTATCGTTATTCTGTATATTCTGTGTAATCCCCCTCTTCACATTCGACACGGTGCCATCGAGTGTTAAAAGGCGAAGCTTGAATTTACGGGTATGTCCCTCTTTGGCTAATGTACTTTCAAGATGGAGGGGCAACATGGCGACCCCCATTCGAACCCCTTACCCGTATGTATTTTCAATGGCATATTATAAACTTACGAGAATACTTTATTACTTGAAAGAAGTAAATATACATTAATGAGGATATATATTTTTGAAAGAACTAAGCGTTTTTAGCTAAGAATAAACTAAAAAAGTTACACAGTGTAGCTTTAAGAAATATTTGCATTTATATACTGTATGTATATATTTATAATTTATCTTATATAAAAATATAAATATTTTATACATACATATAACATATTTTTCTTAAATATATACATGCATGTGTGTGTATTTATATATAGTACATAATAATAACTTTTAATGACTTATTCATCCATTCAACAAGCATTAGAAATTTAAATGTAGCTCCATTTTAAACATTTGATTTGTTTCATGTTCAAGCTAGTTACACATTTAATTTAAATTAATCTGATTTAATTTAAAGATACATTTTTAATGATTTTAAGATCAATTTAAAACTGTTTTTAAACACCAAACTTTAAATATCTTATTTCACACATTCAACAAAAGTTAGAATTTAAATATAAACGTCTAATTTATTCTAATGAGCATTAGAATTTTAAATGTAGCTAAATGTTAATTCCATGTTCGATGAGCGTAAGAAATGTATATTTTATGTAGGATATTGTTCAACAACAATTAGAAATTGACATTTTAAACATTTTTAACGTTTTAATTATCCCCGTTCACAAAGTTTAGAAATGTAGGCTACTATTAAATTATTGACGTAGCGTACTAGAGACAATCAAGCTCCATCTCATTTATCCCATTCAAAATCGTCCGCTACACAAGCGGGTGGTAAATAATCCCATTCCCCTCCCAACCACTCCCATCATCCGCACGGGCTCCAATCCGCGCTCACTCGCTCTCTCTGCCGCTACAGTGCGCGCGCTGATGCCGCAGCTCCAGTCTCTCTCTCTCTCTCTCTCTTTCTGAGCGATAATAACACAGCACAGTCATGGCGACAGTGACAGTCCAACCGCTCACCCTGGAGCGAGGTGAGTACTGACAAACCACGTCCATTCAGTCCTCGCTGCTGGAGGCAACTTCAAGATTTTGCGCTATTCGTTTCTCGGATTTTTGCATCATTGGACTTGGTTTTGGATGTTTGGTGATGTTGCCTTCTCGGTTCGGTTTGTGTCCGTCAGGTATCATGATGGTGATGGTGATGAACAGAACATGCTCTGTGCTTCAGAATCCATCAGTGTGCGTTATAATAATGGGATATGTATTCGGTTCATTTTTAATAAAGCACTTATAGGTGCTAATTTTATACACGCACTTTGCTGATGCTCAAAACAACGCACCGTGTTTTCTTTATTTCGTCGTTGTTTCACTTTATAGAAGATTCTACAACTTCTCTGTGTGCAAAATTGAATTTTAAGATGGGCTATATACTTCAATAAAATAAAAGAGGATTATGTTACGAAGAAGCGCGAATACTGTACGCGCGCGATGATACTTACATGCATCTGAATGGGGGAAAAAGAGAGAAATATGTCAACGTGACTCGCCATGTGAGCAGAAGCTTTTTGATATTATTTAATTTATTTTCAGCGCGGTCAGTGTCCACGATCTGAACTGTCACATCAGCCCGAGGAGACAGTGAGTGCAACAATATGGGCCAGCAAATGAACTGCATTTCATAGCCTACGATTATACAGCAGGTCAAACAGTAGCCTATGGACACTCCAACCATTTCAAGCGTCACTCAAGCAAAGCGAAGGAGATATTTATAGAGAAATGAGATACCTCTGGCATGTGCGCGCGACGTGCTGTGGATATGTGGAAACTGTACATTGCAACTAGTAGCGATGAACGAATTGTTGTTTTGAGTCGGGTCTTTAAAACGAATCAGTTGAACCGACTCACAAAACCTGTCTGAATGATTCGTCCGCGGGGTTCTCGAATCAACTAACTCGTTGAACCGAGAACCGTCTCTTTTGAAAATGATAATGAGCCGAGGACCAATGAGTGAACTGATAATGTAGGCTATAGTCATGTTTAATAGATCGGAAATTAAGTAATAACCAAAATGTAACGAATAAAACGAATGTAGCCTATGATTAGGCTATATGACGTCGTACAGAATGTTTTGTTGAAATGTGCATAAGCTTTTTAAAGGGTTAGTTCACCCAAAAATGAACCCAAGAGGAACGAGTCAATTTGTTTATTGTTAATGCAAATTCAATTTAGGTTCTAAATAATTATTTATTATGAGTTGAGTCAAGTCTGCCTACGTAATATGGCTTTATTAGGACATTTTAAAGCATGTAATACACCACACTGAAATGTCAGGGACATAAAAGAATCACTGGATTGTGTAGAACTGATTCTTATGCAAATTAACTGTTCCAAAGAACCAGTTCATGAAAATTGGTCTTCCCATGACTTATTATAAAGACACTGTTTGTTTACTACAAGCAATGCAATCATGGCATCGGCAACCCATTCAACCAATCAGAACGCTAATAGGAGCACTCTAGGTTTATCACGTTAGTCAATATGGTTTGATTTATTTGCAGTGTATGTTGTCCAAAGTAATAGATCATAAATATTTAGAAATAGCAGGAATCCATTGCATTGCATTAAAATGTGTTAATTAAATTACAATTCTCAACTTTTCAAAAAAGTGTACAAGAGAAACTGCCAATGGGGGTCCGGTTTACAGTATTACAGTATATTATTTAAACAGAACCTCCAAAAACAATTACATTTAAGTGGATTTATTTTGTTGACATATTTTGGGCAATGCCAGAAACCCCAGGTAATGCTAATGTTAATGCTTAATGATAACATTTAAACAGACAGTTTAATGACAGCAGAGATCCAGTACACCACAGGCCTCACATTATTCAACATCTCTTCTAATAAAACTACTATGCTTGCGGTTACACAGGGATAGTGAGCAGGGATAGTGAACTGTAGCTATAATTTGATCACAGAGAAAATAACCATGTGTGTCCCTTCAATTTGGGTGCGGACGGTTAACTGAAGGTTGTTATACTTTCCTGCTATTGTATTTAAATAACAGATGTTCAAAGATAAGAACAGCTCCCTGTGTTTGTGTAATCCTGGACGATGTGACTAAAATACAGTATGGAACTACTAATCTAGAAAACTACAAAAATCAATACTTATTCAACATTTGTGCAGGATAGACTCATAGTCCAATAAGAAACTCCAACCAAGATCGTAGATAAAGATGGAAGGCTTATGTTTGGAAAACAGAGCTGTACTCTGTCGAGATTTAAATCAGGGAATATCAGGATTTTGGAGTAGTGAATTCTGACTAGTGACCGGAGAGTTGCTCTGGCTTACTTCATTGCAGGGATGGACAGGCCATAAGGAGCTACGCAACTTTTCCCGGCGGGTCAGTGGGCTGTCGAAACCAAATTTAGATACAAGGAAGATGTATAAAAGATTAGAAGAGAGAGAAAAAGTTTTGACAAAAGTAATGGCACATTTTTTAACTCATGCCGACTTACCATATAGAGTGCGAAAAACATTACTCCAAAAGAGTAGCATGTGAGAATTTGGAAGACAGTGGGTGGAAATTACCTACTATTTCCTCTGAGATTCTGGAGTGTACAATCGATGCACACTTCACCAATCTCTTGAAGCCAGTGGAGAGGAATTGCGAATGGCAGTGAAGCAATGCAACTGATGCTGTAGGTCATAGGTACTTTTTTAATGGTCGGAAAGTAAGTTCTTCACCAAATGTAGTTCATACTCAGACAGTAGGCTATGTGATTATTTTTATGCAGCTCACTTTTTTTTCAACCAGCCCTTTAACCCTCTGGTGCTCTTCGTTTAGAGGTTGCATTGGTTGTCCATAAGTGACCAGACACCTAAAAATTTAATTTCCTCCACCCCAGTAAAACGCAATGCAATTTATTTTTCTTCAATATATTTTTCTTTTTAATGTTGTATTTTGAGATGATTTGATGGTATTTTTAATATTTATGCAATAATTATGGTCTATTTTTGCCATTGAAAATTATATATATATATTAAAAAAAATTATTATTGCAGTATTTCAGGTTAAAATAGAGACTAGGCCTTCAAAATATTTTTTTACAATATCATGCAACCATGGGTGTAATCACTAGAGGTCTCTATGGAGAATTCCCTAGTTCTCTTTTGAACACATTTAATGTTTGTTTTTTTGTTGTTGATGGATTTGAATATATTTTTTAAAAATCTCAAAGACTACACTCACCTAAAGGATTATTATGAACACCATACTAATACTGTGTTTGACCCCCTTTCGCCTTCTGAACTGCCTTAATTCTACGTGGCATTGATTCAACAAGGTGCTGAAAGCATTCTTTAGAAATGTTGGCCCATATTGATAGGATAGCATCTTGCAGTTGATGGAGATTTGTGGGATGCACATCCAGGGCACGAAGCTCCCGTTCCACCACATCCCAAAGATGCTCTATTGGGTTGAGATCTAGTGACTGTGGGGGCCATTTTAGTACAGTGAACTCATTGTCATTGTCAAGGGAGGGCGCTCATTCGGGCTGAGCCCGGCCAGGTCCCATGGGGGGAGGCCCGGCCACCAGGCGCTCGCATGCGAGCCCCAACCCCGGGTCTGCGCCAGAGGGTGGCTTGCCTGCTTCAGGTTGGTGGAGAGTTCCTGCTTCAAGTGGAGGAGTTCAAGTATCTTGGGGTCTTGTTCACGAGTGAGGGAAGGATGGAACGGGAGATTGACAGACGGATCAGTGCAACTTCTGCAGTAATGCGGTCGATGTCTGTCATGGTGAAGAAGGAGCTGAGCTGTAATGCGAAGCTCTCGATTTACCGGTCCATCTACGTTCCTACTCTCCCCTATGATCATGAGCTGTGGGTCATGACCGAAAGGACAAGATCCCAGATACAGGCGGCCGAAATGAGCTTTCTCCGCAGGGTGGCTCCCTTAGAGATAGGGTGAGAAGCTCGGTCACTCGGGAGGAGCTCAGAGTAGAGCCGTTGCTCCTCCACATCGAGAGGAGCCAGCTGAGGTGGCTCCGGCATCTATTCCGGATGCCTCCTGGACGCCTTCCCAAGGAGGTGTTCCAGGCACGTCCCACCGTGAGGAGACCACAGGGAAGACCTAGGACACGCTGGAGGGATTATGTCTCCCGGCTGGCCTGGGAACGCCTCGGTATTCCCTTGGAAGAGCTGGAGGGAGTGTCTAAGGAGAAGGAAGTCTGGGCGTCTCTGCTTAGACTGTTGCCCCCGCGACCCGGCCCCGGATAAGCGGAAGATGATGGATGGATGATGAGTCGTGCATTTAAATACAGATGTCACTCCCAAAACTTTGTGTTCTCTAGGAGGCACAGGGAGACTTCCTGCACAAATCCGGCAATATTGGAAAAAATTTACATTGCGATATTTAGTTTTTCTGTGATTATATATTGCGATATAAAAAACAATTTCACCAGATGACTTGCTCAGCTCAATTTGTAAAGAATGAATCATTCTAGAATAGTTGGGGTGATTTTGTAGGGGAGTGAATCTGCATAGAAAATAATAAGCAAATTACAAGCATAGACAATAGAAGAAAGAAACAACTGATATAAGCAGTGCTTTGTGTCTTTCAGGTAAATCTAACAATATTCAGATAGAGAAATAATCAGAATAATCAAATGTAAAATAAGTCTTCACTGTATAAATGAAATATAACTAATATAATGAATTCATTAATTAATACAATTGATCTTTGTTAAAGCTACAAAAGTAATTTTCTCTTTCTCTTTTGTTGATACATTAGACTGCTGTCCCTTTAGGACGAATGCCTGGACCTAATATACTAAATGACAAGCATCCATTTTCTTTCGCAATAAATGACTGTGTTTATGAGGATACTCGCCAAGACGGGCATTTTGCGTGCAGGTGTCCGTTTAAGCTCAAAAGAAAGAGAAAGAAACCTGAATTCGGCGTTCACGTGCTGTCTGGGTGGCTCTGTGTGTGCGCACAGAAAACAGTGTTTTACAGTCTAGATGCCTGACTCGACTTGCAAATGATAATCGTTCACTCTATGATGGTTAAACTTTGCAATTAATCCGCAAATCACGTGTTCTGAACCGGGGTGCAGCTGGCCCTTTACGGATCACAGATCAACTACGATCCCTATACTTGACATCGCACATCCTGTGATGTCACAATCGTGGATGTACACTTCGCGATATTGATGCTAAAACGATAGTAAAGTTAATCAAGTCAGTATAATCACAAACATAAATGCAATCAAATGTGCCTCCAATCCCTAGTTTATTGAAAATGTCAATACAATTATGTGGGATTAAAAGGATTCTCTGTGATTAGCATTGCATTTTCCTCCTTTTAATTCTTCCATTTAATTGCTTTTCCTCTGCAATGTCAAGGCAATATTTTTGAACTAGACTACAGCAGGTGATAGTTTGCAGGCTAACTGAGGTTCCAGGCTGTCTTTAGGGTTGCATTTGCACAAAATGGATTTCTTTATTTCTTCATAAGATCTTGCAATAGTTCATGTCATATTGAATTTGGTCCAAAGTACTCTTTTTTTTTTTTATTCAGAAAGACAAAATTCTTCCAAGTACTTACTGAAACTACCGGTAACTTAATTAGTTACTGTACTTACTGAACTTACTGAAACTATCTAACTGAAACATGAAGTGTTCTTCTTTTACAGGCTGGAATTTGATCAAATTTCTTTTGGAAGTATTTCAGAGAATATTGACAATATCAAGACAGCCATCAAAGTATTCACTAGTTCAAAAGCTTTGAGTACAATTTCCAACCATTGTATGGTTATACAACTCATGCAACGTACCATCAAGTTGTATGGCATAAAATAGCAGTGATTTAATCTTTCCTTTAGGCAAAATTGTTTCTGAACCTTTTCTGTCCACTTTAGTCCATCCATTCGAAGATAAAAACCCAGACCAGACTGAGATTGAGATCAAGGGATCATATCTAAGACTATTTTTATCCGAACAAGACTGTCTGTGTCACCAGTAATTGTGTGCATGAAAAAGAAAGGGTCTAGAAAGACAGACAGTGGTATCAGTCTGACATCAGGGGACAGGCGCTCTGTGAGGTCATTTGTGTGGGACTTCCATAGTGCTCCGTCTGAGCTATTATACTGCGAGGTGATTTATGTGCCCTTTGCAGTCGGGAATGTCACAGTTGGGCCAATTACGGATAATTCACAGGGTTTGATAAAGTGAGATCTTGGGATATGTGTTGGACACCAGAGGTGGGTACTGCTGTGTGTCTGCACTAACTCCTGCTGTTTTGGCAGGCCTGCTGTTCAGAGAGCAGTTTTTTCTTCAGGCTTGCCTGACCCGTAAAGGATGGCCGTCTGAATCTGAAAAGTGGCAGATGGCCAGCACTCTCTCAGGAAATACATTCAGGCATACACAATGAGGAAAACAATGCACTCCTCAGGAAAATAGTTCTGTTAGAAATGTCTTGGCTGACCAGGTTTTTTGACAACCAAAAAGTGTAATGTAATGAATGACAAGGGGATTATTAGGAAAACAGCTTAAAGTTAACATGAAATCAAAATTGACCATTTTTATTTACTGAATACATGTTCATGGTCTTGCTGTGCACAACATCAAAACATATTAACTTGAACGTCTCTGAAACTTGATTACTTTTCAAATACTAAAGTTCTGTTCAAAATAAGACGAACTTTCAGTGCAGAAAACTGATGCGATAAACATTTTAATTTGAATGAACGCCTGTTAATGTGTCTGTTCAGACTGACAAACCTTTTTTTTTTTTTAAAGAGAGGTGCTTTTCTCTATTCCATTGCACTGCAAAGAAACCTTTGAATCACACTTTAAGATTCACACTTTAGGTCACATGCCCAGAGATGAAGCTATTATATAAAACAATGACTTGGTGGTGTCGAATACAAAAATATGAATTGCTATTTGAAAACACTTCCTTGTAAATACTTCCTTTGTTCTCCGTGACAAGCGGGTGTCAGAAACTGAAAGTTGTGCACTGCAGCCCTTGTCTACTGCTGTATTTTGCATTGGTCTGAACAGACAATTGCATGCTGAAATCTGACAGTTGGTGTTAACAGACTAAGGTATACTCCACCCAAAAATTTTAATTCTCTATAACACTTTATCTTATGGTCACCTAGTTACATGTTACTACATGTACTTACTACAGTAATAACAGTAAATTATGTATAATTACAAGTAACTAACTCTAAACAAAACCCTAACCATAACTCTTTAGTAAATACATGTAGTTAAAGGTATAGTTCACCCTGAAATGAAAATAAAGTAATCTTTTACTCACCCTGCTGTTGTTCCAATGCCCTATGTCCTTCTATCTTTTTCGGACATCAAAAGGATTTTGAGGATCCCTTTACAAAAAGGATACAAAAGTATCACGCAATTATACAGTGAGCCGTGCGCCATATATGTAAAGTGTTCAGGAGACATACTATAAGGTTTTGCATCAGAAACCGTATTATTCAGTCAAAATACTGAGCTCGGCCGTTACTCTGCGCGCGTTCCTGTGAGTGCGTGCGAGCCGTCAGCAGCCCATGCTTACTATAACTCGCATTGTTATCACGGTACCCAGGATAAGCACACACACACACCATTTTGAGAAATCAGGCTCAATAGAAACAAACGCGACTCTCGTCTCTTCTATAAGGTAAATAATAAGAAATAATACAATAATACTAATAATGAGGTAAACCTCCTGAAGTTAATGTTGTGTACCGGTTATCATGACAACATTGCGTGAGGGGCTGCTGACGGCTCGCATGCACTCACAGGAACGCACAACGGCCAAGCCGTTTCTTTCTTGCAAAACCTTATAGTATGCCTTCTGAACATTTTCCTTATATGGCGCATATATGGCGTATCTTTTTTGTAAAGTTTTAGCCTGGTCGCCATTTACTGCCATTATATGAAGGAGCGCGTGCAGGACGTTTTTTATTTTATTTCTGCTTTTGAGGTCCGAAAAAGATAGAAGGACATAGGGCATTGAAACAATCGCAGGGTGAGTAAAAGATGGCTTTATTTTCATTTCAGGTTGAACTATACCTTTATGTAAATGTTTATCACATCGATTTCACACAAAGCGATCACAATGGTAATCCATACGACCCCAGAATCATTGTATTCTGAAGCTAAACAATTGATGTGTGTGTGTTTGTGTAAGAAAAAAAAAAAAAAAAAAATTGAACTACAAACCTTTGCTTCTGGCTAACTGTCACACGCACATTAATGAGAGTATTGTGAAGCGCCATGTCAGCACATTGTAAAGCATGGCGAAAGCAATGGACAGAAGGGATGGTTTATAGTTTAAAGCTTTTAAATATGAATATTTTCTACAATATAATTTCTACAATATAATCCTTTTTACACACCTATAGTTTCATTTCAGAAGACATTGATTCATCAACTGAGGTTGTATAGATTACCATCATGAGTTTTGGGATACAATCCACTTGAATTATATAGAATTATATGGATTATTTTCTAAGAAACTACTGAATGTTTGATTTCATCTGAAGAAAAAGTCATATACATCTGGGGTGCTGTAGGGCGAGTAAATGAGAAAGTATACCTATAAGACCCAGTTGGAACATGGATGTTAAATGGGTTACAAATGGCATTTTATGCTGACTAAACCAATATCCTTTTATACATAAGTAAACATGTGTTATTCCAAACTTCATATTTTCTTGTTTGGTGCACATTGGACTTTTCTTCCATTTACATTTAAAGTTAATTTTTTTTTTTAAATGACGTAAAGAAGTAAAAATTGCCACTTGTTAGCTTTGGAGGTGTTCAATTGTCAACAAGGATGTCACTTGTCACACTGCACCTATAAACGATGCTATGCAGTGCTAACATTTGCAGATGTATGATGATCAACAGAGATGTTCATTTACCCTGTTTTACACAGGTTCCTCTGCAAAAGTGCTAAACAGGTTTTATATTTATGAACTGTAAAGTGGGACTCATTATATCATTATATCATGCCACCACGTTCTCGTGATGCCATACACCAATATCTTAGCGGAGTTGCAGGTTGGAAACTGCAGGAGTTATGGTGCGTTCCATTTACCTCAGAGGGGGGGATGTCACAGCTGGGAATGATCATAGATGGGAATGGTCACACCTGAGTTGACCACGATCCAGTAAACAGGCCAGAAAACTAAGATTGACCCATGCAGGCAAACATTTGTTCACTCTAAAAAAAAAAGGTTCTATATGGCACCAAAAAAGGTTCTTGGCTCGTAATCATAGGGGAACCTTTTTTAGTGCTATATAGCACCAATTTTGGTTCTTCAGCGGTTCTTCAGCGGTTCTTCAGAGGTGCTATATAGCACCTTAGTCAAAGAACCAGTGAAGAACCTCTGAAGAACCTCTGAAGAACCACTGAAGAACCACTGAAGCACCAAAATTGGTACTATATAGCACTAAAAAAGGTTCCCCTATGATTACGAGCCAAGAACCTTTTTTGGTGCCATATAGAACCTTTTTTTTTTAGTAATCAGTATTTTGCACAGATAATGCAGAGGTACCATGTCCACAAATAGAGGTTGGATAGTACTGTGTGCACCACTGTGTTTTATACACAATATATTACTACTCTTTTAATATGGTTGATGCGCTAAGCAGCTATATTGGATTCTGAAGTTGGGGTTGTTACACTTCCCCCCTCACAACTACGACTTGAGGGGGCATTCCAGTTAAAAGTTCCTACTGGAGAGTGGGGACTAGGACTTTCCCACTTCCGAGGACAAATGGAACGCACCATTAGATGTTGGAATTTCCAACTCTTCAAGTTGAATGGAACAACAGACCCTCAACTCTTTGCAGTTTAGGTTACATTTGCAAATTGTATTGCACTATACAGACAGAGCAGATTATTTGTCAGCAGGGAAATTGCCATTCAAATACGGTACAGACAATGCCCAGTCACAGCTTCAACAGTGTCTTCAACAGAAAAATCATTTGCTATGGATTCAGTCCTCGATATTCAATTGTGGGCTTGCAACATGTACGCTCGCCACAATCTTGCCACAGAGATTGATGTCCTTGTTATTAAATCCTGTCTACAAGAGGAAACTTCCACAGTGCTGAGAGTTATGAGTTGTAGTCTCACTTGAAAGACAACACAGAGTCTCTGCAAAAATCTGGTCTCTCCTCTAGACAAACAGCGTCCTGCTGCACTTGATTTGTACTGTTGAGGTTTCTTTGTCTACTGTAGGTATTTAAATGTGTTTCACAGTATATCTTTAACTTTTAAAGGTTCTTTCTAGCTTTGAAATTACTACAACACCCATCTCTGTTAAAAAGGTTGATTTTTGGTTAAAAACCAAACCACTCTACATGTTTTTACCTGATGTTTTCTATGTGTATATACCGAGATCAATTTATATTCACTTGTTCCACTTAGGCTAATGGGTTCATCTAGCTCTTAAAGTAATTAATAATCATGCAAATGAATTCTAGAAGACTGCACTGTGAATACTGAATATAAATTCCAATGCAAAACCTGCTCTTACTGTCATCCTCATTGAAATTCAATTTCTCATTATGAATGTGTAATGTTTGAATAGTGGGAAGTGTAAGAGGGTCCCCAGAGGAAAATTGTATTGCTCTTTCAAAATTTATGAGACTTTATGAAGAAAGTTCTCAGATTAATTTAATGTAGGTATCAACTTTGTCTGAAAAGTTTCTTCTAAAATTCCTATGAATTTAAACAATAAACAATAACCAAATGATTGTTGACATACAGCCCCATTGAAAAAATAACCTAAGACAGTTTTATGGTTTTAGCTGGTTTAAAGGGTTAGGTCACCCAAAAATGAAAATTAGCCCATGATTTACTCACCTTCAAGTCATCCTAGGTGTATATGACATTCTTCTTTCAGAAGAATAAAATCGGAGTTATATTAAAAAAGTCCTGGCTAATCCAAGTATTATAATGGCAGTGAATTGTTGCATCATTTTTGAAGTCCATAAAAGTGTATCTATCCATCATAGAACTGCTCCACACAGCTCCGGGGGGCTTAATAAAGACCTTATGAAGTGATGCGTTTGTGTAAGAAAAATATCCAAATTTAAAACTTTATAGACTAAACTTCCTGACTAACTTCCGGCAGATTGCCATACGCATCGATTTACGGCAAAAGAGTAACCCTTGACCCTTAACGCATGCGTATTGACGAACACAGAAGCGCAGAGGATAGAGAAAAACAAAACACCGTTCATGAATTAGAAGTCTAAAACGAGAATTTTTAAAGAGAAATGGCGGAGGATTTCGATATAAGAAGAGGGGCTTGAGTTTGTTGCCCAGCCCGATCCACGAGAGGCGTCAAAGCTTGCGATGCTCCTGTACATCGCATCAGGGGTTACTCTTTCGCCGTAAAGTCGACTTTTGTACCGCTGACTGCCGGAAGCTAGTTATTTTAGTCTGTAAAGTTTTTGGGTGAACTAACCCTTTAAGGTGATTTTAGGAAGAATGATGAGTTTTAATGACTTTGGATTGCAGACTTGTAGGTATCTACACTGTAAAATATGGCCACGTTCACACTGGTCACATTCACACACAGGTTATTTACGGGAGTGACAACCGCATTCAATAACCAAACTCACACCCATACATTTTCAGGATTCACAACAGCATTCTCGGAAAACCCACACTGTGTGAACGGAAACGGACTGGACAACTAGTTGTCTGACACGTCATACGAAAGAGCCGTTCTGCCCTGCACAAACGCGCGTCTATCACGTGTTGCGTGTTTTCATGTGTGGCTTCGATAACTTACAGCAACGAGATATGAGCTGTGTGCCATATGAAAGTTTTAGATACAGTCAATGTTCTACACCAGTGCATCCGTCAGTTTTGTGTTGAACGCTCGACTCAATTTCTCCACCCCAATATATAAAAGCTGTTAGCAGTTAATAAAGGTTTGACGGATGAATTCGTGGCTCGAATGGATTTTCAGTTTTACTGATGTCGCTATCTTTGATATTACTTTGGGTTTGATGATTTGAACATATACAATGCAATAACAAATAAAGTTCCAAGTGCCCAACCAAAAGGGAACACTAATCACCATAATGGTGAGTGCAAACAAAAACAGTTTAGGAAAATCAACATGACTTTATGAAGTCAGCTTATGTGATGTTCTCTCAATTTTTTCAGTTGTATTGACAATTCAACATTCAAGATGACTTTGGGAAAGGAGTGAATGCCATTAAAGATAACTGCAGAAGTGGAGGAAATGAGTGAAAAGTCTATTAAGAATTGCCCTGCCTCAAAAAACATTTTTTGCTTGACAAAATGGCACTCAAAAGCAATCAATTAATCTTTACTTGGGTTTTCTGAGTAAACAAGGCATAATATGTGAATAGTACAGATTACTAGATAAAAATTAAGACATTAAGTAAAATTAACAATAGTTAGAATAGCTGTTGGGTTTTACAGTTCAGCTTTGCAGACTCTATTATTCACACATTAAAAAAAATTGGGTATTTTCTCTGGAAAATAATCAGAAAAACTCTCCATTTGTTGTCAACTCATAGCTGTCTAGGAGAAACAATTGAAGTTTGTGATTCAACAAATTGAACATAAATTAGTAATATATATATATATATTAATATATATTAATATATATAAATAATATATATATATTAATTAATTAATTAATTAATTAATTAGTGTAGTGTAGTTTGGTACACAGAAAGGCTGAATACTCTCTATCTCTGTGCTATCCCCCCCCCCCCCCCCCTGCTTACTCACAGATCTGTGTGGGCAGGCAAGCCCATGTGGGTTTTACATTTAAAGATGCGAAAATTATGCAATCACTCTGGCTTATTTCTTGTTGGAAGACCACACGTTACGAGAACAGATACGTAATAGTGTACTCTTCCACTCAATTTCTAACCCATTTGCAGCCCCCTCCACTGCACTTACCGGTCTCCCTAGTAATGTAGTTTAATTTACCAACCACAAACCTGTGTGTACCAAGCCCTTTAAATGTCCTGTTTGTGAGCCTGAGCTAGTAGACTTGATGTAAATCCCAGGCTAGATCGACACAAGGCCTTGAGCTGCCAACATGCACATCTGAATCCGACAGATTTTGCTCTTTGAATAACAATGTGTGCTATGATGTTTCCCTTTTCCTGCTAAATGATGACATGCGTCACTAAGATGTGTGTGAAAAGACTTGAGACTTGTACTAATAAACCAAGCCCAGGTTGGCTGCTGCTCACTGAAAGCCAGAAGAAAACCCGAGGCACCACGGAGAATTAATCCTATCTGTAATAGCTGTGCATGATGCAGGAGCTTGAAATGCTTTTAGAAGCTTTTTTCATCTTATAACTTTGTTAATGGATGAATTTATCTTTGAAATGCTGTTTTGTGTGTCCCTCGAAGATATAGTCATTACCAAGCTCCACAAATGCATTAATCAGTCCATTTATTTTTTATAAATAACTTTGCCCACTAAATGACATTATGGTGATTGATCTTTAGACAGTTAATATTAAGGCATTAGACATCCTTTCCTTCCCTGAGGTTATAGCATTTCAGCTCAATGTAGTTAAAGGTACTGTAAGTGATTTCAGCCGTTTTGCTAACTTCCACTACAATGAGATAATCCCATCCCTTCAACCACATGCCTCATGTAAAAGGCAGTGGTTTCTGATTGGGTAAAAAAGCGTGGGCTGCTCTTTTATCTTTTTGTGATTTACAGAGCTATATCATAAAGTAGAGAAATTTTGAGCAAGTCTAAAATATGCAATTGTAAGATACATTGCCGTCAAATATGACGCAACATGTTCCTATTACTTTCTGCCAAAGGCGATTATGTCCCCAAAACTTTCTGAAATCCCTACTAGGGATGTATCTACTACATCTTACAGAGAAAGCATCACAAATTGCCGAGCATGAGTATTCATTTAGTTTCTGTTATAATGAGTAATTGTTACAGTTGTCATCATCTGCACAAAGCAACTGACAAATTCTCTCCCACATACAGCTCTTAGACGTGCTCCTCTCTCTTTTCCACAACTGCCTATAAATTCTAGTGAGCAATATGTAAACAAATATGTTCCCAAACAAATTGATAAACATTTACGTACATCTGCAGTCTAGAACCCCAAAACTCTCGTATTCAATGCGAAAAACAGTACTGTCAAACCAAAGGGCTATTCGTCACCTGCTAATCTGAATTTGATTCTGGATTTGAATTGGTTAGCATGAATGGCCCCCTGTCACAAACTGCTCCGAGACTCGAAGGTAGATCCAATTGCAGCTTTATTTGAGGGCAATCCAAAGGCGTAATCCAAAGTACAGGCAAGAGTCATACACAGGCAGGCAGTCAAAACCAAGAAACAAACAAACAAACAAAACAAGCAGGGACCAGAGGCAAGAGAGTAATCCAGGGAACAGGGCAAGATATCCAAAAACCAAGGAACAAGAAAACCAGGAGAATGCTCAGAAAGGCAGTGTAACACTATAACAAGACTTCGCCGTGAGTGAATGAATGACCATGGTATAAATAGACAGAGACTAACAGGATGGTGAGACACAGGTGAATGCAATCAGTGAATGAGGTACAGGTGAATGTGATCAGTGATAAGTAATGATGAGTCCGGGCCCGTGGAGAGGATGATGACCTGGAGACTGCGGCAAGATGGGAGGCCAGGGCGGATCAGGCTGTGCAGGCGACCAGGACGGATCAGGCTGTGCAGACGACCAGGGCGGATCAGGCTGTGCAGGCGACCAGGAAGGAGACGACCCTTCAGGCGGCCAGGGAGGAGACGACCCTTCAGGCGACCAGGGCGGATCAGGCTGTGCAGGCGTCCAGGAAGGAAACGACCCTTCAGGCAGCCAGGGCGGAGACGACCCTTCAGGCGGCCAGGGCGGAGGCGACCCTTCAGGCGGCCAGGGCGGAGACGACCCTTCAGGCGGCCAGGGAGGAGACGACCCTTCAGGTGGCAGGAACAGACACCGGTTCAGGAACAGACACCGGCTCAGAAACAGACACCGGCTCAGAAACAGACACCGGCTCCGCGGAGACCATCTTGTCCTGGGACACTGGTTCGGCGGAGACCATCTTGTCCTGGGACACTTGTTCGGCGGAGACCATCTTGTCCTGAGACACTGGCTCGGAGACGGCCATCTTGTACGGAGACACTGGCTCGGAGGCGGCCATCTTGTCCGGAGACACAGGCATGGGAAGAGGAATAGGAACAGATTCAGGCTCGGCGGGACGAGACTCTTGACGGGCTGACGTGACGTGAAGCTCAGTCTCTGGATCGGCAGAAGTGACGTGAAGCTCAGTCTCTGGATCGGCAGAAGTGACGTGAGGCTCAGTCTCTGGATCGGCAGAAGTGACGTGAAGCTCAGTCTCTGGATCGGCAGAAGTGACGTGAAGCTCAGTCTCTGGATCGGCAGAAGTGACGTGAAGCTCAGTCTCTGGATCGGCAGAAGTGACGTGAAGCTCAGTCTCTGGATCGGCAGAAGTGACGTGAAGCTCAGTCTCAGGGGCTCTCAGTCTCAGTCTCAGGGGCATGACGCATACTGCCTTGGCTTCGGCAGATTTGGCGTGAAGTGCGGGCTCGGCTCGACTGGCGTGAAGTGCAGACGGTGACATGGCGTGCCACGGAAGGAAGCTCTCCAGACATCTGGAGAGTGCCTCTCTCCAATCCAGACCGAAAAGATCGGGGAGCTCCCTCGGGTTGACCGCCTTAGCCCCCAGCCGGTAAACACAACTTAATTGCCTCCCTCCCTCTGAGAGCAAGAGGCAGCGAGAGGAACAAACCCCCAGGTGTACTGGAACAGATTGCGGCTATCCAGGGCCAAGGCCGCGACCTGTCCAGCGAACTCCCGGCTCATGCTGGGAAGATCAGGCGAGATCCGTTCTGCTGGATTCCTGGAAGTCATAGCTGCTGGATCGGGGTGAGGTGAAGTCTTTTGTTACGAACTGCTCCGAGACTCGAAGGTGGATCCAAATGCAGCTTTATTTCAGGGCAATCCAGAGGTGTAATCCAAGGTACAGGCAAGGGTCATACACAGGCAGGCAGTCCAAACAAATAAACAAACAAACAAACAAAACAAGCAGGGACCAGAGGCAAGAGAGTAATCCAGGGAACAGGGCAAGATATCCAAAAACCAAGAAACAAGAAAACCAGGAGAATGCTCAGAAATGCAGTGTAACACTATAACAAGACTTCGCCGTGAGTGAATGAATGACCATGGTATAAATATACAGAGAGTAACAGGATGGTGAGACACAGGTGAATGCAATCAGTGAATGAGGTACAGGTGAATGTGATCAGTGATAAGTAATGATGAGTCCGGGCAGTGAGTTATGGGAAATGTAGTTTGTGAGTAATCATAGTCTTATGTGTGGAGTGCCCTCTGGTGGCTCTCAAGGGCACTCCAGCTGTGACCGTTACACCCCCGTTGAAATACAAGGTACAATTGCAATTCAGCCAAAGAATATCCAGATACTACCTGTTTATGAAAAGCATGTTACAGTGAATTGATTTTTTTTTTGTATACTCCAAGAATGAACTGGTGTGATGTAATTTCGAACAAAATCAGGCCGTTCGTTTGGAGTTCACTTTGGGAGTTCGAAACAGCTTGCCAAAGCGAACTCTCTGGAAAAGTTTACTACGGATGGTAAACACCTTCGTACTACCATTGGTCCATGCCGATTATGTAATAGGTAGGTGTGCTCTGAAGCTCTGCCTTCTTTCACAGAAAAAAACTTTTCTGGTTCATTTGGCCTGTTCAGTCGGCTGAGGTTAGACGTCCATGAGCAGTGTTGTAGTCGAGACCAGCTCATTCGAGTCCGAGTCGAGACCGAGTTCAGAGAGGGTTGAGTCCGAGTCGAGACAAATTGTTTTGACTGAGGGTAAAGAGAAGTTTCATAACTTTATTTTTTTAAGGATATTTAAATATACATGCAGTGAAGGTAATGTAGGTAGTGCATTGCCTGGACCACATTTGTGTGGTTATTAATGTTTCATATATTTTTAATGAAAATGAAAAGAGGCAGAGTGGTGTTTTATGACATATTTATCCTGGAGCGCCTTAAACGCGCACACAGCGAATTGGACTCGCGAATGGATTCAAAATGTTCAAGTGTCCAACTAGACGCGGTAGACTCAATTTTGACGCTCTTCGGGTTTGGTGTGAACGCAGCATTAGACATTTTTGGGGGAAGATGTTCAGTGTTGAGACTGTCAGCAGTCATCGTATCTGTATTCATTTTATTATTTAATAAATGTATTATTTAGGCCTTTATTATTTATTTATTATTTAATTTGGTTTTCTCTGACACTTTTGTCCTACTTTGTAAACAGAAAATGTATTAAAATAACACAGTTGAGAAATAATGTAGCGTAGGACCCTGCATTTGACCATAGTTGGAACTGTACTCCTTTTTTTTTTGTGTAAAAAAAAAAAAATGTTTAATTTCTACAGTAATTATTATTTATTTACATATCTTTATTATTATAGCTTCAATTATTCTGTCATCTGCTACTAATTGTATCTAATGTTTTATTGTTGTCTAATGTTTTATTTTTTATTAATTTATTTTATTTTCATATTATGTTATACCAAAACCAATAAAAAGACAATAGAAGAGAAATAATGTGACTTTCTGGAAAGTGGGATCACTACAGGTTAATGACAGGTGGACACAGTGTAAAATAGAATCGGCGGGCGGTCACGGGTGTGGGAGAGAACCTGGCGGGAGTCTTTGCACTAACATCTCAAATCATGCGCAGTTGCGCACAAGAAAATCACCAATCATTGGACGTGTCAATCAAACATCAATTTAAAGAAATATTAACGTACAAATATTTTGAATGGGACTCAAGTGGACTCTGGAATAAGTCCAATTCCTAATATGTTCGAGTACGAGTCAAAAGAAAAAAAACTTTGCCACGAATATATCCAACGCTATCTCACGACCAATACGTGGCTAAGTCGTACGAATTTGTACAACCTCACTCGCATGAATTCGTACGATTTGTCTAAACTGCAGTGACGGGTAGGTTTAGGTGCAGGGTTAGGGATAGGTAATTTGTATGAAATCCTACGAATTGGCCAACTTGTCAAATATGTAGGATTTAGCCAAAATCTCATGAACTCGTATGAATGAGGTTATACAAATTCTTACGAATTAGCCACGCCATGAGATCGGGTTGGTATTTCCTGGCCTTAAGGGGCTATTCAGACAAAATGCATTATTGTGTTTATAAACATGAGAGTGGAGCGACTGGAAAATAATAAAAGGAAAAGAATGCAATGTCTTAATACACGTTTTTGAAAGTTGAACATGGCTGATAAAACAGAAAGACACAGCGCAACAGTGACATCAATCTTGTGCATGATTACATAGAAAAAAACACTGCAGTGGTTCTTCTAAACAAATATAAACATTTGGATTTAGTCTTAAATTACTGTAATCATTATGATAATGCAAATCTTTCACTTTTGACCCCCCCCCCCCATAGACTGATGACTGATGTATTTATCGAAACTTTAAATAGTTTGTACTATTCATTATAAAAAGAAGGAAGGTCTTAGGCAATGTGTATGGCACAACACATTTTTGACATCTATAAGTTGAGCTGAAAAGCAGCTTAAATACAGTCACTTTCTAAAATGACAGTTAATGAGCGAGAGAGACCAACGAACAGAGACAGAAACATCTGAATCAAGACACACAAGAAAAGTATGAGTCACAAAGAGAGAACAGAAGTGAGAAGGAGCAGAATATCATCCTTGGTCATTCGCTGACCTCCTGGTAATGAGACATGAATGTGAAAAGGAGTGTTCACACAGTTTCCTGTGCTGGCTGAAAGGACACCAGCATGTTCAAGATGGCTCATTACCCCATACACGACTCTAGACCGTCCTCTCGGCAGAAATCCGCCGGTAATGACGGAGCGTCAGGAGGCACAGGATTAATGAAGTAAAGGTTGTCACACACTGTGGAGCTGCTGTACATATGCGGATCTATGAAAGCTGCCACAGGGCATGACTGCAAAGTCACATTCACTAATCTGATGTCATGCACTCTGTTGTTGGGGAAACAGAATGAAATGTCCAGTGAGTTGTGCTAAAAGTGTGTTCAGTTCTATAAAGATGAAGGTGAATCTGGCAACATTTTATTACATTGGTTGTTATGTATTGCGACAGTTCGGAAATTAAATGTCCGGTGAGTGGCAATAGAAGGTAAATGCGTTTGAAAATAATATAGCACCTACACTAAACTAGCCTGATGTTGTCATACTCAGATTCTAGTCAGAATATGAGTCTGATACTGCTCCATTGGGTTGTGATTATGGGAGCGTGTTTCAACCGAACCAGGAAAGAAAATGCCTCTGCACTCAATTGGATAAACCTACAACCAATCAGAGCAACGGAGCGACGCATAGTTGTCAACAGAACTTAACTGCACGCATGCTGGAAGAAGTAGAAGAAGAAGATGAATGTAAACGATCTTTGCCGGTGTTGTAAAAAAGAATTTAAGGATACACAGAGTAGAGAGAAATAGTAGAGGTGAATGCATATACGAACAAGTTCTCTGTTTAGAAGGAATTCAACCCAACTGCTCTTTGGTAACGTGGATGATTAGGTTATGTTTGATCATCCGTCCATCATCGTACAAAACCCGCCTTAACAATTTGATTGGTCCAAACAGCTGTGGTTCGAGCATAGTTGCTCCATAATGGATCAAGTCCAGACCGAACTTCCCGACCTCAAATGTTGTGGGCGGGACTAAGTTCGGCTGGCATCCAGGCTAACACTAAACACTACCGTAAACCAAACGTGAGGTAAAAACACATTTGCTGAATCAACCATGCAAAGTTAGCTTGCATCTACAAGTCTTAGAACTTTTTAATCGTAACTCGTGTTTCATGGGACTCACACCCAAGCGCTCTGCAATGTGCAATGTTGTACCAGGTGAGCTACCGAGCAAGTTTACAACATCAAAAAAGCCATACATAAGGAACTATCTATGTGATGCAAATGTAAAAATGCATTAGTTGACAAATCATGTACTATGGTAAAAATGTTGTTTAAGCAATAACATTGTTTTGTGCAAGATATAAATCTTTGTTCATCTATAATCTGACCCTGAAATCATAATTTGTGTTAAAAGGAATAAAAGTTCCTTTAAAAAAAAAACAAAGGATGCTGGCATTTTAAGCATCAGAACTGCAGCAAGGCCAGAGATCTCAAAGCCGCTCAATTGTAGTAACTTGGACCTTTATTCTGAGCATTACATTGTCAATATTATGAAGTGTACCATTGAGTCTAGGGCTCTGTCCCAAAAGCTATAGAGCAACCCCTTAAAGCATCATAGGCACACTCCCAACAGGGAGTCTGTTACAAAAGTAATGCTTTAGTTAAGCAGCCTTCTAAGATAGCATCGATAATGCTAACGTGCATGGACTTAAGCAAGCATGGTGAGGGAGATGAAGTGAAAGGATGGAAGTGAGGACTTTAACATTGTGACAAATGAGCACTACTAACTATACAAATCACTGGATGAACAGTGCAGTTCAAAACTGAAATGGTGGGTGCGAGCCACTGAATTGCACAAAATTGATCCATTCACTGGTGAGTGAAACCTGCTCCCAGTGGGAAATATACTGCGAGTCTGTGAGTATTTTAAAGTGGTCATAGGCAGCAGTGCAGCACTCTGAAAATGTCACGGTCGCGTTACGGGTGATCCAGGTCTTTTCCCAATCCTATCTTCTGCTCTTCTCTGTTGTCATCATTTCCTGTCTCTTTTTCTCTAAACTATCCCAACAATAGGCAAAATGTCCCTATTACTGCTAATTAATTTGGGCTTATATTGTAATATTGTAAAATACTAAAATCCTAATATTAATTTAAAATGAATGTATTCGATTGTAATATATTTTAAAATGTAATTTATTCCTGTGATGGCAAAATTTAATTTTCAGCATCGTTACTCTAGTCTTCAGTGTCACATGATCAAATAATTGTAATATGATGACTTGGCACTCAAGTAGGATTTCATCAATGTTGAAAGCAACGAGAAGCTTAATATTTTTATGTGAAAATCGTGATGCATTTTATTCAGAATTCTTCAAAAGAACAGCATTTATTTGAAATAGAAATCTTGTAAGAATATAAAAGTGTCACTTCTGATCAACTTAATGCATCCTTGCTGAATAAAAGTAATACTTAAAAAAAAAAAAAAAAAAAAAAATATATATATATATATATATATATATATATATATATATATATATATATATATATATATATATATATATATATATATAGTATATTTTAGAAATTTACAGTATAGGCTAAAAATAAAAAAATGTATGCAAAAATTGGTGCAATTCAGCTATGAATATTTTTGTTATGACAAAATTAAAGTCTCTGTCCATCACTCTCTGCTGCTGAAACTTTGATTTGTGCCTTTGTTACATCCAGAATTGACTATTGCAACAGCATTGTTTATGGCACGTCATTCAAAGTCTAAATAACCTCCAGAACATCCAGAACTCTGCTGGTTCACTGCCACTCTCATGACCACATCACCACTGTCCTTCAAAAGATTCGCTGTTTTTCCCCGCTCATTATTTGCAAATCATAATATCCCCACAGCTCTTCTTCTTGGGTGGACCAAAACCAATTAATGGATCGTATTTACTCATCCTTATGTCCTTTGTAATGTCTAGTGTCTTGGTTTTGTTTCATGTTCATATTTTCTGTTTGAGTTTAATCAGTCATGTTTCCTGGTTGTCATGTGATTCCATTGTGCCCTCATGTGATCATGTCATGTGCGTGCGTCCCTAGTCTCTTGTGTCATGTTAGGTGTGTTCAGATGACGAAACAGCTGTTCCACGATTGGCCAGATTCACCGCATGACAGCGAACACGTGTGTTTCGTGTTTATTTTAAAACCTTCAGTTCCACTAATGCTCACAAATCTCTTTTTTATAACATTAAAACCTCCTTTCATGTAGTCGCGATGTTATATTGTCATGTTTATCAAAATAAAACTGATAAAAAACGTAGACCCCACTTCATTGATAGTGTAGGCTTATATGTTAAACTTCCCGTTCTTATACCCGTTCTTTTTGAATAATTTTAAGAGCCTGATGAAATCGATATAAATATGTGTTTAATACTGCAAAACACGCTCAATGTTACAGTCACTGCCCTTGCTGTCCAGAATAAAAGAGTGAAGGGATTTGTGGAAACTGTGGTTCCTAATTATTGTGATCCAACATTTGCCTCGCATTTCAGGATGAAAAGACAAACATGTCCTCTAATATCTTCAATTGTTGCGTATACCGAGCTGCAGCGGACACATTTGTAAACAACTTTAAGTCTTTTTAACATCGCATGGTTTATATGCATGTTTCCGCTGATTGGGCTGACATATTTGACGCACCCACCATACAAGAGAAAACGTATCTCAAAGCCAGTTGCACATCGTTTCCAGGAAACATGTCGTTCAACCTGGAAACGAGAGCAAAACATTGCGCACCGTTTTGTGCTTGAACGTGCCCCAGTTTTGTCATTGGTACATTGTCTTGATTGTTCACATGTGTGTCTTGTTTAGTCATTAGTCCTTGTGTATTTAAGCCTTCGTGTTCTATTGTAAATAAACTGCACTTGGGTTCTCATCAAGCTTGCCTCCAGTGGATTCCCATTGTGACATCCTTATTTTGTCCAGGGAACATACATATATACAGTGAGGAAAATAAGTATTTGAACACCCTGCTATTGTGCAAGTTCTCCCACTTAGAAATCATGGAGGGGTCTGAAATTGTCATCGTAGGTGCATGTCCACTGTGAGAGACATAATCTAAAAAAAAAAAAAATCCAGAAATCACAATGTATGATTTTATAACAATTTATTTGTATGATACAGCTGCAAATAAGTATTTGAACACCTGAGAAAATCAATGTTAATATTTGGTACAGTAGCCTTTGTTTGTAATTACAGAGATCAAACGTTTCCTGTAGTTTTTCAGCAGGTTTGCACACACTGCAGGAGGGATTTTGGCCCACTCCTCCACACAGATCTTCTGTAGATCAGTCAGGTTTCTGGCCTGTCGCTGAGAAACACGGAGTTTGAGCTCCCTCCAAAGACTCTCTATTGGGTTTAGGTCTGGAGACTGGCTAGGCCACGCCAGAACCTTGATATGCTTCTTACAGAGCCACTCCTTAGTTATCCTGGCTGTGTGCTTCGGGTCATTGTCATGTTGGAAGACCCAGCCTCGACCCATCTTCAATGCTCTAACTGAGGGAAGGAGGTTGTTCCCCAAAATCTCGCAATACATGGCCCCGGTCATCCTCTCCTTAATACAGTGCAGTCGCCCTGTCCCATGTGCAGAAAAACACCCCCAAAGCATGATGCTACCACCCCCATGCTTCACAGTAGGGATGGTGTTCTTGGGATGGTACTCATCATTCTTCTTCCTCCAAACACGTTTAGTGGAATTACGACCAAAAAGTTCTATTTTGGTCTCATCTGACCACATGACTTTCTCCCATGACTCCTCTGGACCATCCAAATGGTCATTGGCAAACTTAAGACGGGCCTTGATATGTGCTGGTTTAAGCAGGGGAACCTTTCGTGCCATGCATGATTTCAAACCATGACGTCTTAGTGTATTACCAACAGTAACCTTGGAAACAGTGGTCCCAGCTCTTTTCAGGTCATTGACCAGCTCCTCCCGTGTAGTTCTGGGCTGATTTCTCACTTTTCTTAGGATCATTGAGACCCCACGAGGTGAGATCTTGCATGGAGCCCCAGTCCGAGGGAGATTGACAGTCATGTTTAGCTTCTTCCATTTTCTAATGATTGCTCCAACAGTGGACCTTTTTTCACTAAGCTGCTTGGCAATTTCCCCGTAGCCCTTTCCAGCCTTGTGGAGGTGTACAATTTTGTCTTTGGACAGCTCTTTGGTCTTGGCCATGTTAGTAGTTGGATTCTTACTGATTGTATGGGGTGGACAGGTGTCTTTATGCAGCTAGCGACCTCAAACAGGTGCATCTAATTTAGGATAATAAATGGAGTGGAGGTGGACATTTTAAAGGCAGACTAACAGGTCTTTGAGGGTCAGAATTCTAGCTGATAGACAGGTGTTCAAATACTTATTTGCTGCTGTATCATACAAATAAATAGTTAAAAAATCATATATTTTGATTTCTGGATTTTTTTTTTTTAGATTATGTCCTCTTAGCTCAACACAGTCTTAAATATCGTTTTCTTGATTTACCATGAGTACCATGTTTAACCATGCCTAATATCGACCTAGCTTACTGCAGTGAGCAACAAGTGTCTCATAGTAGCCGCAGAGTGAACGCACAGAGAAGCATTATAACATAACTTTCAACACACTCAAATAATAATCTGATATAACAGCGCTAGGTTACCCCATATACGCATGACCGTAAGAAGCGAAAGTGGTCGTCTGCGGCATAAAAGCTCCACGAAATCAAGGTGTCGTCAAGCTATGCCTTGAAATGGAATAAGTGAAGTTAAACGTTTTGATTAAGCGACCTCTAGCGTTGAAAAATTACATATTGTGGCTTTAACTAACAAGGAACTCCTATTAACATATTAGTAAGTAATAGTGCTCAGTTGAATGTGGCAGTTCACTATTAGCTAATCAGTAACTACTTATTTTTTCATATCTCCCAGAGGACTACTAAGAGCTACTACATACAGGTTCATAATTAACTTGAATAATGGATAATATACCGTATAATCAATTCTAAAGTGAAGATCATGGTAACCCACTAGTAATGACTCAAGTATTACCATATCCTTCAGAAGGAACTACTAATTATTTGGATCATTATTCTAAAGTGAAAAGCATGATAACTCTATAGTAATGACTGAAGTCATTGTAAACTTTTGAGGTTTTGAATATAATGATACTAATAATTACATACTTCAAAGAAATTATTAATTATTTGGAACAGTATTCTAAAGTGGAGATCATGGTAACCCACTAGTAATCACTGGTGTAAATGATATTTATAATTTCATTTTATTTCAACTTTATTTCAATCAATAAAAACTATTTTAATCATGTTTGTTTTAGTTAACAATAACAAAAAGCTTTAAGCATGCAACAGGCCGCAGTTTATGCCATCATGTCAATTTTTCACCAGAAAGCATCAGTCATCAATTTTTACTGACACGTTGTGGCAATAGAGTGATTAATGTCATGCTGACATTCTTCTGAGGCAGAGCCAAGTGGGACATGCCAGGACACTGCTCAGTTATGGATCTAGCTGTCAGTTTTTGATAGAATCTAAGCTGCTTTAATAACAGAAGAGCTTTAATTTGACTCTATCATTTTATCAGAAAAGCTTTCAAATATAGTGCAATGTGACATATTAATGAAAAATGAACCAAAACCACCCATTTGGGGTTTGAAATCTCCTCTCAATGTGACTGACAGAAAGGCCTTCAAACTGCAAGAGATTTTGCTCAGATTGTTGCATCTGTTGTTGTCCCATGAGCCCACAGGCCATAATAGCTTTTGTGTCTGCTCTCCTAGTCCCGCTGGGTTCGGTTTTATTAGTTCCTGTCAGGGTCTGGCCTACTTTGCTTTGCTGTCTGTGTTCGAACAAAGTTATTATCTAATGCAGGCTAATATGGGACAGAAAGACCCTCATTTTTGTCAATTTGTGAGACAAAATTTAGAAGGATTTTTCTAATTTTTCACCCCAAACAGTTGCACATTACATTAAATGGGTGTAATTTTTCACGGTCCAAAGATGAACGAGCTCAATTAGCCACATGCTTGCCTTGACACAAAACAAATCACAGCGAGTCGTGCACTAAATGTGACCAGAGGCTCAACCATCCATAACGTGATCTTTAGCTATTTGTAAAACTACACTTTTTTTTTAAACCACAGACCTTCGACACGGTAAGTGACAGATATTCATCACATAAGCATGCTTGTAATATACGACAGTGGATACCTGTACACAAACATTTGCTGACAAGCTAAATTATTTAAAAGGCAAGAAGAACCATGTCGACCTTGTGAGCAATGTTACAACCATAACAGGAATGACAAAAACGTTTAGTTTTGCTGAAATACTTCTTATGTTTTCACATACTGTATACTACATTGTGTGCTAAACATTTTAATTTGTATGTGTGTAATTAAAGGGTGCAGTGTGTAGTATTTATGAGGATCTAATGCAATATAATATACATAACTAGGTTTTCAGTGGTGTATAAAGACCTTACATAATGTACCGTTATGTTTTTATTACCTTAGAAAGAGCCATTTCTATCTAAATACACCTCGGGTTCCCTTACAGTGAAATTGCCATTTTGCCCAGTCATGTTTCTACAGCAGCCCTAAACGGACAAACTTCTCTACAGAGAGCTAGTCACTCTCTGCTCTCTCCGACAACAACATTTTTGTCCTGTGTCGGCTCCCGTAGTTTCTATATGTGCTTTGAAAGGGAGGGGTGAGCTTTGGGTGATTGCAATTCCCAACCTCACAGCTAGATGCCGCTAGAATGCACACACTGCACCTTTAAATGTTGGCTACACGATAGGCGATTACACAAGGTTGTAAACTTTCAAAGCTTACCAGCCAAGATATTGTATATATTTATTTGCATGCTAGTCTAAGATGAGACTGTTAAAAGACCTTTTGACCTTTTGATTGGGACTGCAGATAAGGTCATAGCCTGTGTTGCTGTCTTTCATAAATTACAGGTCCACTCTGATGCCAGATGTTTCTAGTTAGTCGTGAAACAGAAAACTACAACTAACTTCGAGACAGTATAAACAGTTTGCAACCCTGCATTAGTTAGTTCAATTACAAAATATAATCCATGAGTTAATGACAACATTCTCTTTGTTCTCCTATATTCTGCCATGATGTCCTTTCTAGTATAGCCTAATACTCCGTCACTAAAGCTATGTTGGTGTGACCTATTGTGCGATATACTGCTGTAGAGCAATCCACCCCTTTGGCAAAACTTTGTACCCGTTCACCAAACTTACATACAGGGGGGTTGTTTGGAAAACAAACAGAAGCCATTCACCTTATTAGGGGTCAGTATACCATCAGAATGATATTGAAACTGATATTTCAAGGTAGATAATCTTACATAAAGTTGCTTTAAAGAGTCGGTCATCATTTACTCACCATCCTGCCATACTAATGATTTCCTTTGTTCAACAGAGTGCAAAAGAAGATATATAAAGAAGTGTAATCTAAAACAACTACTATAAAAAAAACTGTAACACATACAGTAGCCCCTCTTTCATGGGTCTGTATTTTCAGTTGAGCCAATCCAATCTCAATGCAGTTTGTAACTATTTTATGTTTTGCCAGAATTTGGCAGTGGCTAATTCATATGAATTTGAAATCTCATTCGTATGTTTCGTACACATCTCCTTACGCCAAGTGATGGTTATGTTTAGGGATGGGTTTAGGGGTGAACGTTCATGCATACTTTTCAAATATCCTTTTCAAATTGTGCAAATTCAGACAAAATCGCTAAAATAATTCCGTTTTCGTGTTGAGATTGGGTTGGCCAATCGAGCAACTGCCATTGAGAGGAATGAGAATAGTTACGGATAGCTCTCTCCAAGTATATTTAAACTTTTTGATTACACAGAAAGTGAAAGCTGTGGCAAAGACCCATATGTCATTTTTGAAACAAGCCATGACTGACCCCAGCGAATGTGTGTCCTGTAGGTCTGCCGAATATCAGGGGTACAGCAGAGTGATGTGTCTTTTGCTTCATGTAAAGAGAGCACTGATTGCTTTCAGTGGCCCCTCTGGCCTTCAGCGAGTCTATTTTCCATTTTCCCAGCAATCGATTCGCTGCAGCTCCACCATCTCTCTGCCCTTTACTGCAAACTTTACCCTCTCTCTCTCTCTCTTTTTGAATCACGGTGCCTCAGTTACTCAAACACATCTGTGTTTTCTTTCTCTCTTTCCATCTCAGATGTTACCAGGGCGATTGAGCTGCTGGAAAAATTACAGGAGTCAGGTGACGTCCCAGGTCACAAGCTGCAGTCCCTGAAGAAGGTTCTACAGAGCGAGTTCTGCACGGCCATTAGAGAGGTGAGACTATTGCTGTCACCTCCAGAGTTTAGCACCATATTCTACGGGTGACACAGTTAAGATTTAGATTAAAGGTGCACTACGTCACTTTTCCGTCGCTAGAGGTTGCCTATTCAAAACAAAGGCCAAGTTTGAGCGCAGAATCTTGGGACATGTGGTCTTCACCTCATAGCCGGTGGAAACTAATCGGGATAGGACTCGGGCAGAAATCATCTTCATGAATGCGATTATTAACGTGACTGCAGTATGAAGCAGAGCAGGGCCGAGTGTTTTGGAGCTGAGCAAAGCCGCATGAGCGATTGTTAATGAGATGAATGCAACACACGCCTCGCGAGCAGCAGGACTTTTATTTTGCCACAGTCGCTGGCACCACTTCTGCTTTTCCGGTCATGAGTATGAGGTAATGAAGCTCTGTTTATCATATTAAATATATTTGAGTGTGTTGAAAATGAAGTTATGACGTTACTCTGTGCGTTCGCTTGACGGCAGCTATGACACTTGTTCACACTGCAGTAAGAGTAAAGTGTTTATGCAAAATAAAACCGGAAACCGAAAGGCGACTCCCTCACAAGTCCCGGTTCCTTGGTTAAAAAAGCAATTTTCTCACAATTTACAAATAGTTGGAAACATTTGGGATATTTTAAGTACTCAACTGAACAAAATATATAACACTGGCCTAGTGGTTTTTGGATATTTTACTGAAACATTTTTGACATTGTGCACCTTTAAGATAACATAATTATATTAAAGTGGCAGTTCATCCAAAAATAAAAAGTACTCACCATCATGTCTTTTTTATCATTATTTTATGTGGAATATATAATATATGTGACCCTGGACCTCAAAACCAGTCATAAGTCGCACCGGTATATTTGTGGCAATAGCCAACAATGCATTGTATGGGTCAAAATCATAGATTTTTCTTTTTTGCAAAAAATCATTAGGATATTAAGTAAAGATCATGTTCCATGAAGAAATTTGGTAAATTTCCTACTGTAAATATATCAAAAATGTATTATTATTAGTAATATGTGTTGCTAAGGACTTTATTTGGACAACTTTAAAAGTGATTTTCTCAATATTCAGATTATTTGGAACACACAGATTCCAGATTTTCAAATCGTTGTACCTCGACCAAATATGGTCCTATCCTAACAAACCATCGGTGGAAAGATTATTTATTCAGCTTTCAGATGATGTATAAATCTACATTTCAAAAAATGGACCCTTATGGACTGGTTTTGTGGTCCAGGATCACAAGATTTTTAGCAACATGTCCAAATTGCTGTTTTCTTGCATTTACAACAAAACTAAACGTGGTACACATGACTTGTGCAAAAACGTCTTCTGAAGCCATACCATAATTTTGTATAATTAGGTACGAACCTAAATATCAACTACTTTATTCTGATTGAACAATTACGACGTGGTATGATGTATAATTACAGCTAAACATAGTTATTCAAGTTTCATGTCTCTTGAGGAAGTCTGTGTGCTATTTTTTCTCACATATGAAATCATTTCTTTAATCTCTTTGTAATAATTGATAAAAAATACTGTTACATATATTGCTCATTGTTAATGTTAGTTAATACATTAACTAATGTGTCCTATTGAGATCTTATTGTTAAGTTAAACTTAAACTATTAAAAATCTATGTCATGAAAATAAAAACTGAAAAATGACTAAAACTGAAAATAGAAGTATTTAAAACAAATATACTAATAGTAACTAATAAAAATGATAAAGGCATAACAAAATGACTAAAACCTAAACTAAATTTAAAATGAGAACAGAAAATAAAAACATAAAAGCTAATTTATATTGTAATTTAATCAATACTAAAATTATATGTATTAACAATTTCAATGCCTATGAAGAAAATGAAAGGGAAAATGTTTCCAAAATTAAGGACAATTAACAAAAGCAGTTTATTGCAGATGAAGCATCTGCGCATCAGAGGCTGTGGTAGATATAGACTGAGAATCAATCAATTATAGGATGGAATCTCAGCATCATCTGAGGTTGACGTTAGTGACAGATGTGCATTGAGGGTGCGATGACAGGAGTGTGTCTGTCAGGCAGAGATAGTGGCGACTGATGCCTGTTTTACTCTGCTCCTCCAGTGAACTTGCAGAAATGCAATTATTCAGAGAATGAGGTTGACCTGGGTCACTGCGGTTTTAAGTGCAGCACCAGGGCAACATCCTCACCGCTTTAAGATGTCTCCATCGTCCATTTCCATGTTCAAACACCGGAACCGCACTAGCAAACAACTAAAAACCAATCTCACAGACAGACACATTTTTGTACTTTTGCCTGAGCAAGTGAGCATATGAACAGTGTTGCTCTGGTGGAAATGCCTTTTCCCATTTAAGGGTGTGTGCGTGTGCTGCACAACACATGGGCGAGAAAAGAAACCTATTATGTTAATTTGCATGTTTATTTAATTCATTGTTACAAGGATGATTATATGCTGCCTTTTAGTATGACACCACAGCTGTGCTTTCTGTCACTAGTGGGCAGAGCACGTATAATCTTCTGCTTGTTTATTTTGAAACAGTATGGGAGGATCGTGACCAGCTATATGAAAAACAGCTGGGGTACATACTCACAAAACAAATATTTAGACATATGTAGACAATGTCAGGTGAATTGAGATTACTGGCTATGAAAGTGTATTTTATTTTATCACTGACACATGAAGTGAACAACCACAGTTAAGGCTCATTCACACAAAGAACAATAAAGATAACAATAATGATATTATTAGACTATATTAGCGTCCACACTAAGGGACGATATTGTTCTGTTTATTATAAGCACACACTGCAGTTATGTTGTCTGCAGCTTTAAATGCTCAAGGCTGGAATTCCCGATAACATTGTCTCTTAGCGCGCTACAAAGACTCTAAAGGTGTAACTTAACTAAAGGTATACCATTTCTAGTCGTGTTCCCTAAACTATATCTCAGGAGGTTGCTTAAGGTAAACCTTCTTAAGTGCAATGTTACAATGTGCTGTCCGTGATGGTGGTGCTGAATTGGTTTACAAATGGCTCAAAAAACCCAGGCTGAATTACCGACTGCTTTTGACAAACACCAAGGTCATGTGGTAATGTAATTGCTCTCCGAATCTACATCTGAGTTTTCAAGAATATATCACTTCAAAATTCACTCTTTATATCCTTTGTAGACCCCCGCAGAGCACCGTGCGGTTGCGTATGCTATAATTTGGATGCATTTCTAGACTTGTATTTCTTTAAATGCTGGCAAGTGTTTACAAGAGCAAAATATTTCATCACCGCTCAAAAAATAAAAGGGGAAAAACACGTAAACATTTGAATTGGGCTGTTATTTATGGCAGCATTTATTCTCATCATACCAAGCATATGACATTTTATTTACAGTATACACAATTATGTTATGATTGCACAAGATATGCACCACGAGAGCAGCGCGTTCCGATCACAAAACTCTCCTCTCCACCGTGAATAAATCACAATCCAAATGTACGAGATTTTATCACTGACACTGAGGTGTTGTGACTGCACAGTTAATGTGAGAGAATCAAAGGTGAGCGGCGCGTGACATACGTCATGACCAAACGTTAGCGATTGGTTAGGCAGATCCAGAGTGACTCTTGGCAGATCCAATAGTTTTAAACTTCAACAGAGTAGAGTGGCCAGACTGAAATGAAAATGAAATGTACGAGAGTCTGGTAAGACCAGGCTACTGTTTGACTGCGTTATATGAGAAAACGATGCCCTTATGAAAGAAGCACTTCAGAAATAGTTGAAATTGCATTTATTATGACTTATAAATATAATTCAAATTACAAACTAAATTCAACGTGGATGTTTGATATAATTTTAAAATTATTGTGCAAACCCGCAACCTCTCATGCCCAAACGTAGCATCAACCCTCTACACTAACTGGCAGTATGCCATTTATATCATCAAAATATATTTTGCCATAGTCCTCATTTACTCCAGATCACATTATTGGTGTAAATCACTAATTTCTGTTATTGAATGACCTACTCAATAAAAGTGCAACACGCAAAACATATAATCAACAGCTACTATAGTGGAGAAAAGCTATAGCAGCAGCTGAATTTTGGGGCTGAACTCCGTCAAATTTTTCTTGACAAAGTCGGACCAACAAGATCTAAAAGCTGCTGGATTTACTGCCGTGGAAGGTGAAATTTATTTTGAATGGCAGCTTCTGTCATAATAGCCAGAGGACTAAAGTTTTCACAGATGAAATGACACTAAATGGCTCTGCGGATGGTGCTGTCTTTGATTTAGCAAAACTATTCACTGTATCGCTGCCATTGACCAAACTCCCCTCCACAATCATTCCCTTTAAATAGACTCCTAACCTTTACTGTATAATGGTTTGCCAGCTGATGTACCTTTGGATAATATAATAAAAAAGCTAACAACCATCAGTGTAATGACAATTTTATTACTTGTGTCAAAACACTTCAATTAGCAGAAATATATTCGTATAGACCAGGGGCGTAACTACAGACAGTGCAGGCAGTGCAGCCGCACTGGGGCCCGTGCGGCCGGTGGGGCCCGTGACGAACGCGGGCCCAGCCCACATCGCAAGCGGGCCCTGGCGATGAAGTGTCAGTGTGACAGGATGCGCCAATACCTTGGGTTCGCGGGGGCTCGAGCACCCTCGGGAAAAAAGGCTAAATATTCTCCATTCATTTTAACCAATAATAAAAACGAGTGCAGCTTTCAGACACGACTTTCATCTCGTTGTATAGTTAATTTGAGGCCGTTTCTATTGCGTTATTTTAATGACAAATGCGAGGGCATTAACGCGCATCCATATTACGAATCTCTCCGCTCTCTAGCAGAAAATCGACGTGCGCTCTCAAATGTCTCACGGCTCTGCTCTTGCTCGCATATTACGTGTGCGTGCTCAAACTGTGTTCTGTGCACTCGTGAATCTATTGCTCTTTCTCTAGAATTTTCTTCTATCCTGGATTTAATGTTGCCAGAAACTTTAGACCACCAGATTTTTCATGATTGACTGATAAAATAAATAACACAGTAGGTAAGCTACCTATATAAATTATACGGACTTCACCTTTGCTTCCTTTGAAATCTGATTTTAGTCAGCCAGTTCTCTAGTTATTTTATTGTTTAATAGGCCTAGTTATTTTTGAGTTAAGTGTTTAATGAATTATTTATTTAGTGAACTAGTACTATCAGATCACCAGATCTACTGTGTGGGCACTGGGCACGCACTGGCAGAAACATCGGCGCCTATGCGTTGTGAAATTAAATGCGCTGAATTTAAAATCACACGTCACCGCTCACTACACCCCGAAATGTGCCCTTTGCCTTGGTGTTTTATCGGAAAAAAAGACAGTAGCACTAGCAAGCAAACGTAGGCTATAGAAATACTTTGAGGAAACCAATAAAATGATGATTTTGCTCAGCGAAAGGCTCGTCGGACACAACTCAAATAGGTGACAGTACAGTACAGTAGCCTACAGATGCTTTTTTAAAGGATTTGGCGTATCTTATTAGCTGCCATGCCCCCATTCAAAAGGCTGTTCTTGTTTTAGGGCTGTTTCATTGTGTATATGTGTGTATGATTTTAAATTGTGTGTGTGTGTTTAAGTTTATTTAACACATAAAGTAATACACAGCTGTACAAATTTCCTGTCAGGGATGACACAATAAAGTTACTTATAAAGCTAGCCAGATTTTGGGACATCATTTGGGACTTATTTGGTGTTGATAAGTTTTTCGGACCTCTTTTGTCTCATTTAGTCTCTTGCCTCTCGTAGAGGAATGCAGTTGCTGCGTTTCCTGGGGTTACTGTGTTAAAAATACCAAAAAGGTTGCGGTAATTTCAAAACCATAGTGCTGATTTGGTACATCTGGCTTCTGCGGCCAGGCGCAAACAGCACAGCCACTGTAGCGTGTGTTGGAGAGAGGTGTACGCAAAGAGAACTGTTCAACTAAATATAAGAAACTGATAAGTGTTGGTCTAAATGAAGTACGTTAGGCACACAAATTTGCATATATTCCCTTCTAGAGCGCAGTGTGTGTGTGTGTTTGTATGTGCTTCATAAATGTGCAGACCAGGGGGCCCGTCGTAATAACCTGCACTGGGGCCCATCATTACTAAGTTACGCCACTGGTATAGACTGAGATGTAAAGAAACAGTGGTGGCCACTATCGTAATGAATTGTCAATAGTGATAAGGTATAGCTAATAGTGGTCCAGACCAACCTTAGGAACGAATGACTTACAGAAGGCATAATTAAATAAGAAAGTTCCGGGAAACACGTATTAACACCCAAGATGGCGGCGCGAGTACATCGCGAGGCTCTGGGTCTCTCCAGATTCTGCAAAATTGTCATTTTCTTGCTCATCTCGGGTCTGTTCATGCAGAACAGTCACACCCCTCGTTATGAAGTGCTTTGAGCGGCTGGTCCTGGAACACCTAAAAGACTCTCTACCATCCACATTGGACTCACACCAGTTTGCCTACCGCAGCAATAGGAGCACAGAGGATGCAGTTTCCATGGCACTGCACTCTGTGCTCACTCATCTGGACAATAAGAACACTTATGCACGCATGCTGTTTGTTGACTTCAGCTCAGCATTCAACACTGTCATCCCAACCAAGTTAATAGCCAAACTTGGAGACCTGGGCATCAACACCTCAATGTGTAACTGGATTTTGGACTTCCTAACTGACAGACCCCAGAATGTTCGATCAGGATTCACCTGCTCCACGTCCATCACACTTAACACTGGTGTACCACAGGGCTGTGTGCTAAGTCCGTTTCTCTATTCCCTCTTTACCTCCGACTGCAAGCCTGTGTATGGATCTAATTCCATCGTCAAGTTTGCGGATGACACTACGGTGATTGGGCTCATCAGCAACAATGATGAGACTGCCTATAGGGAGGAGATCCAGCACCTGGCCACATGGTGCACTGATAACAACCTGCTCCTCAACACCACCAAAATGAAGGAGCTCATCGTGGACTTCAGGAAAGAGTCAAGAGGCACACACGACACCATTCACATCAATGGAATGGCTGTTGAGCGTGTCTCCAGTTTCAAGTTCCTGGGGATCCACATCTCGGCGGACATGTCGTGGACAACCAACACCTCCAGCCTGGTCAAGAATGCTCACCAGCGCCTTTTCTTCCTGAGGACACTGAGGAAGAATCAGCTCTCCTCGGCTATCCTGGTGAAAATAAAGGATAATTATGAATTTACCTGCTTGAGCAGGGTGATTGCTCCCTTGAGGATCACACGTGACATCCTAAATCTTGCGTGCTTCACCTACTATCCTGACCGCTTGCTTTGCGTATTCTTCAACACCAGCCTCACAGAGGGACGCCTGCCCATGGAAGGTCCTCGAGGGAGCTTCGTTGAATATGTGGAGTGGGTACTGGTATGGTGTGAGTCCCCCTTTATCGTCTGCCCCATGCCAGCCCCACTCCAGACCCTGACCACTCACTTTGCGTATTCTTCAACACCAGCCTCAATGAGGCACTCCTGCCCATGGAAGTTCCTTGAGGGTGCTTCGCCGAATATGACGAGTGAGTACTGGTATGGTGTGATTCTCCCTTTATCGTCTGCCCAATGCCAGCATGACTCCAGACCCAGAGCCTAACCAGCCTTCAGCCAATCCCCTTTATGACAGAGCCCACCGTAGACTCAGAGCACGAAGCAACGAAGATCGAGCCACGAAGATCGAGCCAAAATGATTGCCAGATGCCACATTCATCCTGAAGCCACAGCCCACTGAGGAGTCTGAACAGGTGTGTGATGTAATGTTTCAAGGTTTACAGTCTTCTCTGGTCCCATCTAGTTCCTAGTCATCTTCGTCTCGGCTGGTTCACCCCAGTTCCCACCTTTGATGCTATTGAAACAGACCAGCTCCAAGTCGACCTAAATCATTATTGACTCTGCTCCGCTCCAAGTCTCCTTTGTCGAGGATGGTCCCAGCCTCCATCTCCCGCTTCCTCAGCCTAAGCCATCCAGTTCCTCTTCCTCACCTCCACCGTCTCCCTTCAGCCCCTCGTTTCCTTCAGTTTTTCCGCCCTGCTGCTCAGATATGCCTTAGGCTTCCCAGTCAACAGCTCTGCCTTGGTCTGTGGATCCCTCAGCTCCACCTCAAGCCACCAAGCCCTGGACTCCACTTTGGCTCAACGCTCCCTCTGCTCCACTATTGCTTAGACTCCACTGGCTCCCTCGTGTCTTTGGCTTCACCTTGGTCATTCATCACTCTGGCTCCACCTCAGATTCCTGAGTCTCGAGCTGTGCCTCGACCCTCCACCCCTCTGGCTCCGCTGGGCTCCTCGTTCCCTTTGGTTCTACCATTGTCCTCAGTTTCACCAATTCCACCTATGTCTTCACCTCAGTCACATGAGCCTGCAGCTCCACCATGGTCCTCCAGGCCTTCACTATCACCCTGGGTCTTCGTCTCCCTGGCCCCGCCTGGGTCTCCACTTTGCACGCCTCCACCTCACTCAGTCGGGCTCCTGGTTCCATCTTGCCTCCTCCATCGGGCCTTCATCCTAGCTTAACTCGGGTCGTCCTCTGGCTACTCCCGTCTTTGCCCTGGCTCTTCCCACCATTGTCTCCACCTTAGTGTTCCCTTTCTGCCTCAGAATTGCGAAGTCTGATACCTTGTGAAAAACACTGGACCGTGAAGAAAAAAAGAACTGTGTGAAACCAGATTGGAGCTTGTGATTTTGAGAAAGCTCTTGCTGTTTTTGTGGGTAATATACATCAGATGGGCTATAAACAGTTTGCTGGTATACGGTCTGTGGCTGGGATTAATGTGGCTATAACTATGCATGAGGAAATGTGCCAAAACCGGACTTGGAACATCTGTAGAGACATGCTTCAAATTGGATATGAGATTCAGTTTATAGGTTGCTACACACCAGATGACACAACATATGAATTGCTAAGTACAGTATCATTTTGTAGCAAAGTTTCTCATCAATCAAAGCGATTCACGGTCCATTAATGTAATAATACTTTTTAGGACATCAATTCACACTCCCAAGATCCATCAGGCCGAGTTTTACCGAGCTGTGCATGGATGCCCTATGAGCTCATTTCATGGCCCGGCAATTACACAAGGTATCATATGGCGCAATCTGTCTCTTACATTCCCGTAACAAGGGTGTGAAAGGACACAGCATCGACTCAATTTACAGCTCCAACAGCAAAGCTCTGCATGGCATGGGCAATGTCAATATGACAAAATGTGCCGTGAAAAATGTCCAACCAAAAACATTTAAAGAAGGGGAAAATGAGATGCCACAAACTTCAAGATCAAGGCTATCATAAACTATGGTGCTTCATGACGAGGTCTCAGTCTGGCCTATTCAGATGAGTTATCAGGCTCACTTAGCCGTGTGAAATTATTGCCAAAACAAGGACAAAAGTGGCCAGAACATACCCTTACAAAATCACTCATTCTTCATCTCTCATGTCTCCACAAAAATAAATCAATACATTTAATACATTTTGCATATTGAGTACAAGGTTAGCTTTACAGGGACAGCATCTACAGCATGCTGCCAATTGCCAGAAAAATATTTTATACTCAACATTTTTTTTACAGAAAGCATTTACAAAAGAAGTCTAATTTTAGATTTCTAGTGGTATAGGTATATGATCTACTGCACACTTTTCAGAAACACAAATGGACTAACCTACAATGATCTCTTTCACAAATAAGAATTCAGATGGGATGCTTTTATGTTGTGAAAATCATTTCCCACAATCAAGTCTGTCAGAGCATCACCACAGCAAACATGTATGATTTCAAATGAAACCCTCAGAGGAATACGACAACAGGGCCATTATCAACTGAGAGCTTAGTCCATCAATGCCTATGCGCTGCTACAGGGTCAGAGATGTCAGCCTCTCTTTTTATTAATTATGTCTTTTATAAAATGTGCTTGGCAGGATGGATTTGCAAATTAGAAGCTTTGCTGTGAAACAGGCTTCACTGAATTGACTGACTGAGCAGTGAGAGAAGATTTAAGAGAGAGGAGGGAGAACAAGGTTTCAAATGAAAACAACTGAAATCATATTTCTCTTTATAGACAGGGCACCATGGTTACACAGAGTACCTCATTGTGGCCTGTGGGTGGGTTTTTCCATCGGTAGTGAGAAGGCAGAGTGATACACCTCTGTGTGTGTCGATCTCACTGGAGTTAAAACAGATAAAAGCCAACCGAATACCCAGTGAGCTGAGAGGAAACAGAGTGATCCCTCGAGACATGGGAGACAGGAAGACAGAGAAACATGAGGGGACATGACTGTAGGTAGACATAGGAAACCTGGAAGAATGACACTAAATCTCACAAGAATGTAGACCAAAAGAAATAAATAAGAAATTATATTTTGTGTAAAGAAATGTATACCTGTTTTTAGGACCATCAAGGATTATTTTAATCTCAATTAAATTCATTTTCCAACAAATTCTCATTATCATTATGTGGAAATGAAAATCATCAAAATGTTATTATATTATTTTACTTCCATCAATTATTGAAAGCAGGGCATTATCACCAAAGTGGAACTAGAGAACAGTGATTAAATAGAGCCCTACTACCCAGGGCCGTTGGGTAGTTGGAATTTGGAAATTTGGGGGCCCCAAGCAAAATGGACATGGAGGCCGCCCCCAATACCAACCCCTACCACCCAATACCAACCACTAGAACCCATGCACGCAAAGCCTACAGCGACCACAGCATAGCCATACAGTATAAGTTCACCCACACTTTATATAAATAAAAAAGGTTTACAGTGTAAATACTGTTGTTGCTTATAATGTGCATAAATAAAAAATGTTTACAATGCAAATACTGCTGTTGCATATAATGTGCATAAAATTTGAACATTTTCAACAATTGAACATTTGCAAAAAACACCACTGTACCATTAAAAAATGTTTGTAACCCTTTAAGAAACCATTTTTAAAACATCTATAAACATAACATAGATAGACGGACCAGATATTCCTAACACTTAGTTAAGGGTTACTAGTTGGTTTGTAAACTGTCTATAAACATTATCTGGATGGTTATTATAAAGTTGCCACAGATGACTATAATACCTTGTTAAATAGTTAATAAACAGTACCAGTAAAACATGTGGGTTGTCCTGATACTGTACCTCAAAATGTAACAGGGTAAAAATTGCCACACAGAATAGAGTAACTGTTCAAGATCCATTGGTAACTTGTAAAAAATAATGTCATATTTGCATAAACTGTCACTACCGTATATCCCGACACTAGTACATTAAGATAAGCTATGAAAAAATCATGCTCCTCTGCCTCTTTCTGGTTAAATAATGTTTATAATAATAGTTAATATAGAATGCTATATTAACTATTCCAGGTTATTTCTATAGCATAAATAGTTAGTATAGCATGCTATGCCACTTTCATCAAAACCTATTACAAAGTCAAGTCAACTTTATTTATATAGCGCTTTTAACAATGCAGATTGTTTCAAAACAGCTTCACAGTGTTAAACAGGAAAATAATGCAACAGAATTTTATTTTATTCAGCCGTATAGCTAGCCTGGATGCCAGACGAACTTAGCCCCGCCCACATTTTTTTTTGCACGGGCAGTTCGGTCTGGACTTGATCCACACAGAAGTAATTATGCCCGAACAGAAACTGTTCAGACCAATGAAATTGTCAGGGCGGGCTTTAGACGATGATGGACAGATGATAAACAGTAACGTAATCATCCACGTCATCAAAGGCGCTTGGGTTGAATTTGTTCTAATCCTAAACGGAGAACTTGTTTGTATATGCATTCACCTTTACTATTTCTCTCAGAAATGATGATCGTGTTGGTAAGTACTCTGTGTATCCTTAAATTCTTTTTTTACAACACCGGAAAAGATCGTTTACACTCATCTTCTTCTTCTAACGTGACTTATTCTAGCGTGCACAGACAGGGTTGCCAAGTTTTTACAGCAAAACTCGCCCAATTGCTACACAAAACTAGCTAAAAACAAGCCCAATAGCTTTCCGGGTGGGGGGGTTCTCCGGGAAAAATGGCATTTGGGGGGTAAAATATGTGTTATTTTGGCTGGACTGGCTGCTAAAATTCGCATTCCTGGGTCTGTATATCACATAATTGGGGTCGCTTCAACCCGCGGACTTGGCAACACAGTGCATTTGAGTTCTGTTGACATTTGACAACTAACGTTATGCGTCGCTCCGTTGCTCTGATTGGTTGTAGGTCTATCCAATTGAGGTCTTTCCTGGTTCGGTTTAAACACGCCCCATAATCACAGCTCAACGGAGCAGTATCAGACTCAAATTCTGACTAGAATTGAGTATGACGACGTCAGGCTACCGTATAGCCATTCCGGAGAAAACTCCAGATAGCAATGTCATTAAATCTGATAAACAGTGATTCTGGAACAGATCTGCGTCTTCCTTATCCCATTAAAAAACATATTACATTATGTAACCATATTCCATCCATTCGAAAAAAAAGTTGCACTAACTGTTCGTTACAAGCAGCATTTGCAGTCAGGCAGGTAAGTTAGCTAACATAAACATATTTTTGCTAGCCTACCTGCTGCAAAATTACACCATTTTTGTACAAGACAAGTAGAGCTATTTTATCCAGTGTAATTTATCACTTACCACTATCTTGTTTTTCTTTTCTGGCTTCCTGAAGCATAAAATTCCGCTTCATGATGACTGCCGAGGAGGTTTTGTATTTTGTAGAGATCGCGTGGTTGGCTGGCTGCTGTCAGCGACTACTGAGAGGGGCCCCCTTGAGGGGGATCCCGATAACAGTGTCATTGCACTTTACTGCATTGACTATCAAAGGGGCGCTCACACAGTTTGTCGTTGCATTTTATTCTTAACCTGTCGTTGTCTTGGGGCCCCAGGCCAGCTCGGGGCCACAAGCAATTGCTTGGTTTGCCTGCCTTGTCGCGACGGGCCTGCTACTGACTACCTTATAAATCACATTACCAACCACAAATAAATTGTCTTCCAATAAAGTATGACAAAATAGTTCCCAAGGTGTGTTTTCTCAATCTCAGATCACAAATAGATGTTGAAAAGCAACAGTCAGCTCGATTATGTTTTTTAAATGTTGGCTTTGTTTTATAGCTTTAATTTGCATTTCAACCACTAGCTGTTTTTGTACACAACATATGAATTACACACTGAAAAAGCTTGACCTTTATTGATATTCATGCATTTCCCAAACACAATAAAAGATACACAATCCCCCACCCGTGGAGACGAACACATGCACGCACATATAGTTCCTGAAAGATTTACTTAGGTCTTTAATCTATTGATTTGTTCCATCTGGATGCATTGGTCCCTCACATATCTATTGAAGTTGAGTCAATAAAGGTAAATTGAAGTTTCTCTTAATTGCCATTGAACTAAACTTAATAAGCAGCTAAAAGGAAGTAACTATCGATATAGCTGTTATTGTTATTAAATCAGCACGTCTGTAAAGGCAATATTAATCCAAAATATAGACCTCTATAAAACTCTATAGAAATGACTCATTGGAATTCCTCCAAAACTTGTAACATTCTAAAACAACATTTGGAGGCAATAAATACTATATTAAGGAAATATTAAGGATATTATAACTTAAGGATGTTAGATCTCTGCCAAAAGTGTGTCTGCATGTGTCCAGAGAATAAAGTATAAAGCATACACAATGTTTATTATAAACTAGACCCAAAATCTGCCCTACCTAAATTGACGGTCAGGAGCCGCTACTTTATTAGATTATCATATAAAATGCCATAGCTGGTTGTTCCATGACGAAGAAAATCGTCATGGAACGACATGGAACGAATCGTCATGATGACAGAATTTTTAGGGTGCGAAGACTTTATTGCACTTGGAGCAAAACCTCAAGAGGCTTCCTGAACATGCTGTATTTTTAAAAAGATAAGTCAGACACAAAAAAATAGCAACTGTAATAAATAAATAAGGTGTACAACATGCTGTAGAATATGCTGTGCTGAAACAGCGAAGCTTTCACAGTGGAGTATATTTCAAATGTAGGATGTGAACATACTCTATTTTGTAATAGACACTTAGCAGCCTGTTTCATTTCTTTTCAAGCCATTTCTAAAAGCCATCCAATAGTTCCTGTCTGTTGAAAAGGTTTAGAGTTAGTGGTCTAAAGTCACAGAGCAACAGGCATAGAAAGAGACGCTTATGTATTTTATCACGCTAATCTCTCAGTAGGAGGTAAGTAAAACAGCTAAAGATTCTGCCCAAGGTTCTAGAGGACAGATTCAAGAGAACCTTGTTATTTAGGAGAGAGAGAGAGAGAGAGAGAGAGAGAGAGAGAGAGAGAGAGAGAGAGAGAGAGAGAGAGAGAGAGAGAGAGAGAGAGAGAGAGAGAGAGAGAGAGAGAGAGAGAGAGAGAGAGAGAGAGAGAGAGAGAGAGAGAGAGAGAGAGAGAGAGAGAGAGAGAGAGAGAGAGAGAGAGAGAGAGCTTCCTGTAGCACCAGCTGCGTTTCAGAAGCACTGGTTAATGAGATAAACATAGGTTCTTCAAATCCTCAAAGGACCTCAAGCTAATAGTCTCATCCCGGAGTGGTATGAAAGCAGATAAGGGCTCTGTACATGCACCTGTTTGTGAAAATATAGAATCGGTGATGAAAGCCATTGCATGTGTGAACTTTAGAAATGAGACTTTGGAGTTTATGGAACTGGATTAAGCTCTCTTCACTCTTTAAACCAAACAATATAAAAGCACGAGAAAGGTTTGCAGAAACTGAAAGAAGCATAAATCTAAGAATTATTCATGCCAAAATGTCAAACAAACTATGTAGACTGCATAGCATTTGAACACCACAGTGAAGCCACAGGTTTTAGGACATTTCTCATGTCCTACATCAGCGCATGTACATAAACACAAGAGAATGCTTAGCCAGTGCATCGCAAGAATGCCGTCCTGTCAAACATGCTTGTATACACTCTTGCGATGTGGTCACATTTACATTTATACACTGAAATGCAGTCATCTCAATAGGAATCCATGCGTTTGGGAATTTTACATTGAAGAATTTACCCATGCAGATTTCACATCGGATTCAAGTTTATTTCACAAATTCGCCACATTTTCCAATTAAAGCTGCTTGGTTTGGAAGTTACCTCTGAGTTAGTGGTGCTTCATGCACCACTACACTATTGACAAAGGGCCTTCTTTGCCCACAGAATTCCAAAAAAGATTTGCTTATGTGACCACAAACCAGATGCTATCATTCAGTTAGCTAGTCATAAACAGTTAACATAAACTGTTTCTTTGCCATGACAGTAGGCTGCATCCGAAATTGCATACTTCCCTATATATAGTAGGGGAGAATGTCTACAGTATTTCTCAAAAGCAGTATGTCCGAATTTACAGTACTCATAAAAGAGTAGCAAAAAGTACCCGGATTACCTACTTCTTCCGGCAAGATTCTGAAGTGTGTATATTTGATAGACACTTTACTATCCCATGAGGCCACGGGAGAGGATTTGTGAATGGCGGTGACATGACACAACTGATGCTGGCATGTCACATGATAAGGGAAACATGTCGAATGTAGTACATCTACATTACATTTTGACGACGCACATTCATACTATCTATATAGGACACTTTTTTAGTGTTCGTGAAATCGTCAAGAGAGTAAGTGATTTTGGACGCAGCCATAGTTGATCTGAGAACAAAAAATTAGACGTTTCTTTACACTAATGCCTACTACTGCGCCCCCCTGTGGCCACATTTAAAAAAACAACACATACTTGTTTTGCGATATTGCCTTGCGAATCATTTTATTTCAAGATATGTGAAATCAAGCTTAGAAATCAGAAATCAGATCTGTTTAAAATATGTTTCAGGCCTTTACCTTGAAGCAAGGTAAAACATTAAATTATAACATTTCATAACAAATGGACACTGTTTTTCTTTCGATTACATTTATAACATTAAATCAGTTTATCTAAACCTGGCTGACTTGAATTTGTAAAGCCTATTGTTGCAAAATACATTATTTCTATTTAACCATGTTTTATGTCATGCTGATAACTGTAGAAGAACTGAAACTGAAAAGTCTCTTTTTCCCTGTTTATTTTAATAGGTCTATCAATATATGCATGAAACGATAACAGTGAATGGATGTCCGGAGTATCAAGCACGTGCCACGGCTAAGGTATGTCTGAGTTTATTTATTTCCACATTACCTACCCTGTGTTTCTGTATTACACATACAGCATGATTATATCTCTAAACTAATAACAGCCCTGTTCTGACGCCAACGGTCGGCCATCTTGGTTCTAGTCAGAAGCTGTCTGGGGTTTTTTGGCCGATTCAACATGTAGAATCTGCGTTGGGCCGTCGGTAAGAGAAAGAACTCTGATTAACTGTTTAGTTTAGCAAACAAGAATAAGAATAAGAGCAAAAGTGATGAAAGCGAGCAAAGAAGCCAAGACGGTACAGACAGAATGCTGTTCTAATTTGACATTATCTTACCTGAGAATTACTCTGCACAAATATTTTCATAATAGCATGAGCAGAGTGAAATAAAGAATGTGATCAGCATGATTGATATTCAAAACGGTAAGCAAGCGCTGCTTTATTTATGGTTTGTATACCTGCAGTTTTAGTTTATTCTTCCCTTTTTGAATGTAGATGAATATGTATGCTTAAATAGACAGTTATCTCCTTTACACGCAGGAGCAGAGTGCGCATGCTAGTTGACAGTCCTTTCGGTGTGTTCAAGCACAGATTTTGTTCCCCGTCGGCTTTCATCAGCGCTAGTTCTTTGGCGTTGTTTTGGTGTGTCCCTACCCTTATGAACAATAAGAAGAAATCCATTAACTAAGAACATTTTCAAATGTTTGATTTGATAAACAATCAGCAATTAGCCAGACCTGCATGCAAACACTCACCAATTGCTCTTCAGACACTGAAACAGTGTCACTGAAACAGCATTCATTCAAATTCATACTGTGTAAAGAGTGCACTCTTGTGAGAAAGAGAGGGGGGCATAAAAAAGAAGGGAGGGGGGGGTAGGATTTCTCAGTACTGGATGAGCAGAAGTGCCTTGTCTTGCTGAATCTTTAGTGGGAGAATTTCTGCCACGCCAGAATACTGGTTTCTTAAGAGATGGGTCACAATCCCCATGGTAGTTTCTTTAAGCGGTGGGTAATTTTGCTTTATGTATCAGTCACTGTGGTATGGCAGATGTCTCAGATTGACTTTTGACAAGAAACTCACCTTTAAATATGTCTTAAGACCTTTGCTGTTTTTGAATGAAAGAATCCGGACCCTTATTGGCCGAACTTGAAACTAGCCTAATTATAGAGGGCTCTTTAAGACTGATTAGCCGACTAGTGATTCAGGCAACTCACCAACTGGATGATTATGAAAATATTTACTTATACGCACATTCCTACATCGCATACAGGGACATACACCAATCGGCCAAATGTGAGAGTCCTGCCAGTTAAAGGCCACACTAACGTCCAGAGAGTTACGCCCACCATCTCTCTCTGCATGGATGCACAGACCAGCAGACTCATGCACAGTTACACCTCTAGACACAAAGAACCAAGCGATGAATGGCAAGAGAGACAGAAAACACAAAGCACGCTTGGATGCTACAAAGGATGCTGAGCAGTGCACTGCGATACCTATTTTGAATAGCTCAATAGGCTGCTCTTGTGGGTGTTGTTGTAATTGTGTTTTGATCCCAATCAGGCTTATGTTCAGAGTAATAGTCTATTAATTATGCAAATCTCAGTAAAAACAGAAGACTTTCCTAGATATCGAGATATCGAACCGTTCTTTGCATTTCAATATCTGAAATGTTAAAATGTCTACTGAGATTCACTAATTAATGCATTTTAAAGGGGTCATATTATGAGGAATCAAATTTGACTTGATCTTTACTTTTTCTTAATTTAAATTAAAGACTTTAATGTACTATGAAACTGACAGACTAAATCTCCCTAGTCTAAAAAGACCATTGTTGAACATGACTGCCCACATTTACACGTTAAGGATGCATATTCAGTGTTCATCCACTCTGTCCACCTAGTCACGGTTAAGTAATAAGGAGGAGGTTTCCACTTCCTGCTTCGCTACTGTTCGGACGCTCTTGCTTACTCCTCCGCGCTTTGCTCTATCGCTTCTATATTTTATCTCATAATTTCAACTTCAGCAAATCAGCACAGTGCTCAAACGACAAAGCTTGACTTCAATGATAAAATTAGAAACTCTGGTGACTGGATTACTAAACAAAAAGCGGAATATTTCAACCGACCAGCCTTCCACTGCCTTCAGCTTACATTCCGGAGAAGGGAAAACACAGCTGCCTACATTCAGAAGGATAAGAAAATGCCTCTTCTAGAATCTACTTGCTGCACAAACTGCCACAGACTTTTACAAAGGATTGCGGTTCTTGAAACAAAGTTATTTGCGGAACCATCCAACCAGACGAATCACACAGCAGAGCTTCATCATGAACACCGTCTGCACACTGCCGGTGAGTCCCATAAATGTAGTGCTACTCAACAGGTAGAGAAACAAGTAACTGATCAACACACTAATCGATCGCACAAACAGGGAGCAAGACCCAAAGGTCACGAGCATCACATATTGCCGCAGTAGCATGCTCTACCCCAGACACAAGGATTGCAAACACTAGTTTCCTACCACCAAATATACATCTTGAAAGCAGATTTGAAGTGTTAATGAATGTGGGTGAGGAATCCCCAAATGTGATGAATGTGACCGAACACAGATCGAATCAGCCCGTAGCTAACACTGATGCTAACAGGCGCTCAAGGTCGAGCAGACAGCGGCCCTCAGCTCAGAGGGCAGCCGAGCCCAGGACTCTGATAGTGGGTGACTCCACAGTTAGAAACATTTGCAGCAGGGATACATCTACATGCTGCCTTCCACAAGCAACAGTTTCTGATGTCAACTGGGAACTTAAGAACATTCTGATGAAACATAAGACTGCAAATCGACTTATCATTCATGTGGGGAAGAACAATATTCAGAGAGAGCAGTCAGAACTCCTTAAGAGGGATTTCAATTAACTTTTTGAAACACTTAGAAAACTGAAAGCTCAGCCGTTCATCAGTGGACCACTTCCAGCAAGAGGAACAAATAGGTTCTCACGGCTACTTGGGCTTAATACATGGCTGCAAAAAACCTGCAACATGAAGGGAGTGAACTTTATCGACAACTTTAATCTCTTCTGGAGTCAGAGACAACAAACTCGGTGCAAGAGTGCTAAAGGACAATATTTATTTTTCCCTTCATCATCCTTCAGCTGTGTGTGCTAACCCACTCAACCTGGATGGCACACACACACCAGTACAGAGTATGGACAATCACAGGACTTCATTTCAGCATCTGAATGGACATGCTGTTGATACACCCCACAAGGACAATGATAACACCACACAGCCACAACAACCACTTCTCATGGACACACTCCCAGCTGAGCCTCACCCTCAGAACTCACCACAGACACACTGTGATGGATTAGAACTGCTCCAAGTGACACAGATCGAGGCACTAAACAGTAACATCTCAGCCCAGACTGTGGAGACTGTGGAGGCACTGGTAAAAATGGGGACCATCGGGGGTCAGACTGGTGAACTTTTACACCTTATGTGTGGTCTGAGCAATAAGCTGGAAGAAATGTCTAAGTTTCTCCATGAACTGGACGATAACATATTGCAGCTTCCGGTAACACCAGAGCAACAGCCCCCCTCACCAGACATGTTATTCCTCTCTTCAGCATCCCCGCTTCTGAGCTTCACAGAGAAAATGGATTTTGTTTATACTGGAACCAGACTATACTGGAACTAGATATCAACCAAAGAGCGTTGAGCCCCACAACCACTAAAGACTGTGGGCCCAGCTCGCTCTGCCCCTCCTCCTGTGAGATATTCTTCGGTCACAACACCAGGGCACACACCCTCCTCCATCTGCAACAAAAACAACTGATACAAGCTCTCAGTGATATGTTCTGGGTCCTCGCAACGTCAACATCAACCTTATCAAATGTTTACAAAACAAGCGGGAACCCATTGTGCCTGTCTCTGTCTCTATTTCTGTTCTGTTACGTGATAGAAAGTCTAAGGCCTTCTCAGGCCGCATGGCAAACCCATCTAATCTGCGGCCTGTTACTTGTCAAACTAAAATTACTGTGGGGAAAAAAATTTAAATGAATACTGTTAAGTTAGCACTTTTAAACATCCGTTCACTTAAAAACAAATCATTTCTAGTCAACGACTTAATAACCACAAACAACCTAGATTTTTTGCTTCTAAATGAAACGTGGCTAGAAGACAGCTGCAGTGCAACAGTCCTCAATGAAACAGCCCCTCCTAACTTTACTTTTATGAGTGTCTGCAGGGCAGTCAGGAGGGGTGGGGGGGGGGGGGGGGGGTCACTACTCTTTTTAAAGATGTCTATCAATGTAAGCAAGTATCATTTGGTGACTATTTGTCTCTAGAATATCTGGGCATTGTGTTAAAAGGTGCTCCACGCATCCTGCTTATCATTATTTACAGGCCTCCAAAATATTGTCCAGCTTTTATTGATGACTTTACAGAGCTGTTATCAGCAATCTCATCTGAGTATGACTGTTTTGCTATTGCTGGGGATTTTAACATTCACATTGACAATGCTGAATCCAGTACAACAAAAGATCTCATGACTGTTCTTAACACTTTTGATTTGACACAACATGTACACGGACCCACACATGATCATGGACACACTCTAGATTTACTTATCAGTAAGGGTCTAAACATTTAATCGATAGTTATTAAGGATGTGGCACTGTCTGATCATTTCTGTATTTTCTTTGATATATCAATCTCTCCTGCCACTGAAACTAGATCTGTCTCTGTCAAAAAGAGATGCTTAAATGAGAACACTAGTGTGCTGTTTATGAAGGCTATATCTTTAACACCAAGCATATCTGCGGACTCTGTTGATTTTCTCCTTGACTCTTTTAACTCAAAAGTTAAGAGTGTAATTGATGATATTGCTCCTGTGAAAGTCAGAAAAAGAGTGGCAAACAAAAAGCACCTTGGAGAAACTCAACAGCAGTGTAATTAATGAAAAGACAATGCAGGAAAGATGAGCGCATGTGGTGAAAGACAAAACTTGTAGTCCATTAGAACATCTATAAAGACATGTGGAACTAGGCAAAGCTAGACAGACCTTCTTTTCAAATATTATAAACAGAAACATAAACAACACGCGCACTCTTTTTGCTACTGTAGAGAGACTAACAAACCTTCCGAGTCACATTCCCAATGAAATGCGCGAGTTTGCTTTCTTCTTCTCAGAGAAAATCAATAATATCAGAAATGCGATCAGCACATCCTTGAGTTGCTCTGGGGTGAGTCAGATCAGACCACAACCTCAGAAAGTTACTATGACTGATTTCGAAGCAATTGATGGTAAAATTTTAGAAGAAATGGTACAGCACCTAAAAACATCAACCTGCGCCCTTGACACACTCCCTACTTCTTTTTTCAAAAGTGTGTTTAACTGTCTAGAAGCAGATCTCCTAGAAGTGGTAAACGCCTCACTTCTTTCTGGGACTTTTCCAAACTCCCTTAAAACCGCAGTAGTTAAGCCTCTCCTGAAAAAGAGAAATCTGGATAACTCCATATTGAGCAACTACAGACCAATCTCAAATCTCCACTTCATAGGCAAGATCATTGAAAAAGTTGTTTTCAGTCAGCTGAACAAATTCTTGAACTCAAACGGATACTTTGACAATTTTCAATCTGGTTTCCGACCGCATCACAGCACAGAGACAGCGCTCATAAAGATAATAAATGATATTCACCTCAATACAGATACAGATACATCAATTCTGGTACTACTCGACCTCAGTGCTGCATTCGACACTGTTGACCACAACATACTTCTTGACAGGCTAGAAAATGGGGTTGGGCTTTCCGGAATGGTCCTCAAATGGTTCAGGTCATACTTAGAAGGGAGAGGTTATTATGTGAGTATAGGTGACCATAAGTCTGACTGGACATCCATGACATGCGGAGTCCCACGAGGGTCAATTCTTGCACCACTCCTATTCAACCTGTACATGCTCCCACTGAGCCAAATAATGAAAAATAACAAAATGGCTTACCACAGCTATGCTGACGACACCCCGATCTACTTAGCCCTATCACCTAATGACTACAGCCCCATTGACTCTCTATGTAAATGCATTGAAGAAGTTAACAGTTGGATGTGCCAAAACGTTCTTCAGTTAAACAAAGACAAAACTGAAATCACTACATTTGGAAACAAAGATGAAATTCTCAAGGTGAACGCATATCTTGAGGCTAAAGGTCTAAAATCAAAGGATCAAGTCAGTAATCTTGGTGTGATTTTGGAGTCAGACCTGCGTTTCAGTTGTCATGTCAAAGCAATAACTAAATCAGCTTACTATCATCTCAAAAATATTGCAAGAATTAGATGCTTTGTTTCCAGGCAAGACTTAGAGAAACTCGTTCATGCTTTTATCACCAGCAGGGTGGACTATTGTAATGGTCTTCTCACCGGCCTTCCCAAAAAGACCATTAGACAGCTGCAGCTCATACAGAACGCTGCTGCCAGGATTCTGAGCAGAACCAGAAAATATGACCATATCACACCAGTTCTCGGGTCTTTACACTGGCTTCCAGTTACATTTAGGATCGATTTTAAAGTACTATTACTTGTATATAAGTCACTCAATGACCTAGGACCTCAATACATTGCAGATATGCTGATTAAATACAAACCCAACAGATCACTCAGATCATCAGGATCAAGTCAATTAGAAATACCAAGGGTTCACTCAAAGCAAGGAGAGTCTGCTTTTAGCTTTTATGCCAGCCGTAGCTGGAACCAGCTTCCTGAACAGATCAGATGAGCTCCAACAGTAGCCACTTTCAAATCCAGACTCAAAACACATCTGTTTAGCTGTGCATTTACTGAATGAACTGTGCCACTGTACGTCCGACTGATTGCACCTTATCTTATGCTTTTACTGAATGAGCTCTGTGTTCTGTCCGAACTGCTTGCACTTTAATTATGTTTCAATTCAACCCGGTTTTTATTTTTAGTGTTAATTATACTTTTTATTTATTTATTTATTTTCTTTATTTTTTTTTATTATAACTGTTATACTATATATATTTTTATTTTATTCACTTATGAATATTTTAACTTAATTTCTGTGTAAAGCACTTTGAATTGCCACTGTGTATGAAATGTGCTATACAAATAAACTTGCCTTGCCTTGCCTTGCCTTTTACTCACATAAGTGTGTTGCACCGTTCCTGTCGGATCCAATATAGAAGGCATAGCCTTCTGCCTTGTGTTTTAATCTCAATATGTCTGCAACCTGTGTCTCGACCTGTATCTTGTTTACAATCAATTCTGTGGTGAAATGAAGCGAACAAACGTGCAATGTCTTACACACGTGACCTGGAACCGGCATTGTTTATTGCTCGGTAGCGCGATCCATTTAGCTCCACGAGTCGGTGGGCGGGGCTACAGAAGCAGGCGTACATATTTATCCGTTGAGGCGGCGTTTCTGTATTCTATGACGTCAATGGTCGACATATTCTGAAATCGATCATTTGCTGGGCCTGGTGTCAATAAAAGCTTTTCTTTGACTAACAAGGAAGTTTTCAGCTCTGAAACTTACAGGATATTCTTATATCACAATGAACATTTATATATCAAAGGCTCAAGGGAAAGTTGATTTCTCAATTCATCACCCCTTTAAAATTGGGAAACTCAGATTTCTAGATGAGTTGTGCTTGTTAATTTGAAACATTGTGGAAACACTGGTCTATAATACAGGGTATCTGCAGGTTTCACCAAGTCAAATTTAAGACTTTTTAAGACCTTTTCAAGACCATTATGAATTAAATTTAAGACCTATATCACGCAATTTAAAAAAAAAAACGTACAAAAGGAAATGCAGAATCACAAAATTACTTGCAAAGCAAATTAATTTATTCAAATTGAACAAAGTATTAGTAATCTTGCACTTCCTCATAGCTCAATCCCACCAGGATTAATATACAAACACACTACCGGTCTAAAGTCTGAGAACGGTAAGATTTTTAAATGTTTTTACATTCTGCTCACCAATGCTGCATTTATGTTATTAAAAATACAAAAAGCTGTAATATTGTGACAGTTCTGTTGTGACTGTTTTCTATGTGAATATACAGTAAAGTGTCATTTATTCCTGTGATCAAAGCTGAATTTAACATCATTACTCCAGTCTTCAGTGTCACATGACCCTTCACTAAATCACTAATCATTCTCATATGAGGATCTGATGATCAACAAACATTTATGTTTATTATCAGTGTTGAACACAGTTGTGTAAAACATTTTTTTTGGATTCTTTAATGGATAAAAAAAAGTAAAAAAAAAACAAAAAAAGATTTCTGAAGGATTATGTGACTCTAAAGTCTGGAGCAATGATGCTGAAAATTCAGCTTTGAATCACAGAAATAAATTCTATTTAAGATATATATTGAAATATAGTTATTTTAAATAAAAAAATAAAAAAACATATTCACAATAATACTGTCTTTGCTGTATTTTGGATCAAATAAATGCAGCCTCGGTGAGCAGGAGAGACTTCTTTAAAAAACATTTTAAAAATCGAACCGTTCTCAAACTTTTGACCGGTAGTGTGTGTGTATGTATATACATTTTTTGTGAGATCAAAATGACTGATTTTGTGATGGTCATTTTCAGAAATGTGCATGTTTCTTTTTTTTTTCATAATTAGGATGCCACATTTACCATATCATTATATTAGATGCACAATAGTCACACATGGCAATAAAACAAACAAAATGCATGAATCTTGTTTGACAATAGGACAAATAAATACAACTTAAATATACAGATACAAACAGTGCTTTAAGTTTAGGGCTACTGTTTGTTTTTCCCCGTTGTTGTTGTTTGATTAATATTAACGACACAGGCAGGAGGGGGTATAGGCTCGGCTATATTGGGTTGCTTTCACTTTAAGACCTACAGTAATGATGAGCCCATAGATATGGATATGTATGAATATGCCTAGATTCGGTTCACTCGCGCGAGCGCTGACCGGCGGCAAACGCCTGCAGAATCCGCGGCCAGTCTGACATCAGTCCGTGTGTCAGTAGCGAATGAGTTCGGGGTTTTCACCGCTTTTTAAACTCTTTGTTTAGTGCTATCGGGCATATCAAACTTTTATTTGGTCATTATACGAGATGGCAGGTGAGAAAGATTCGCCTTTGCTATCACGATCGCGTGAACTGGAAGAACTGGAGAACTGAAGCTGAAGAATAAAATCCGTTTGATGCGTCTGTGGTACAATCAGAAAGAGCCTCGCGCCAATAACATGAAAGCTGATTGGCTGCTTTATAAGATGCATGTTGGTCTCTCACTAGCGAAAAAACGAACTAACAACACACACACACACACACACACACACTCTCTCTCTCTCTCTCTCTCTCTCTCTCTCTCTCTCTCTCTCTCTCTCTCTCTCTCTCTCTCTCTCTCTCTCTCTCTCTCTCTCTCTCTCTCTCTCTCTCAAACATTGCGGGAGCATTTCAATGAGCAATGGAGTAGCGTTACATGGACTTAGGAAAATTAAGACCCGTTTAAAATTATTTAAGACCTAGAACTCAATACTTCAGCGAATTTAAGACTTTTAAGGCCTTAAAATTTTGATTTTGAATTTAAAGACATTTAAGACTTTTTAATATCCCGCGGGGACCCTGATAATATAGATAATCTATAAATTAGAGATAAGTGAGCAGAAAGCAGGTCTGCAGCAGATAATAATAAATGATTTAGCAAGTTATTTTAATTTTACACGCTGAAATTAAATAATTTATAGACAGCACTACAAGTTAATCACTTGAATTTCACAAACATTTAGTTTTGATGTCATGTATAAATACATAGTAAAAATGAATTCAGATGGGTTTTGTTACGTGCGCTGGTAGAAAACAGGAGGATCCAATTGCGAGTTAGAACAGTCGTTTATTACTCTCAATAACAGTGTCAAAGTCCACAGAGAAGAACAGTTGCCCAAGGAACAGATCCAGATCGACCCGGAGAGAGATGACCAGGAGAAGGACAGCAGGCAGAGCAGCGCAGGGAAGCAATGGGCACACGGAACCGGCGGGATCCTGGGTTCCTGGGATCCTGGGATCCTGGGATCCTGGAATCCTGGAATCCGGAACGAAGCACACACTCAGGGGAAACACACCGACAGACAGGAATTCACAGGGAACTGCAACGACTGACAACAAGGAACTGTGAGCAGCGTGTATAAATGCAGTGGATAATGAGTGCAGCAGGTGACGGTGATCTGATCCCAATAATCAGTGACCACGTCTCCAACACAACCACACAAACACCCTGCTATTTTGCAAGTTCTCCCACTTGGAAATTAGGGAGGGGCCTGAAATTGTCATCGTAGGTGCATGTCCACTGTGAGAGACATAATCTAAAAAAAAAAAATCCAGAAATCACAATATATGCTTTTTTAACTATTTATTTGTATGATACAGCTGCAAATAAGTATTTGAACACCTGTCTATCAGCTAGAATTCTGACCCTCAAAGACCTGTTAGTCTGCCTTTAAAATGTCCACCTCCACTCCATTTATTATCCTAAATTAGATGCACCTGTTTGAGGTCGCTAGCTGCATAAAGACACCTGTCTACCCCATACAATCAGTAAGAATCCAACTACTAACATGGCCAAGACCAAAGAGCTGTCAAAAGACACTAGAGACAAAATTGTACACCTCCACAAGGCTGGAAAGGGCTCCGGGGAAATTGCCAAGCAGCTTGGTGAAAAAAGGTCCACTGTTGGAGCAATCATTAGAAAATGGAAGAAGCTAAACATGACTGTCAATCTCCCTCGGACTGGGGCTCCATGCAAGATCTCACCTCGTGGAGTCTCAATGATCCTAAGAAAGGTGAGAAATCAGTCCAGAACTACACGGGAGGAGCTGGTCAATGATCTGAAAGAGCTGGGACCACCGTTTCGAAAGGTTACTGTTGGTAATACACTAAGATGTCATGGTTTGAAATCATGCATGGCACGGAAGGTTCCCCTGCTTAAATCAGCACATGTCAAGGCCCGTCTTAAGTTTGCCAATGACCATTTGGATGATCCAGAGGAGTCATGGGAGAAAGTCATGTGGTCAGATGAGACCACATGAAAATAGAAAATAGAACTTTTTGGTCATAATTCCACTAAACGCGTTTGGAGGAAGAAGAATGATGAGTACCATCCCAAGAACACCATCCCTACTGTGAAGCATGGGGGTGGTAGCATCATTTTTCTGCACATAGGACAGGGCGACTGCACTGTATTAAGGAGAGGATGACCGGGGCCATGTATTGCGAGATTTTGGGGAACAACCTCCTTCCCTCAGTTAGAGCATTGAAGATGGGTCGAGGCTGGGTCTTCCAACATGACAATGACCCGAAGCACACAGCCAGGATAACCAAGGAGTGGCTCTGTAAGAAGCATATCAAGGTTCTGGCGTGGCCTAGCCAGTCTCCAGACCTAAACCCAATAGAGAATCTTTGGAGGGAGCTCAAACTCCGTGTTTCTCAGCGACAGGCCAGAAACCTGACTGATCTAGAGAAGATCTGTGTGGAGGAGTGGGCCAAAATCCCTCCTGCAGTGTGTGCAAACCTGGTGAAAAACTACAGGAAACGTTTGACCTCTGTAATTGCAAACAAAGGCTACTGTACCAAATATTAACATTGATTTTCTCAGGTGTTCAAATACTTATTTGCAGCTGTATCATACAAATAAATAGTTACAAAATCATACATTGTGATTTCTGGATTTTTTTTTTTTTAGATTATCTCTCACAGTCTCTCACAGTGGGCATGCACCTACGATGACAATTTCAGACCCCTCCATGATTTCTAAGTGGGAGAATTTGCAAGATAGCAGGGTGTTCAAATACTTATTTTCCTCACTGTAAGTGTTCCAGATGCATTTGAGGGCAGCATAAGAGAAAAAACGCAGCAAAACACTGTTCTCTTCCTGGCTGCATAACTCTGCATAACATTTGTAGAGCGAGTGACTAATGATTATTTTTAGAAAGTAAAAGTGATGTTACTGCTTAATTTAACGATTTCATTAAGAAAATGCCACAATGTCATACTTTGTTTCAGCCCACTTAAGGATATCATCTACTCAATTTTTTAGCATATTTAACTGAAAATCATACTGGAAATCACCCATTCTTTTCTCTAGGGCATTCTTTAAAGCTTGTGTGAGTGAGCAACAGTAAAAAAAGGAGAGGAGCTTAACAAAAGGATCCGACTTTTATATATTAAGTGCAAAACAAACAACCTTGACTTAAGTGAGCCTCGGGGGAAATGTAAAATGAAAAACACATGTATGACCTTAATATTTAATTAGGCCCACATTCTGTCATCGCTGAAGGACACGTTTCAGAGGTGACGTATATTTTGGTATTATGATCTAAAATTACTTTCATCTGCCTAATTTGTCTTATGAATTAATGCCCTTGTCATTGATTTAGAGTTATAATAAATTTTTAATGGCACTTGTAACCATTTAGACACTGTTGCAGTTATTGCCAGTGATATTTAGGCTTTCGATTTTAACATAATGAAAACAAAGCAATAACTTTAACCGATAGTGTGACTCATTTGAGTGGTGTTGTAATAATATGGAGCTATACTATAGCAATGGCACTTATACAGAAAACAGCAGCACTTACTGTAATTAGTATGCTTAGCAAGCAGGTCTTGCAAGATGATCAGAATTAGCATATCAATTAAAGTTCTAATGTAGGATGTAAATTACAAAAGTCTTAGAGTACCTCAAAGCACCTCACTTGGTCACTTTGAAAAGTTACTACATGTTCCGAAAAGCACATTGAACTCGAATCACTAGCAAAAGGGCAATTAGCATGTTTGAGCAGCTTCTGCTCTGCCGTTGGGACATTTTCAATCGATGACACATAAATAGGATGAAGAACAGCTCTAAAAGCCCCAGTTATCCTTTGGGATCCCCTGCAGCAATTGTCAATGAGCTCCAGTCGGCTACTCCGGGATGCATTTTGTTCATCCACACGCCAAGTGCATTCTGAGTGCATTGCTGATGTAAATGTTAAAAGACAAAATTCATTACCAATGGAGATTCTTTGTCAAGTCTGTGTAATTATTTAAGATGTAATTTGTAAGGCTTACAATGGGCTTTAATGGGCAATTGCTCAAAATGTTGTGAATACTACTGGGTTATCTGATCTGTCCTATAATTCTTTCAGTTGGCATTAAAGAGTTACTTCGCCCATTACAATTCTGTCTTGTTTTTCACTCACCCTTGGGTCATTCCAGGCCCAGTTTGCTGTTATTTTTCTGAGGAACACAAAAAGAGAAATTCTGAAAAATGTCCATGCTGTATCCATACAATGAAAATAAATAGAGGTGAATGCTGTAGAACAAAAAATAAATAAAACACAAAACAATTAACTACCTTGGCCAAAGTATTACCAACCGCCGTGTCGAACAGTTCTAAGAACGGCAAGGGACAGTTCCAGTTATATTTCCACTTGAGCCTGGTACGGCACGGCACCATAACAACCCGTTCTCGGCCTGGAATTCTCAGCATGGCTAGCTAGCCGTGTTAATAAAATTCATAAATAGAGCCAAATCACAGAAACTGCAAAGACTGCCCATTTTTCATATCAGTCACATACTGTATACTTATCTGAATGTCTCTGCTTACTTATGTGGGCTTAATGTAAACAGCCACTTCTAAAAACTCATGCAAAGTTTATTTAAATGGGGTTTTAATAATAGATTAAAGTTATATCAATAATAATTAATATCTGCCACATATCTGTGATGCACACAAACACAGCAGATGCCTTTCTGTAACGCTCACGTCTAGAAAACAGCCCCAGCTCTGTAATAAACACTGTAATGTTCCGTCCAAATCAGTGAATAACAACTTAAATTGTAATATTTTATGGTGTATGGTGTTAATATTTTTTGATAGAGTTGCATGAAGATTATTCAAATCTTAAAACTAAATAAATAAATAACACCAGGCCAGCGTGAGTGTGTAAAAAGTAATCATCTTTTAAATGGGCAACCTGATGATTTACATTTCAACGAAGCAAATGAAAGAGTCTAGGCTTTAAAAAGGTTTGTTATATATATACTTGGGTCTTTCGGATGTAGCTGTGAAGGTCGGGGATCTGGAAAAAGGATGTCTTGCATGCTGAGTACTTTCGAAAAGCATTTTTTTTTCAGTGTGGCACAAAACACACGAGACAGGGAAGGCGCTGTTCTTTCAGTTTCAGGGATCAGAAAACTGCTTGGTTTGCCATTTGGGAATCTGGCGCCTTGAAAATTCTTTGAAAATCTTTGATGTTTTTTTTCTTACTATTTCCTGTGTATGAATGCCTTAATAATGAGCAGGGCCCCACAGTGCTGCACCTGTAGCTACAGTGTGGCTCAGCTGGAAGTACTTTTGTCTTCTTTCACATTCTCTGTCTCCTGGTGGTTGTGCCTGACTAGCAAGCTCTGAAGTCTCAGGAATTCAGATGACAATTCAGTCAGTTTGCAGGTTATTGGATGCAGTTTCTCTTACTGCTGAATTTACAGCACAAATAGAACATGTTGAGATATTCTTATAAGCTGTGAAAAAACTTTCAGAGATGCGCTACATGACCAGAAGTGTGTACGCAACATCCGGACAACTACTCTTTGCTAATATATCAGCTTCCACAAAGGCTAGACTTTGTCCAGACCACAGTCTAAGAAAGTCAATCTAAAGATCTTTGAAAAAGCCAATGTGTAGATGTTTAATTTGGCTTTTAAGAATGCAGCATTGGAAGCTATGTGTGTATGTTGGCTTTAGAGGTTACTGGTCCTTGAATATCAAACCAATCCACCTTAAAGTGTTTCAAGAGAAAGGGGTCTCATGCTAGTAACACACTAGAATTGCTGTCTTGAATGTAAAAGAGATTCCATGTTTTTAAAAAAGGGGACGATACTGATGCTCATTTCTGAAGAGCAGGTTGGCATATTTTGGCCAATATAATGTTAAGACTACATTAGATACAGGATAATGCACAACTGATCACAAAACAATCCATGTTGAAATGTGCATCAATAGCTATGTTTCCATCAAAGTGTGAATTTAACTTTGCATAAAACATTTGCGAATAAAGCACCGTTTACACCGTCACTGGCACTAAATATCACTAAGAAAAATAGGAGAAGCCACTGTATATAATAATTCCCGTATATAATAAATTATTTGCGCCTAAGAGCGTGCTGACGTAATGCAAATAAACACAGTCATGTTGCTTTCGGAGGTGGATACCTGTTGCTTGGGACTGCAGTCGTGTAAGAGAGTTCTGGGAGGGAATTATACCAAACCACTTAGAAGATAGACAGTTTTTCAGATGCTGTTCAACGAGACCGGTCCACTGGTTAGTCCAATTATGCTGTCTCATCGCACAAAGTCACATGACTTTTTTGATGCGCATCAAGGAATTCATTTACTAAATGTGCCAAAATGTAATATAATTGCATATAATCACCATAAAAATAGGTGGATGGAAACATAGCTACTGTTAAGTTTTAAAAATCTAATCATCTCAAAATGGCCATATTATCTTAAATAAATTATACTTGACGATACACTTGAAATGTGTCACATTTCACACATTCACTGACATTTGAAGTCTTTGCTTTCCACCAGGCAACAGTGGCGGCATTCGCAGCCAGTGAGGGTCATTCTCACCCGCGGGTGGTGGAGCTGCCCAAGACGGACGAGGGGCTTGGTTTCAATGTGATGGGTGGAAAAGAGCAGAACTCACCGATCTACATCTCACGCATCATCCCTGGGGGCGTGGCTGAGAGGCACGGTGGTCTTAAGAGAGGTGACCAACTCTTGTCCGTCAATGGAGTGGTGAGTTGCCAGGGATGTTCCTGTACTCTGTAAAATGAATATCCATGTGTGTAATTTAAGGACATATTTCTATAAAAAGCTGAGGCACTAAAGCTTTACTAATTATGATTTGGTTATTCACACAATGGCAAGAAAATGAACAGGATGCATAATATGGAACCTAACTAAATGGAAAGCAAAATACATGAGGGTATTAACTCAAAATAGTTGGATAGTTTTACCACTTTTTAATAATATATATCACTATCATTTCTGTTCTTGTATAAAACAGGATGGAATGTTTAAGACAAATCAGCTAATACCACAAAACATCACAAAATGTATCAACGCATTGCCAATACTTACTGATGCTGTTTTCCCATTGAAAATAAATTCACTACCAAATTATTAATTTCTGCCAAGTTAGAAGACAAGGAAAACTAAAGTAGTAAAAAAAAAAACTATATAAAATTAACTTCTATGTTCACTTAGTGAGTTTGATATATTTTATCCAATATATTTAGATGTACAGGATGGGGACATGAAAAGTGACTGCATAGTAAAAATGAATTTAGATCACTTATCGCTAAAAGCACAAAGGAAACATTTCACAAACATTATGACTGATGTTGACAGGTTAAGTAGGGAAAACATCTTAAGTGTTTATGCAGCAAAAATATATATTTTTGAATCTGTGTAGAGCTGTCACATAAGATGCCTTCATGCTGGAGGGCCCACTGGCTTTATAATAGATACAGATTAGATTGGGGTTGAAGTGAGATTATTACAGCAGAGAGATTTTTACATTGATCTCAATGAACAAACAGTCTACAAGGCGGATCCCATCATGGCGTTATATGCTAATAAATACATTTTTGCAGCTGTTATTATCTCAGACCCATTAGAGACTGAACTTTTTTAATCTTTCATTTTACTAAGGCTACGCTTGACATTTTAAAATGCTAAAATTGGACAAATAAGACAGCAGGACTGTATGTAAAGGACAGAACTGAAAAGGACAGATGTCAAAAGACTTTATCTTTTCATCATTCACTGTAAATGTTTAAGATGTGAGAGACTGTCACTGAAGCCAGACGAGAATGAATCTTTGACTGAATCCAAATGAGTCTTTCAGTAAAAAAGCTGTCTACTCTTATAAAGTCACTGCTGCAGGGAAGCCTTTTGAAGCCAGTTTCTTTGCTCTTCTCTACCGACATTCCAGTTTGTTACAATTGTATTACATGAAGGAGTAATTCGAGTTTATAGAAACTAATGTCCACTGCTTACTCACTCGAAGATGACAGGGATCCATTTGATTTCATTTGCGTCAAAGACTGTAAAGGAAGGCATTTTGTAACAGCATTTGAGAAGCAATTTCTCATTAATCCAAACATGTTACGGTTCCTGAGCTAATAGGAAATGAATGGCTCTTTTGTGCTAAAATGTAATTGAATGTTCATCACCGTGGAGCATTTTCTAGTGCAGTTTTAAGCTGACAAAAACTATGAGTTCCAGGAGTCATCAACAAACCATTGAACGTACAGAGAGACAACGCGTTTGCATTTAGATCAAATGAACAACAGATTGCTCTGAAAAACAGGCTACTGAATTTTTTCCCTCAGAGCGTCGAGGGTGAACACCACGAGAAGGCTGTGGAGTTACTGAAAGCAGCCAAGGACAGTGTCAAACTGGTAGTGCGTTACACCCCTAAAGTCCTGGAGGAGATGGAGGCGAGGTTCGAGAAGCTCCGCACTGCCCGCAGACGCCAGCAGCAGCAGCTACTCATGCAGCAACAGCAGCAGCAAAACCTGGCCGCACAGCAGAACCACATGTCGTAGGTGAGGCTTTTCATTGCTTTAAGGGTAACAGGACCTCAACAGGGTGGCACACAGAGAGATAGCTGCCCCACCAACCCTTGAGGCCTGTGGGAGATCTGGTACTGCATGCGGCCTGTCACCAGTGGAACGTTGCTCGGAAAATAGACAGCTATTGTGTCTGAAGCTCAGCTGTTATGTCATAATGTGAGATAATGAATCAATTGAAGAAGCTGGCAAGGAGTGCTGATGACATCACAGATTGAGCTCAATAAAAAGGATTTGCTTATCAGGCAGTTGTCCAGACATTGAGGGATCATACTTAAGGGACTTTCAATGGATATTTAAGAACAATTTAAATGGGAACTCAATCATTTTTTATTACAGCATCTAAAGGAGCCTTTTAAGTCAGTAAATCTCACTGATGGAACTATGTGTTTTAGTAATTCTTTAAGTTAAAGGCATAGTACACCCAAAAATGAAAATTCGGTCATTGTTTACTCACCCTCATATCATTCCAAATGCGTTTGACTTTCTTTCTTCTGTTGAACATAAAAGATATACTGAACAATGTACTTTTTGGTCCCATACATTAAACTGTCAATGGGGTCCAGTGTGGTTTGGACCACAGCATTCCTCAAAACATCTTTTGTGTTCCACAGAAGAAAGTCGTCAGGTTTGGAACAACATGAGGGGGAGTAAATGATGACAAAAAAATGTATTGAACTATTATTGAGCCAACAATAGCCGCTTTTCCACCATCGTACCAATCCGTTGTCGTTACTTAATCGTTACCCATCCTAATTTTCCATTGTGCGGCTGATATTAGAGATCTTTACAGTGTAATACAAATGTGTCAGTTGTTGCCTTGGTAACACAAGAGTTTACAGACATATGAGATGTAAATAGCGACTGCGTTATGGAGGATGAGCAGATTTATTTTATTATTAACTTGTGTTAACTTCGCTCAAATAGTGCCCTTAGCCAGCTACAGAGAAACTGGTAGACAGGCAACAGACCAAAGTGACCAATCCTGAGTGGCGACATCACTACACGCATTCTACCAGCACGGTTAGACAACCAAGCCAAGAACGGTTTGTAATAGTTCCGTGCAGAAACAAGCTATAGTTGAAATATAACGGTCACCGGTATATGGAAAAGCGGATAATTAAAGTTTGAAATGTACTCACCCTCATGTTATTCAAATATGTACTCTGTGTAACACAAAGGACCTAACCTTTTAACCTTCCTTAAAAGAGCTGATACATTTCTAATTTCAATGCATTACAATATATTATGAGCATGTATACATTTCGGTTACACATTTTAAGGGGTCATTGTTACGGTGTAATTATATATTTAAGTATTGAGTAATATTAATTAAACACATGTACTTACTATAGGGTTAGGGTAGGATTAAAGTTTGGTTGGGGCTTATCAAATATTTTTTCTCTATTTGGTGCTAATTGACATGTCATTGTAAGAATAATTTGCAAGTAACTTTTCATCACATATTATAAACAGAGAATGTCACACTTTGACATTGTCACACATTAACTTCTGAAACAGTGCCTCCCGTCCCTTCTATATTAAAAGGAGAAATTATGTCATCCTTTATCACTTCCATTATCACTGTTCTGAAATAACAGCACTCTCATAATCTTAAGATGTCTTTCATCTTTGCAAATGCAATACAATAGGAGAGAATTCTATTAGTCAGAGTCTTTTCCAGACAGACCAAAGCACATCTCTTTGTATTAATGATATTCGGCCCATCTCTCGCCTCATTGCCTCCTCACACCATAGTTAGCTCTGAGCAGCAGTATAGTTGGCAGCATTGTAACCTCGCTATAGAAACCATTCAAGCCTAAAATGAAGCTATAAGCAGTGCCGACTCAAAAGCATGTCCGTGTGGATACACTTCTCACAGAGGCACTGTCCTCTGTACACTTAGCACAAGAGGCCTAATGGAATTCCGTGTGCATCTCTTGCTTGTGGCTAAATCCCCGGCTGTAAAATCATATGTGCTTGTGAGCTGCTGAGTATTTTTGGTACATTTTGTCTGGGCAAGAGGATCATGGTAAGAGAGCTGAGCCCAGATCATCCCCTATCAAGAAGGACCGAACAGCAAAGCCACAGTGACCAGAGAGCACTCTGCCAACACTAAACTACACCACACACACACATACATATATCTGAAAAACAAATAAGATCGGTTCAAGATCTTTTGTAGATTGGGGGGATGGGGGTGCGCTAAATGTCTTGAATTATATATTTTGTGAAAAATCTGGGCACATTACATACACTGCTGAGCTTTCTAACATTTCTTTGGACGCAACATACAACTCTGACTAACAAATTGTCAATTTACTAAAAGGCTTCTGTTTTTACTCTTCATAAAGCGAAATGCAGACAAAGGAAGTATTCTTTTGGCTTTAGTTTCTGTTAATAACAATGTCTACAATCTCTGTTTTTGTTATTACAGAAGTACAAGAGGATATATATCTTAGATTATTGGGGGTTTCAGGGGTCTGCGTGTATTGTTTTTAACAATGGGGGACCTTGGAGTTACAAGGGTTGTGAGAACCAACTCTAAAATAAGTTCACAATATCCAATAGAAACCATCCAAAATTGGATTTTTCCTAGCTTAAAAAAGAGGGCTGGTTTATAGCCTGCCAACAAATAAATATCAAAATTTAAAAGCAGAAAATGTAAAATGTATTCAAGGCTTGTCATAATGAATTCTGGAAATGACTTGTCTGTGAAGGAAACATGCAATGCCAACTTTTTCTCAAAACAAGGAATCTTATGAATAATATACATTTTGGTACGGCCATAAATGTCAGAAGCACACTGTCTAGACAGCCTAGGACAGCCTTGGTATGAAGCTAAAGAATTAGAAAAGCCCAATTCATGTTCAGTTATTAACATAATTGCTAGTATTGTAGTACTTTAGTCTCATGTCTGTCTTGAGTCCAAGTCTAAAACCAAATTTTCATGATCTTGTCAAAAGCTGTGTTTCAACCGCAGGAACTTTCCCCAGGAACTTTGAGGTGGTACTCTGTGTGTTTCGACTGCAGGGACCAGGATCTAAATGAAGTTCCAGATAAAAAGAAGTCCATGCTCGTTCAGTTAATTTTTTTTAAAGTTCAGGAACTTTTGGGGGTGGGACTTAGGCTTTAAGAAATTAAATTATTAAAGGATTAAAAGGGATTTAAGGAAATAAAGAAAAATAAATAACAATGTTAAAAGTTCCAGTTCTATTGTAGTTTCAGAAGTAAACTATTTACATACACTCACCTAAAGGATTATTAGGAACACCATACTAATACTGTGTTTGACCCCCTTTCGCCTTCAGAACTGCCTTAATTCTATGTGGCATTGATTCAACAAGGTGCTGAAAGCATTCTTTAGAAATGTTGGCCCATATTGATAGGATAGCATCTTGCAATTGATGGAGATTTGTGGGATGCACATCCAGGGCACGAAGCTCCCGTTCCACCACATCCCAAAGATGCTCTATTGGGTTGAGATCTGGTGACTGTGGGGGCCATTTTAGTACAGTGAACTCATTGTCATGTTCAAGATACCAATTTGAAATGATTCGAGCTTTGTGACATGGTGCATTATCCTGCTGGAAGTAGCCATCAGAGGATGGGTACATGGTGGTCATAAAGGGATGGACATGGTCAGAAACAATGCTCAGGTAGGCCGTGGCATTTAAACGATGCCCAATTGGCACTAAGGGGCCTAAAGTGTGCCAAGAAAACATCCCCCACATATTACACCACCACCACCAGCCTGCACAGTGGTAACAAGGCATGATGGATCCATGTTCTCATTCTGTTTACACCAAATTCTGACTCTACCATCTGAATGTCTCAACAGAAATCGAGACTCATCAGACCAGACAACATTTTTCCAGTCTTCAACTGTCCAATTTTGGTGAGCTTGTGCAAATTGTAGCCTCTTTTTCCTATTTGTAGTGGAGATGAGTGGTACCCGGTGGGGTCTTCTGCTGTTGTAGCCCATCCGCCTCAAGGTTGTGCGTGTTGTGGCTTCACAAATGCTTTGCTGCATACCTCGGTTGTAACGAGTGGCTATTTCAGTCAAAGTTGCTCTTCTATCAGCTTGAATCAGTCGGCCCATTCTCCTCTGACCTCTAGCATCAACAAGGCATTTTCGCACACAGGACTGCCGCATACTGGAAGTTTTTCCCTTTTCACACCATTCTTTGTAAACCCTAGAAATGGTTGTGCGTGAAAATCCCAGTAACTGAGCAGATTGTGAAATACTCAGACCGGCCCGTCTGGCACCAACAACCATGCCACGCTCAAAATTGCTTAAATCACCTTTCTTTCCCATTCTGACATTCAGTTTGGAGTTCAGGAGATTGTCTTGACCAGGACCACACCCCTAAATGCATTGAAGCAACTGCCATGTGATTGGTTGATTAGATATTGCATTAATGAGAAATTGAACAGGTGTTCCTAATAATCCTTTAGGTGAGTGCATAATATATATATATATATATATTTTTAAATATGCACACATTCACTTTTATATTCTCTTGTCATGTCAAATTCAGTTGTGATTTACATAAATAATGTCATTTTTCAATTGAAATTACTGTTGGTAGCTGAATGTTTTTTATGGTAAAACAGTTGTCAAATATTAAATATTTAGCTACTTACATATTACGACGCACTCTTTCACTCCTATAACTAAAGTGTCGCGTTGGAATTCGCACTAACAGTAAGCCCCACCTTCTTTGATTTGATTGGCCATCTCACTCATTCTGACAGTGACGAGCGCTGTTAGACCGCTGAGGCAGACCAACCTAAAAATGTAACATTTTACTTTTGTCATCCTAGAAACAAACAGAGCGGTGTGTAACGGAGTACAGCAGAGTAGCATCAAGAATATCAAATATTGGGGGGGACAATTTGGCCATTTCTAATTATTTGTGAGGACTTGTCCCCCTCAATGTCTATGGTGGTTACGGCCCTGGTTCCAGGTAATATCGGTTGAAACGAGGCTATAGAATCTGGAGAATTTGGTCTTGGGCTTGACTCAGACTCAACCCTTTTCTTGTCTTGGTGTGGACTTGGATTCAAATTAGCTGGTCTCGACTACAACACTGGTACTTGGCCTTGACATGTTGGCCCATAGTGGTCACACAGAACCAAAAGTTCAAGTCTGGCCTGTTACATATCCCTGTGTACGTGTTATATAAAGAAACTAGCCAGAAATACCAGCAAAGGTTTTGACAGTCCCTTTAAATTTGTCTCTCAGCTTTTGTCCTTTCGGTTTTTCACAGGCTATTCCAAAAGAAGAAAAAGTAGAGGACACTGGGTGAGACTTAATCTCACAGACAGACGTGATGTAAGGAGGTCCAAGAGATCTCTGAAGAGGACCCTTACTGTTCTCCAGTGAAGACTATCCTCTTTCAGTCAACTACCTACAACTCTAAAAGGTTGAAAACTCCATGATCTGTGTTCCAAATTGGTGCTTGGAAAAATGTGGCATGATGGCATAAAGGAAGGCTAGCACTGAGTACATTGTTTTACACTTACTTGTTCATATTTCAGTTGTCGGGAACCAATTGCAAGTAGTGACCCTCTTAAAAAAGTCCCTCTTGTAGTTTTGTGATAATGTGATGAAGCGTTCTACAGTTTGTTTTTATTTTTGTTATGTTTCTGTTGCCACAGCGTTGTACAGTAACGAAGGGTTCTTTTGGTGCTGGTGTCTCTGTGAAAAGAAAGCGCTTTTGTCAGTAGTCCGTAATTGGATAACACTGATGTATTTTATACCATAATGTAGCAAGGAATATTTTGTAAAGAAAGTAGATTTAGCAATAACACTTGTTTTGTCGCATTCTACTGTCAAAGTATGGGTAAAAAGTGAACTTTAAGCGTAGAAGATTCATCTTACAAGGGTAAAGTTACTGCAAAACTGTATCTTATGCACCATGTAACATAAGTCAGACTAAACCATAAACACCATTTGCACAGAATTTTCTAATGAGATCACTGTGTCACAGTGCCATTGACAGAGATTATTAGAGAAATTCGGCATATTGTATGGCGGGCATATTTAAAGGTAAAGTGTGTAATTTCCCACCTTAATATGAACTTGATATTTCAAAACCATTGCACACACTATTTGTTGGTGCATCCAACCAATAGTGTGAGTTTGGGGCTGGACTTCATGTTTGGAAACCAATGGCAGAAAGCCTGTTTGAAAGCAGTCCTTATTTTCACAATTTCGTCATGTGGAATTACACACTTGACCTTTAACAGGTCCTGCGTGCATAACAGCAGTACAGTTTTGATGCGGGTTTATGGTCGTGATGTCACTACTGAAATTAAAATCTAATTCAGAAATATTCTATTTAAGTTCAGACATAGTTTATATCATGAAATTATTTACTTTGAGGACAAACAGAATGTCAAACACAGATACATGATATCTACAAATGGAGGTAAATCATAACAGTATTTTGTTATGTTAAAGTTCTATTTTCAAGCGTATTATCTAAAGATTATTTTGTGGTGTTCTGTATATGTTATATTTCACATAACCGACCACCTCATTCATTAGAAGCATTGTAACATTGTCTTGTTTTGACAATCAATTTAAAAAGCAAGCGTTAATCTACTGCATTTTGATTTATTTCCTAACATTTTTATTTCACAGCATCTTTCCCTCAACTCAAGCTGTCAAAAGCTGGCTAAATGTCTATCCATTGCAGCATCGTAGTTGTACTGTTAGTTGAAGTCTTATAAGCAAAACTGTAAATCAGCAAGTAGTCGATGACCACCAGTAATCAAAGGTAATATTGTATCTGTGTTATTGTAATTTGGTTTGATGGTTTTCCTGACATAGGACTTTGGTAGATACTTAAATTAGCTAGTTCCTTTGTTGGTTGGTTTTTGAGTAATCTCAGACTGTGGGTCACATGTAAACGTGCCATCCTAATAGACGAAATCACGCCAAGTTGATTTGTTCCTTGATTGTCAATTAATTAATTTCAATGGATTCTCTTCCCTTTTATATGTTTACTTACAGACTTTCTTATTAATGAATGACAAGCTGATCTTATTATACAGTGAAAAAAATACCAAGTGATATGCAATTGTTATACATATTATATTTGTATAAATAAATATATGTGCGTGTGTGCAAAGCTTCAAATCTTTGTTTTTTAACTACCTAAAAACCATCCAGAACACCCTTTGCGAATGCATAGCAATGTGCTAACAACTACTTAGAACACTTTAGCAACCGCATATTGGAACATCCTGGTGACCAATCAACACAATAAGCAAGAAGCTGATATCGTGTAATTACATTTTAGACACAAACTGCCAGTCCAGTGGAGGATCTAGGATTTTTTTTTTAAAGCGTTGGCCACAATGGGGCCACCCTTTTTACATTTTACATCTTTCCTTTGCTGCCAGCTCTGTGCTTTGTTCATGAACTGTTCTTTAAAGCCCTAAGTTGGCTTTAAGGATTCAGGGAAAATTAGCGTGAGAGCGCAATACCATAAAAGCGCAGATGGGAGTGGACAGTTCTGTGTGTGATGTACTGACGACATGCAAATTAATGAACACAGATGCAGACATACAGTATGACTTTCATAATGACCAGCACAATCTACCCATTAGCCTCTGGTTTAAGACATGTTTTTTTGGGATGTAAATAATGGCGCAAACACCAGTAAATTGACCAGCGCAAACCCTGTAAATCACCTTGCTTGATTCATTTAAATACTCTCTTCCCATGAATTTTGCACCTGAAAGGGAAACTCTGTCCATGCCTTTAGTAAATCCTGACAGTAGTTTTTAACGCCAAAAGAGGGTTTGTGCTGGCACAAGCTGTTAGTAAATCTGGCCCGTAGAGTTTTTACAAAGCACTTTCTGAAGCTACTACAACAACAGCATCAATATTTCCATATTTTATTTTTTTTCTTCATTAAAGATAACGCACATGATATAATATAAAACAACATTTAAAGAAAAAAAAAAGCTTCTATGCAAATTTGGAGTTCTGTTCTCACACGTTGTGTTTTGGTTTCCAACAAGAATATTCATGAGCATATGATCAAATAAAATAAGCATAGCTTAATGTTGTTCTGACCATGTTTTATTTAAAATCAAAGGATAACTCAAAAACTTTTAATTAAATTTTTTTTATTTAGACCATGCCATGCCATGTGATTATTATTATTATTATTTATTTATACATTTTTATGATCTGATGAGGCTTCTTACATTATTGAGGCAAAAAATACATTATTTTGTAGTATTCAACTGTGATAAAGGCTATTTCGCATCAACATTGCATTATCAATATACTTTGTTCAAATGAAAATACCTGATGATGAAAACATTTTGTTAAAAAGCTCTAACAGATTGTGTAAGACATCAAAACTAGTTGCAAACCACAGCTGAATCTGTTGCATGGTGTAAGTGGTTTGTCATTCTTGATTGAATCCGTGCATTTAAATGAATCATTTGAGTGAACGATTCAATGACCCAATTATTTTCTTCATGCATCGTGTTGAAATGCTTTCCACTACTATTCACATTAATTACTATTCACACATCCTTCGGATGAGACGTTAAACCGAGGTCCTGACTCTCTGTGGTCATTAAAAATCCCAGGATGTATTTCGATAAAGAGTAGGGGTGTAACCCCGGCATTCTGGCCAAATTTGCCCATTGGCCCCTGTACATCTTCATCATGGCCTCCTAATCATCCCCATATATATATATATATATATATATATATATATATATATATATATATATATATATATATATATATATATATATATATATATATATATAGGCTTGTGCAGTGAAATTCTTTTACACTCATCAGGCATCCAGTGGACTGATAAATAGGCCAACTGCCCTCGTCACATTGCTACAGATGAACCTGACAGTGAGACTAACGCAGAAACTCGCTGCTTCTTTAGAAGGGGTTATGAGTTTAACAGTCCTGAATTTCCCCACAATTTAAAGGCCCTGACATTTCCTCAATTAACTTTTCAAAATTGGGGTTTTTTTTAATAATCATGCCCTGTCATAGTGTTATAATCTGATATGATGAATGTTATTTTGATGTGCCGATGTCAGAAAAAAGCCGTAATATCCTACCACGCCTATAACAGTTTAACATGGCATACGACAGTTATACATACTAACCTGTTTCTTAAAATAACATTTGACTAATGAAACTGCATGGGAGAAGTTTATGAGCACCCAGGATAAGTGCGAATCACTTATGCGATCCAGTTGTTAAATGTGTTTATTAATTTATCAAAATCTGTTCTAAAAGAGTAAACAAACTGTCGATGTAACATTTTCTGGCAGAAAATCCACAGGACTGAGCTAAATCCTGACAACAGATTATATCCATTGGAAAATCCTCTAGCGAAGACCTTTTTAAATATTTTATTTATCACTAAGAAACATACGCCCAAGGCAGCACATTGATTTGCTTAAATTAAAGTGGATGTGCTCTTGGAATTGTAGGTCTGTTGAATTTTAAATCAGAGCTTTATATCTAAACATAATGTAACATCAATCTCAGCAGATCAGAACTCTTTTTGTGTTTTATCTCAATGTTAAACTAGATAACATGAAAAATAATATTCATGTCTATACTGTCTTATCACCTAGAAATATCAGTGAGTTTAAAAAAATGACATTTACATGCCTATACAAGTCAAGGAAATTAATAAAATCTAAAAAAAAAAAAGTTGTGATGTGTTCTGAAATATTTCATTGGATAGATATTGCTCTTGCTGAGGGCTTGTGTCTGGAGTCGAAACTGTAGGTTTACAATGAAACACAGAGTGGACTTTTCTTATTGATCAAGGGCTTACAATATGAAATCGTCCATTAAAGGGATAGTTCACTCAAAAATGAAAATTAGCCCATGATTTACTCACCCTCAAGCCATCCTAGGTGTATATGACTTTCTTCTTTCAAACGAATACAATCAGAGATATATTAAATAATGTCCTGGCTCTTCCAAGCTTTAAAATAGCAGTGACTAGAGTTTGATTTTGCACCAAAAAAGTGCATCCATCCATCATAAAAGAAATCTACATGGCTCTGGGGGGATAATAAAGGCCCTCTGAAGTGAAGCGATGTGTTTGTGTGAGAAAAATATCCATATTTAAAACTTTATAATCTAAAGATGGCCGTAAGCATCGATTTACGGCGAAAGAGTACCCCTTGACCTGATTCATGGTGTATTTGCGAACGTGGAAGCGAAGAGGATAGAGAAAAAGTCTAAAACGAGAATTTTTAAAGAGAAATGTCGGAGGATTTCGATATAAGAGAAGAGGAGCTTAAGTATGTTGCCAAGGCCTATTTGTTTGAACCACGAGAGGCGTCAAAGCTTACGCTACTCCTACATCGTGTCAGGGGTTACTCTTTTGACGTAAGTCTGACTTGCGTAGGCCATCTGCCAGAAGCTAGTTATTTTAGTTTTAAAGTTTTAAATATGGATATTTTTCTTACACAAACGCATCGCTTCGCTTCAGAAAGCCTTTATTAACCTCCCGGAGCCGTGTGGATTATTTTTATAATGGATAGATGCACTTTTTTGGGCTTCAAAATCAAATCCTCTGTTCACTCCCATTATAAAGCTTGGAAGAGCCAGGACATTTGTATACATATCTCCGATTGCATTGCACTGGTCAAACAGTTTGAAGCCCAAAAGTGGGCGAAGCCGGTCGTCAGCATCTTGGCAGTGCTTCACTCCCAGATAACCGAAAATGGGCAAAGAGGCGGGATGTGGGTGGAGCAGACAAACGGTTAGTAGGGCGGAAATCCACTGTCACTCAGGTGACCACGCCCTTAATTATGCAGGACTTTAAAGGTCCCGTTCTTCGTGTTCTTTTGAAGCTTTGATTGTGTTTACAGTGTGCAATATAACGTGTGTTCATGTTTCGCTTGTAAAAAAAACAGTATTTTTAACACAATGTACTTATCTGTACACCGCTGTTTTCACTGTCCTAAAAACGGCTGATGAGTTCCTTTATTCTATGAAGTCCCTCCTTCAGAAATACGTAACGAGTTCTGATTGTGCCAGCGGTTCCCGTGTTGTGATTTGACCGCATCTTAGCAAATGTGGCACGGTTCCTGTGTTGTGATTCGACAGCAGCTTAGCGCACGTGGAAAGGTCACGCCTCTTAACGGGGTGATGTATGCGCTTAATGATCTCTACAGCGTCCCTGGGAAAGCCAAACAAAGGTGATTTGACTCCGGGATGAAAATAACAGCGTCTCGACGACATGGCGACAAACACAGTCAAACACAACACTTCCTTTTCTCCACACGACACGTCCTCTTCTCCACGTGGGACAGCAACAAGACCACGCCCCCTTTTTTCGCGTATTCTTGTGGGCGGAGGTTAGTCTGTTCTACTGTTCTACTGACGTCATTTATGAAGGAAGTACCAGGATGTAGTCCAAGCCGGCCGTTCGCTGTAGGCTTTGAAAGGGAACTTCTGTTAAATAAAATATCTCGCTTGGCATTGAACTTTGAGCTTTATAATTTTACAGGTATTATTTATGCTCTAACAGCAACATTACACACTAACTAAAGTTTGAACAATGGGATCACGAAGAACGGGACCTTTAATGCTTAATATAATTTAAATGGATATTAAAAAAAATCACCCCCTCACAGTTGTCATGAAGGGCAAAATTAGCTATAGACCAAAACCACTTTTTGTACAGGTTGTAAACATATTTTTTTTTTCTGCTGTAAAGTTGGGCATTTTAACATGGGGGAGTCTATGGGATTGGCTCCCTTTTGGAGCCTCTCTAGTGGCCAGTCGGGAAGGTTGCCACTTGGAGAGGAAGCAAAGCTTTAAAGACGCAAAAGTTCTATAGGCTAGGCCTATTCCATGTCCAACATATCATGTTTCAACCACTGTTCAATAAATAAAAGGTTAATATAAAGCAACTTACATTTTAGACACAATGCGGCCCGTTGTTTTGTCTATTTTTACGGCGAAAGCAGATCCAAACGAAGCCAAAGCTAAATCAACCGTTGTCTACGAGCAACCGAGCGCAGTCGATGTGATTCACTTATAAGTCATTTTTAAGGAATCGTTTGATTTAAGTGATTCAATGACTCGCGTCGCCACCACCTATTGGCGTAACGTTGTAACCTGCAGATAGCGTTACTGAAAATCTCTACAAACTGACAGTTTGGACCTATCAAGTTGTGATCTGCACACTAATTATTGGAAGAGCAGTTTATGAAAACTAGTTTATGAGTCATGTTTTTTTCTGTGTTGTAATTGCACAATTTAGCCTACTTTCTCTTCTAGAAAATGCTTAACATGGTCTGCTAAATAAGTAAAATACTCATAAAGTTGCTTCAGATAACATGTTCACATATGCTTATCACTAATTTAGCCTATTGATAAAATGAAATCTTATTTTAAAAAGTTGCTTCCGTACAAACTACATTTAATTCAGCTTTTTGTTTATGGAAGTATATGAAATATTGAAAGCTGACAGCATCAAAGGCTACCAGGAGTCGCAGCAACAACATTGTGAATGCACTTGAGAAAATACTGCACTCTAGTGGCCAAAGGTCTTAAGTGCATTGTTGTCAACGCAGAAAGGTCAATGTGGGCTCATCTTTTTTCTAGAGAATGAAAGTGTAATATTTCTTTCTTTTTTGTCAGGACATTAAGATATACGCCAATACAGAAAATTACTTTCACAAAAACCTCACCCCAAGAAATATTCAAAGAAATATATATATTTTTAAGACCCTTTATGGCAATGAAAAGATTTTAACATGCAGTCAGAGCAGACTATGGTATTTAACCCATGGAAGGTTCAAATCCGTTAATGGGTTAATAATAAATCCAATATATGAGTCATTTAATGGATTATATAGAGCTTTAGCCATGGATATTTCCTGCATTGCATTTGGAGTTATAGCCAGGTGGGCGACAGGATTGCTTACTGAAATTGAATCTACTGTACTTAAAGCGCTTTGAAAGATTCTAAGCGAAAGATCCTCTAATGGATTTAACTGAAACTTTTTACGAGAGTAAAATTGGCTCAGAGTCTTGAATAGGCACCTATTAAAATGTGAAAGTAAATACTTTAATGGGGATTGCAAGTATTTTTTTACTTGAAGGTTAAGTGTTTCTCTGTTTGATTCACTAACAAGTACACTAAAAAAGTAGGAGTGAGCAGGGATGATAGAAACACACACAAAAATTCTATATTAATGCACGTTACAGTCATATTTGCCATAACTCTTCATTTAAAAGTGGATAAGGGGTAGAATTTAATCTACACTGGTTTTATTTATTTAATTGTTTTATCATTTTTTCACTGATTTACAAATCATCTTATTGGTAATGTTATTAAAATGATTGGATTACAAGATATATTTTCCATATTTTACTGTTCTTTTACATATAGTCTTATGTCACCAAAGTCTAAGATGTGTTTGAGAGTGTTTTTTATAAATAGCAATAGTATGTAAAATACATTAATTCACATTATGGAGCTATTTTATTTACTCTTATTGATTATCCAGTGTTGAATTTCGCTCTTTGAGAAATTTTAGTCTAATTGGATCAAATTTGATTGTTTTACCACTGTTACTTGAATATATGGTCACCTGAAAAAAACAATACTTTATCAATTAATAAATTAATTGAGCAAAACAACTTGACCCACTGACTCATCTTACCCCACTCAATATTGTGAGCATTAATGAAATTAAACTAATGCAACTACTGTTTTTTGTGTGTGTAAAGACTCTCTCTCCCTCTCTCCCTCTCTCTCTATCTCTCTCTCTCACTCACACACACACACACACACACACACACACACACACACACACACACACACACACACACACACATACACACACACACACACACACACACACACACACACACACACAGAAGCAGCACCTTGAAGTGTCAGCATGTGGCCATTTGTTCATGACAATGGTATTAAGAGGGTGTGAATGATGTGTAACATTTGTTACATTAAGCAAACAGGCACACCGAGCTCATTTCCTTTCTTTCTCTCTCTTTCTTCGACATCCAACTCATCACACTATCAACTGTCCTCCTCCAACACCCACGATTTTCTAACAGCTGACAAATGGCGTATGATTGGGCCCAAGCTGCAGTCAATATTTACTGAGAGATGCAAAAAGCACCCAGGATTTTTATTCCTCGTTTAAAATCGAATAGTGACAAATGGTATTATTAAATACAACTTTTTGAGATTTATTATTGAAAAAAAGTCATTTTACGTGAGAATGTTCATTAAATATGACAGAAACAACATTACATGAATACAATAACAGTCATTTAAAATTATGTACAATCTTATTTACAACACGTAGGTCGTGGACAACATCAAGAAGGCTTATATTAGAGAGAAAAACAGCATTTACTAAGTACCACAGCGATTATTATTGATAAATAAAACCAATGTCAGTGTAGTTAAGCTACATAGTCAGCCAACACGGTAAAAGATCCATTGTTTGTACCATAATATTATATATTTTTATGGATATTTTGTTTGTTTTTAAGCCAGTTAAGTTAAAGACTGACCACAGAAACCAAATTACAACCAGGCAGGTTGTTTGGCACTTTTGAGCATGAATTTGAGGGCAAATCTTAGTAATTGTGTTGAACAGAGGTTCAAAATTAAGAAAATATCCAAAATACTCCAAAATGAACATGCAATGTGAATGACGAGTGTTTCATGGAAGCAGATAACCAGGCCGGAGTGTCTCGCTCCCTCTCACAGGACGTGGTAGACTGGTCTGTTGCTGGTACTGTCTGGAGAACTGCACTGGGAATCACTCCCAGTCGGAGAGAGAGCGGCCATGTTCCTCATTCCCGCTGCAACTCCCATGTCCACCGAGGACAGCCTGTCCACGATGCTGGACAGACACTGCAAACTAGACGCTCCTGGAGTTCTGTCCACCGCACTAGCTGGATTGATCAAGAAAGACGAAATGACATTAGTGACAAACGATATATGACACAAAGCTCCACATTAAAAACAAATGAAAATGATCTTGTTTCTTACCAGTGTGTGCATCGAAGTTGTAGTTATTCCCATAGTTTGGATTCATCTGAGGCCATACAGGACTGTTGCAGTCAACCTAAATGAAGAACACAAAAAGTTCCAATCAGCATACACAAATATAAAGCAGTGAACATGGTGTGTATGAGACATGGGTTGATTCTCTTCCTCTACAACAACTCGAGCATCACTGGAGCCACGAGCAGCGAATGAGCAGCACTGCGTTGTTCTGTACGCTTCACTGTATCTCTTTCTTTCACAGGCTGGTTACTTTGCGAGGGACTCCCACGCTACGCTGGGCTTCAGGCGTAGCGAATTGATTGAGTCAGTGGAAGCCACACCAGTTTGTGCAAGATGACACTTTCTCCGAGTAAATCTGCAGAAAATCCTGGCAGCAGCGCAGCTCATGCAGTCAGTCAGGAATGCGGCACGGCCGCCACTTTCCTGCCAGTCTCTGTTGGCCGGATTTACTGAGGCTTTATTAGGCTATAAAGAGCCCAGTGGGAAAGCCATTACTATATCCACCTACATACTAGCCTATATCTTAAACACTGTACTGAGATTTTGTCATGTTTTGTGAATCAACATTTGACATTTGACGGTCTTCTTGGCCAGGTCACACTTGTAGAAGGTTTACGAACTCATGAACTTGCACAGAACAATTACGTCTAGAAGTCTTGCCCGTTGTCAACCAATGCCTAGCAATCTTTCCTATAAACAGCCATGCCACACTTGCCAAAACTATTTTAATATCAGCAAGTATTTGACTTTAATAAATAAACGCTAACTAACTACCCTGTAAAAATGTTTTGTCAGGTAACCTAAAAATGTGCTTCATGTGGAAACATCTAGCTACATTACCTTTTGTATAGCCTACTGTTGTCTTTGTCAACAAATGATTAGCTAAAATATTAGCATCAAGCTAAATTAGCAAAACTACATGGCACTTTCTACATTACGAGAACCAAATCAAAGAATATGCCCAAGTTTATGTAAAAATCATAATAATATAAACATAAATCCTACCAGCGTTAGCTAAAATATTTCTGGGAATCATTAGCAAATGTGCATTGAGAAGAAAACCCGCATGATAAACAGTATATTGCTGGTCAAGTGAGCATTAAAACAGACGCAACTACGATTATTTAATAAACTCTGATTCTTTTTATTTATTTATTTTTAACCAAAAATATCACTGTAGATTTTTGTAAGTTCCCTGACAAACAGCAGTGAGCTTATATCTCAGCGTATAAAAGGAGCCAGATGTGGGCAGAAATTTATTGTTGTCATGCTGAGACTGAGTCACCCCTGACTCCATTTGAGGGGTAAAATCCCCTGTGTGCTATTGAGATAAAATATGAAGACAAAAAATGGAGAGACCATACAAAAAGATGAAAACCTCAAAGATCTACATTCAAAAGGCTCTTTCTGGGTATTTGGGCCCTGACCTTTAGAAAATTCCCTTTGAGTTTTGGTAGACCTTCAATATGATGTCTATCAATGTAAAGCCCACAGTACGACATGAGTAGAGTAGGGGTAATATTTACCATGCTTTCAGAACAGCTTGAGGAGGGGCTGGCAGGCTCCGAGCTGCTTTCCATAGGCAGGCTGTAGTAGTTTTCCACCTGTTCCCTAAGCAGCTCCTGAAGGCTCTCGATGTATTGGATGGCGTTCCTCAGGATCTCCACCTTGGGAAGACGCTGACTGGGGTTTGCCGAGGTGCATCGCCGTAGTGCCTCAAAGGCATGGTTCACCTTCTTCAGCCTGCGGCGCTCCCTCATAGTGGCGGCTCTCCGGCGGTCCACCGTGCTGGCTTTGCGTTTACAAGCTTTGCAGGCCCACTGCAGACAGTGACCCGGCTGGTGCGGAGCCCCGGGGGCCCGGACGTGCTCGTCCTCCTCAGACCCGGTCAGTTCCCCTCCGGGGCCGAAGTCCAAAGCTTCAGGGGACGAGGCACAGGTGCTGTCGTAGAAGATCTGGGATGAGGAGAATACGTCCATGATTGGTGTGGTGTGGTGTAGTAGGAGATCTGTGAGGGGGCGACCTCTGAGTGATGTGGTTTCTCTGGTGCCATACGGCCCTTCTTATATGCACTGGTCAGCCCTAATGACCATGCCCCCATTGGCCAAGGCAGGGCTCAGCGACCCCCCTTTCCTCACCACCCAGATCCCCACCCAAACCCAACACCCCTACTGAGTTTCCCACATCTGTGTGGAGGGGTGGTTTCTCACTCAGTTCAACAGCGTGACGGCCATTACAAGAGGGAATTATCATCAATAAACATTCATGTTCAGAAACTCTTGCTTTAGAAGTCTACTTTAGATCTTACTTTACTTTGAACGTTTTTTTTGCACTTTAATTGTAGAACATGCAGATTTTTATACGTAGCTGCTCACATTTTGACCTGCATTATGTCCAAGACGTGTATTGATTATTAAAAGTATTTGAGAGTATTGAAAATTGAGTGCATATATATATTACTATATACTATATACTGCACTATATATTATATAGCCTACGCTGCATGGGGCCCCTGAAAAATTGAGAGATGAGTTTTATTTTAGTTTGCCTTAAGTAACGATGCATTAAAAATGAAACCAAACTAATATATGTCAATTCTATTACCTCAAAACGAAATGGTCAAGAATGACTCCAGTGTTTGCTGGCTAGTTTTACGCTTGAGAAACGAGCAGCGTTGCAGATGCGGCCCAGCTGTAAGGGCTGGTGTAGCGTTTCAGAGACACACACTCACACAGATACACAACTCAAGATCCGGACAGTGGATGAAGGTGTCAGAGGCAGCGTGTCCGTGTTAGTTAACGCTCATTAAATTTTTTAAGTAGCTCATTAGCGACTGTGTGGCAAGATCTCTGCTTCCCTTTGCTATCCGGGTGAAATTAAATCTCATTGTTTATTTATATTATTTAACTATAACTTTAACTATACCTATATATTTATATATTGCACATGAGATGGGTAGTTGACGTGACAACATTGTACTAAAACTATTTTAAACTGCATTTTAAATACACTGCTTTTCAAAAGTTTTTGATCTGTAAGATTTTGAATGTTTTTGAAATAAGGCCCATGGGCTCACCAAGGCTGAATTTATTTTATTAAAAATACACAGTAATATTGTGAAATGTTATTAAAATGTTTTCTATTTGATTATATTTTAAAATGTAGTTTATTCCTGCGATCAAAGCTGAATTTTCAGCATCATTACTCCAGTCTTCAGTGTCACATGATCCTTCAGAAATTATGATGATTTGCTGCTCAGGAAACATTTATGCTTATTATCAATGTTGAAAACAATTGTGTAAAACATTAATTTTAGGATTCTTTGATGAATAGAAAGTTTAAAAGAACAGCATTATCTGAAATGGAAAGCTTTTGCAACATTGTACTACCGTTCAAACGTTTTGGGTCAGTAACTTAAAGAAATTGGTAACACTTTACAATAAGGTTGTATTAGTTAACATTAGTTAATTCATTAGTTAACATAAACTAACCATGAACAACACCTCTGTGCTTTTCATGGTTAGTTCACAGTGTATTTACTAATGTTAACAATATTTTAATAATGCATTAGTAAATGTTGAAATTAACATTAACAAATAAATGCTTTATAAGAGCAGTTCATTATTAGTTCATGTTAACTAACGTAGTTAACTAATGTTAACTAATGAACCTTATTGTAAAGTGTTACCAAGAAATGAATGCATTTATTCAGCAAGGATGCATTAAATTGATCAAACATTACAGTAAAGACATTTATGTTACAAAAGATTCTATTTAAAACAAATGCTGTTCTTTTGAACTTCCTTACTCATCGAAGAATCCTGGATGTTTTACACAACTGTTTTCAACACTGATAATAATCATAAACGTTTCTTGAGCAGCAAATCATCATATTGGAATGATTTCTGAAGGATCATGTGACACTGAAGACTGGGTTAATGATGCTGAACATTCAGCTTTGCATCACAAGAATAAATTACATTTTAAAATATATTCAACAGTTATTTTACATTTTGATAATACTTCACAATATTACTGTTTTTTTGTATTTTTAATAAAATAAATGCTTGGTGAGCATACCAAACTTACCAATTAAAAACTTTTGAACGGCAGTGTAAATGCACAAAAATTATTTTGTTACAATTTGTTATAAATGAAGACTATTTTTTTCTGACCTAAAATCCTATTGTTGAAGAAAGAAGTTAATAAATTGTCAATTGTGCATCTTTAAACATAATGATTTTGTGACATTTCAATTTTAATATCATTCCTCACTTCAGGGACGTTTTCTCTCCCCTCTAAATTAAAAATTAGTCTCCTACCTATCTAAACTTTTTTTTTTATTATTACTTTCCCTCTATAATAACTAATTAAAAAAATACTTCAGCAAATCAGTAAAATCAAAAAAGTAAAATCAAAGGGAATTTCAAGAATTTGTAAAAAGCATTAAAATCAAGGAAATATTTGTTTTACTTTATGAAATAATCGACTGCTGAAACAGTGTCACTGCCATTACACACATTCAGAAATCCACATTATTTCAATTTATACCAGAATCCTTTTAAAGGCTGACCAAGGCCATGATCACATCCTGCACATACTGTATTATTTAGCATCTGAGTATATACTGCGAGATATATTTTTGAAGAAATGTTCAATTTGAGTACATTCATTTGCATAGAAGCTACATTTTTTATTTCATCCACTTCAAATCACGTGAACGATAACGCTTACAAATGGTGCGCAAAGGCAGTTGCACAATAAAAACACAAGGTTTATAACCGTAACACTGATCAAGTGTCTTAAATCCACCGTCTATTGCTGTATAGAGGTCATTACTCGAGTCATCAGTGTTGACAGCTAATAAAGATACAATGCGGATATTTCTCACAACGTGCTAAAACGTTTGGCCTCTCTAGTGTCTGGGAACCGCGCGCACCTAAGAAAACACACAGAGAGCCGGTGTAGATTGTATTGAGCACAGCTGAAGAAGACATCGGCCAGGGTTAATCCTGTTTAGCTGTCGTTCAGATCAAAGACTGAATTGACTGTTAACAACATGGACAACGAGAAAACCTGACAGCAGTCGATAACTGAGTCCAACTCAGATTGCGTAAGCATATGGCGAACGCGCAAAGGTCCCTGAGACGGCTGTGATGAGTGAGCGCACAAACCTGCTCTGAGATGTGTGAACATTGCGATGTCTCTGGGGAACTTCGGGGCTTTTCTGAGGGTTGTTGTCAAGGGTCAGGAACTTTGTTAAGTGTAGGGCAGAGAGGGCGAGCGTTTTCTTTCCTGTGTGGGATCACAGTTTTATTTTCTCTTACAAGTGTTTGTTAAGAATAGGCTGCGTGTGCAATTCAAATTAGCATGTATTTGATGTCTTTATTACCCACTTCATTTCGAACTTCAGTTTGCATTTTTGACTATACACAATGAGTAATGAAGTACAATCTTTGAGGAAAATCACGAAAAGACATGCGTTTCCTCCAGCCTCGTTTTTTTCTCCAGCCTCCTTTTGCCTGCCAAGACCAGCCATTGGCTGCACTTTTTCCATCAGCAATAACAGTATCATATTTGATCACATGATCTGTTGGTGTGATTGGCAACAGCATTTGTCTGGCAGCTAGAGGAAGTGTTCTGTAAGCTCCAGTGATGTGGGATTTCAGAATGGCTCCATAACTGCGTATTCAAAGGAATGTCAGTAAATCTCGTCTATTCTCTTCCAAAACACATCTTCAATCTTATCCTTTAGCTTTAGTTGCATGTCCTCTCTGTTTTATTCCTGACCTCAGTCCCTCATCTCTGCCTTTTGTCACGCACTCCCGCCAAACATTCTATTTCTCACGCAGAAAAAATATTTATCATATATTTAATATGCCGCCACAGCGCCCAAAATGTATCTGGCGCGCCGCTCACTCTATGGAATCGGGCAGGAAAGCGCGTCCACTTATCAGCCAATCAAAAACAAAGAAGAGGGTGCACAATAGCCAATCAGAAAATAGCACTATCTGGGTAAGATTTAACGCAACAACCAATGAAAAAAAAGCATATCCTGGAATTATTCACCAACATCCTCACTCACAGAGGAAACCACTGGAGCTCTGAGCTTCACTTTGAGCACAGAGTAAGTCATGATCTCCTGTTTTAATGTTACAACAAATTGACACAAACAATGACAATTTGACTGCTGTTAGAGAATGTTTCCCAGATAATCAGCATTTGTTTTTCATGAGTGTCTGTAACTTAGCCAACAGTTTTACAGCCTGTTCACTGAGCTCAGAACAAGTAGTCTAGGCCTATAATAAGCTACATACAATATTGCTTCTGTAACGGAGGCCAGCTAGTAGTTGCTGTGCGAGTAAACCTCACTCCTCTGATCTCAAGAGACGCTCTAGCGACTGACGTTAGAGGTTGCAGCCTTAAGCCTCCTTGTTAGAGCGTCCGACTCTCATGCCGGCGGACCCGGGTTCGAGTCCCGCTTGGAGCGGGGCGGTTCGAACAGGAGGGGTTACATTGGTGCCGTGACCCGGATGGGAGTGAGGTTTAGGGGGGTGAGTGTAACGGAGGCCAGCTAGTAGTTGCTGTGCGAGTAAACCTCACTCCTCTGATCTCAAGAGACGCTCTAGCGACTGAAGCTAGAGGTTGCAGCCTTTAGCCTCCTTGTTAGAGCGTCCGACTCTCATGCCGGCGGACCCGGGTTCGAGTCCCGCTTGGAGCGGGGCGGTTCGAACAGGAGGGGTTACACTTCAGAATAAATTACATTTACAAACTCACAAAAAATGTATATTACGTTTTTTTCTGCAAAAAGCTAATGTTTTACTCGGCCAAGTGAGTGACAGATTTAGCCTACTTGTTCGAAGGACAAGCACGTGAACAGGCTTACAGTTTTTCTCAGTCGCTTTGGTACATTTCTCAGATCAGAATTGAAATTCTCAAAACTACCTGTTCAATTCTCACCTCATTGTGTCACTTGTGCACATCAAAAAAGCAGTTTCTCATTTCTTTGAACAAGTTGCAAATGCTTTGGTACATCCATGCAAATGATTATGTACAATTCTCTGTTGTTTCCTACATTATCAGTTGCTTACGTCATGTTGATCAAAATGTATTATATTGGGTCTCTGTTGAATAGTCTCACCCTCCACAACATTTAGGCACATAAGTCTTTACATGCAAAATGGTTGAACAAGTTATCATAATATGTCAAGCATATTTCTATACTTTCTATATTTCCATTAGACTTTTTTCTAAATCTGTCCTGAATTGGTAAACAGCACCGCATGTACAGTTTTTCCTATGTTCACATTTCTTCTTTAGTTTTTTGTGTGTGTGTGTGCTATTCATTGCTGTCTTTTCATTTCTGTATCTCAATGACATGTTCTGTCAATAAAATACAGTACAAACAGTAAGAGTGTAAATTTGAATCTTTTCCATTCTCTTGCAATTACACTCACACATACACTAAGATGTAACTTACAATTGACAATAATTGTCATCAAAATGTTAGCCAAAGTTTCCATCAGAACATCCCTCCAGAGTAAACTGTTATATTGACAACATGACTAAACAATTTGACTGTCTTATCCATACACAATGACACAAGGACTTGTCATTTTGATGGCACTGATATGTTCATTGACACAGATATTTACTTTTGAGAGATGAACTAAGGATTTTGAGTAAGAGAGATTTGCAGGTTATCCATGGTGTTTTGCTATTTGTACAAATTGTTTTGAGAAATGCACTTACTGTTTTGCAAATTGTGAGTTTGATTCGAGAAATGTACCAAAGCGACTGAGAAAAACTGTAATATCGAGCCCTGACAGTAAGTCATCTCATATTTGCTGAGGAATACATGTGTCCAGGCAGCTGGTAGGTAAGCCAACAGTTTGATCAGAGTATGTGCATTTCAGCAGCTAATTCTGACAATTGATTTAGTTCGGATTTAGTAGAAAAGAAAAAGGAAATAAAAGGAAAGAAAAAACTACATATTCCAAATTATGAAATATTAATTTGCCATTTGCCTCCTCTCTGACATCTTTGAAATAGACACATGCAATAATTAATAGCCTTCTATGCATTGTCTGGATAAAATATAATGAAATAGCCTAGGCCAAATGTTTTCATATTTCTCTCTCTCTCTCTCACACACACACACACACACACTAAGAAATGCTGAATTAAATGTTTTTATTTGTACAAATTGTCATTTTTCAGATCAGAACCCGTCCCCACCCAAACCCCTGCCGCCGTCGCCAAATTGTCATTCTGAACTCAGTTGAAAACTTGAGAGCCCTGTCACTATCTCAAAATAAACAGATAGATAGATAGATAGATAGATAGATAGATAGATAGATAGATAGATAGATAGACAGACAGACAGACAGACAGACAGACAGACAGACAGACAGACAGACAGACAGATATACAGACAGACAGATACATATACAGACAGACAGACAGACAGATACATATACAGACAGACAGACAGACAGATACATATACAGACATACAGACAGACAGACAGACAGATACATATACAGACAGACAGACAGATACATATACAGACAGACAGACAGACAGATACATATACAGACAGACAGACAGACAGACAGACAGACAGACAGACAGATACATATACAGACAGACAGACACATATACAGACAGACAGACAGACAGACAGATACATATACAGACAGACAGATACATATACAGACAGACAGACAGACAGATACATATACAGACAGACAGACAGACACATATACAGACAGACAGACAGACAGACAGACACATAGACAGACAGACAGACAGACAGACATATTTGTATATCAGCCCTCAAATTCTGGATGCACCTAAAAGCAAGTCCCACAGAATCGCTACATTTTAAAGCATTACAAACCCAAGAACTGAACCCCGAAAAAAGTCCCCTCAGTCAGCTGGTTAGTTAGTCGACTAACCCGACTAACTCTACTAACAATAACCAGTCTCAGACCAGCACTGCTTCTAACACAAACATCAGAATAAACCAAATTATCAAACTATCTAAGAATACATATCTGGAACATTGGGATCAGGAAACTAAATTACAAAGTAAATGACAATTCTATCGAACTCTAAAGTCAAATTATGAATTGGAAGAATATCTCCAG
>CM042245.1:37703633-37748633 GCA_023566225.1 Romanogobio albipinnatus
ATATTCATATTAAAAATACTTGAACATTGAAATAACATTGAAATCAGCATATTAGAATGATTTTTGAAGGATCGTGTGACGCTGAAAACTGGAGTAATGATGCTGAAAATACAGCAGGAATAAATTACATTTTTTAAAATATTACAATACAAATCAGTCATTTTAAATTGCAATTATATTTCACAATTTTACTATATTTTTGATCAAATAAATACACAAGAGGGAGCATATGAGACATTTTTGAACGGTAATGTACATGCTAAGTATTTACTTTCTGAATTTTTTTAATCTGATTTCATCCATACCATAAGTTTGCATCCCTTTTTGGAGGATCTATTGAAATATGATTTTACTCTTTATGGCCTTGTCTCCCAGATGTGAGCTGTGCAGGTCACTGGTCATTCCGAGTCATTTGAGAGTTTGAGTACATAAGTTAACTTGTGTCTGTGATGAGGTCAAAGGTTGCAGTGTGTTAAATGGAAAGATCAGAGAGCCGGTCCTGACAGAGAGCACGCTGTGCAAGATGGAAATGCCGCAGTGGAACTTGGGAACACCGACAAATCAACTCTACCGATGGATAATTGCCAAGCACACACACATTCACACTTGCAAATTAAACCTGACCAACGAATGTAATGCAACCCAATACTTCATCCGAGGGGAAAACCCTCACAGCCTGTAACATTATGATAGCTGTCATGTTGCTTACAGCTTTGCGATATTTTCCCCTGACCAACCTTCTACTCCTGACCATGAGATAGACGGTGGGGTTCATTGCAGCCAATCCTGAGTCCGGCCCTGCCAGCTGGAACTAACAGGCAAGGCCAGGGCTATTTCAGGGCCAGTCATACTTTAACACTCCGTTAATGCTCGTAAATCTGGAGGAGCTGCTGGCTTGACTGGTCAAGGCTGGTGCTGGAATATGGAGGGCTTTTAATTCAATCGGTTTTAATGAGGACATTTGGTGACCAGCCATCATTGCGAGCAATACATGCTGTTACCTTCAGCTTGGGACCTTTAAGTAAATGTTACGAATTAAAATAGACTGAACAAATGAAGATTTGACATAGGTGCTAAATTACTTTAAAGCTTAAAGGGATAGTTCACCCAAAAATGAAAATTACATGTATATGACATTCTTCTTTCAGACGAATACAAGCAGAGTTATATTTAAAAATGTCCTGGCTCTTTCGAGCATTGTAATGGCTGTGAATGGCTGTTTCTGTTTTGAAAAGTGCATCAGTCTATCATAAAAGTAATCCATACAGCTCCAGGAGTTAATAAAGGCCTTCTGAAGCGAAGCGATGCGTTTGTGAAAAACATTCAGTGGCAAGAAAAAGTATGTGAACCGCTTGCAAAATCTGTGAAAATGGGAATCATTTTAACTAAATAAGAGGGATCATACAAAATGCATGTTATTTTTTTATTTAGTACTGTCCTGAATAAGATTTTTTACATAAAAAATGTTTACATATAGTCAACAAGACAAAAACATTGCTGCATTTATTAAAACGACCCCGATCAAAAGTTTATGAACCATTGATTCTTAATACTGTGTGTCGTTCCCTGGATGATCCACGGCTGTTTTTGTGTTTTTTGATGGTTGTTCATGAGTCCCTTGTTTGTCCTGAGCAGTTCAACTGCCCAATGTTCCTCCAGGTCCTGCACATTCTTCAGTTTTCCAGCATCTTTTGCACATTTGAACCCTCTCCAGCAGGGACTGTATGATTTTGAGATCTGTCTTTTCACACTGAGGACAATTGAGGGACTCGAACACAACTAGTAAAAAAAGGTTGAAACATTCCCTGATGCTCCAGAAGTATACAGGATGCATTAAAGGGTTAGTTCACCCAAAAATGAAGATTCTGTCATTAATGACTTCCCCTCATGTCGTTGGACACCCGTAAGACCTCTGTTCATCTTCGGAACACAAATGAAGATATTTTAGTTGAAATCCGATGGCTCAGAAAGGCCTCCATTGGCACAATGCACTGTGCACTCTCAAGACCAATAAAAGGTAGTAAAGACGTTGTTACAAAGTCCATCTCACTACAGTGGTTCTACAATAACTTTATGAAGCGACAAGAATAGTTTTTGTGCGCAAAAAAAACCTAAACAACGACTTATATAGTGATGACCGATTTCAAAACACAAGCATCATGAAGCTTCGAAGCGTTATGAATCAGTGAGTCGATTCAACGGTTTGGATCGCCAAAGTCACGTGATTTCAGCAGTTTGGCGGTTTGACACACGATTCGACTAGCTGATTCATAACGCTTCGAAGCTTCATGATGCAGTGTTTTGAAATCGGTCATCACTATATAAGTCGTTATTTAGGTTTTTTTTTTGCACAAAAACTATTCTCTGCGCTTCATAAAGTTATTGTAGAACCACTGTAGTGAGATGGACTTTGTAACGACGTCTTTAGTACCTTTTATGGGTCTTGAGAGCGTACAGTGCATTGTGCCAATGGAGGCCTTTCTGAGCCATCGGATTTCAACTAAAATATCTTCATTTGTGTTCCGAAGATGAACGGAGGTCTTACAGGTGTCCAATGACATGAGGGGAAGTCATTAATGACAGAATTTTCATTTTTGGGTGAACTAACCCTTTAAAGGTCCCGTTCTTCGTGTTTTTTTGAAGCTTTGATTGTGTTTACAGTGTGCAATATAACATGTGTTCATGTTTCGCGTGTAAAAAAAACTGTATTTTTCACACAATTTACTTATCTGTACAACGCTGTTTTCACTGTCCTAAAAACGGCTGATGAGTTCCTTTATTCTATGAAGTCCCTCCTTCAGAAATACGTAACGAGTTCTGATTGTGCCAGCGGTTGCCGTGTTGTGATTTGACCGCAGCTTAGCAAACGTGGCACAGTTCCTGTGTTGTGATTCGACAGCAGCTTAGCGCACATGGAAAGGTCACGCCTCTTAACGAGAGAAATATGCGCTCAATCTCTACAGCGTCCCTGGGAAAGCCAAACAAAGGTGATTTGACTCCGGGATGAAAATAACAGCGTCTCGACAACATGGCGACAAACACACTCAAACGCAGCACTTCCTTTTCTCCACGCGACCGTCCTCTTCTCCACGTGGGACAGCAACAAGACCACGCCCCCTTTTTGCGCGTATTCTTGTGGGCGGAGGTTAGTCTGTTATACTGTTCTACTGACGTCATTTATGAAGGAAGTACCAGGATGTAGTCCAAGCCAGCCGTTCGCTGTAGGCTTTGAAAGGGAACTTCTGTTAAATAAAATATCTCGCTTGGCATTGAACTTTGAGCTTTATAATTTTACAGGTATTATTTATGCTCTAACAGCAACATTACACACTCACTAAAGTTTGAACAGTGGGATCACGAAGAACGGGACCTTTAAGAAAGGGGGGGGGGGGGGGGGGGGGTGTGTGAAAACTTTTGAACAGGAGGAAGATGTCCAAATTTTTCTTATTTAGTTTAAATATATATATATATATATATATATTTTAATTTAGTACTGCCCTTTATAAGCAACAGAAGATGTTTCCCAGAAGACAAATTGAGTACAATTTACCTTGATCTTCAAATTCAATAAGTTTTCACACCCCGGCTCCAAATAGGTTGTGTTTCCTTCTGGAGCATCAGTGAATGTTTCGACCTTTTTTAATAGTTGTATTTGAGTCCCTCAATTGTCCTCGATGTGAAAGATGGATCTTAAAATCATACAGTCCCTGCTAGAGAGGGTTCAAATGTGCAAAAGATGCTGGAAAACTGAAGAATGTGCAGGACCTGGAGGATTTTTCTTCAGTTTAACTGCTCAGGACAAACAAGGGACTCATGAACCATCACAAAACAAAAAAACAGCCTTGGATCATCCAGGCGACACACAGTACTGAGAATCAATGGTTCATAAACTTTTGATGGGGGTCATTTTAATAAACTCAGCAATTCATTTTTTTCTTGTGGACTATAGCCTATGTGAAAAAAAAAATTATGTAAAAAATCTTATTCAGGACAGTACTAAATAAAAAATAACATGTATTTTGTATGATCTCTCTTATTTAGTTAATAAGACGTTTGTCACCTGAACTTACGCCACTATGCCTGCATCCTACGTCAAACGCTGGAGCACCAGTCTCTCGTGAACGTGCGTATGACAGTTAGCGGAAGTTGGAGATTACAGTTTGTAAAGTTTTAAATATAAATATTTTTCTTACACAAACGCATCGCTTCGCTTCTGAAGGCCTTTATTAACTCCCCGGAGCCGTATGGATTACTTTATTATTATGATTATGATGGATAGATGCACTTTAATGTACTTCAAAACAGAAACAACCATTATAATGATTGGATTAGCCAGGACTTTTTTAATATAACTCCGATTGTATTCGTCTGAAGGAAGAATGTCATACACCTAGGATGACTTGAGGGTGCATAAATCATGGGGTAATTTAGATTTTTGGTTGAACTAACCCTTTATCAAGGTTGAATGTCTAAGACAATATGCAGGGATGCAATATGGAATCTTTCATTGGAATGATGCAGGGACATCCAAATAACATTTTTTTTTTTTTTTTTATAAATTAAAAATAAAAATACAGAGTACAACTTATTTCTTTTAATGTTTAATGTTGGAAAGATATCCGATAGTGATCAAGTGCTCTTTCTTTCTTGTTCATTTATAAAATAATTTAAGTAACAGCAATAAATTACAAAATATGTACATTTTAGGAAGACCACAAAAACTGACAGGAATCATTTTGCTGATATTAATGACCCTTAAATGAACCTGGAATTACCTGCAGCGACTACACTGAATGGTCAATTATGAAAAAATTAATCATATTGCATCGGAACACTTCATAATAACATTTTCATTAATAACATTCGCAATGAAATAAAAACATTACTTCATCCAATGTTTAACAGATCAAATAGCCCAATTATATTCATTTGTTAGATTGAACATGACCTGTTATGCATTATATGTGACCCTGGACCACAAAACCAGTCATAAGTCGCACAGGTATATTTGTAGCAATAGCAAACAATGCATTGTACAATTTTTCTTTTATGCCAAAAATCATTAGGATATTAAGTTAAGATTATGTACATTTCTTACCGTAAATATATCAAAACATTGATTTAATATTACGATTTATTACGATTTTCAAATAGTTGTATCGCGGCCAAATATTGTCCTAACAAACCATATGTATAAATGATGTATAAAATCTCAATTTCAAAACAATGACCCAATTATGCCCCTTATGGTTTTGTGGTCCAGGGTCACATATAAGGATGCTTGTTAATGACTTGTTTATGAAAGTGTCGCCTATTACATTTCAAACATTCACACTAGCTCATGGAAATAAATAAAAGTCGGAAATGTGAGGTGGGATGCTTGAGCTTCACTTTTCTGAGATCTGGTCGGGACATCGAGCTTTCGTCTCTTCAGTGGAAATGCTGTCAACGATGGAGGAGAGGCGACGGAGGCTGCTGGATGCTGAAGACTCCACCGCGGCTCCTGGAACACACGTTAGGCATGGATCATTTTTGCGTAGAGAAACAAATTACACGAAATTATGCAGTGAGAATTAGCTGCAGAAATTGACGGAAAGACAATTACATAATCACACTTACGCACAGGGAATTATGTATGAAGAATTTCAGACAGGTAGCCTACGAAAAGCAATTATGCATACACAATTGCGCACAGAAATTAAATTCCCTACAAAATCACGGACACTAGAAATGAGAATAATTTCTTCATAGTTTCCATTTTCGATCATCAAAGCTGAGAGAACACGAGGTTGAGATCATAGCTAGTGTTGCTGCGTTTCTTTAGGGGAAAACTATGCGCAAACTCAGACAATACGCACATACAAAGCACGTGAAACATTAATGGCCAACAACGTAAGACCGTAATTAAATGTTCTTAATGGTAAAAGCTTAACATTTAAACTTTGTTTCTCGGTACCAACCTTCTCTGTGACCGGCCATCTGGGAGTTGGAATGATCTGGATTCCCCTGCCAGCTCTGGCAGGTCTTTTTCCAATGATACTCATTGGGAGCCACCTGAACAGGCAATCATGATGGTAAACATTAATATTACTCTTAATTTAATTGTAGTAATTCATCAATATTCATTCATTAGATGGAAGCAGACATGTGGCACCACGTGGATCCATCTGCAGTCAGAGCTTACATGGTTTTCTTTCACGTTGTATGTGTAAGGGTCACTGTCAGAGTTCGGTTCTTGCTCATCCAGCGTATGCAACAGGTCCTGCAGTTTCTCGATGTAGTTTATTGCGCTGCGTAAAATCTCCACTTTGGGCAGCCTCTGGTTCGGATTGGGCACCGTCTTTTTCTTTAACGCGTCAAACGCCTCGTTGATCTTTTTGAGCCGCCTTCTCTCTCTCAGAGTGGCGGCCTTTCGCCGGTCGGTGGGCGCAGATTTTCTTTTACAGATCTTACAAGCCCACATAAGACATTGACCCTCGCAGTGCGGTTGGAGCCCCGGTGGCGCAAGGACGTGTTCCTCCCCGCTGCTCTCGCACCCTGTCTCGGACGGGACCGGATCCTGTCCCGGGGACAAAGGGCTGTCATTACCCTCATAGAGTGGGGACACTCCAGGCATATCCAATGTCCCATGGTCCCCCTCAAGATAACGTAAATCGTTGAAAAAATAAGTGTTGGTCTCAAACAGGTCCATCATGTTGGTGTAGGCTGTTTTGACAGTAAGACTGTTGGCATTTAAATAGCCCTGTGACACAAGTCAGGGGACTTATATATAGAATGTGAAATTCTACCCAGTGCTTAGCTGTTGCAGGGCTTCAGACTCATTTCAATAGGCCTTCAGGAACACAGGAGTCCGAGTGAGAAATAAAGGGGACATTACATTACATTGTCCACGTTACACAATATACATGTAGTTGTCTATATGTTGGAAACAGGTCTCTTATGCTCATCAAGCCTGCATTTATTTGCTCAAAAATACAGAATATTGAAAATATTGAAATATTATTTCAATTTAAAATAATGGTTTTGTATTTTAATAATTTGCTTTTTTTTTTTTTTTTTTTTTTTTTGGAACCTGTGATACTTTTTTCAGGATAAAAAGTATAAAACAGTATAATAAAAAGTTTAAAAGAACAGCATTTATTAAAAATAAAAATCTTTTTTTAACATTATAAATATTTACTATTGTTTTTTTTTTTTTATCAATTTAACACATTGTTTCTGAATAAAAAAAAAAGACTGACCCCACACTTTTAGTGTATATTGTCACAAAAGATTTCTATTAAAGATTTAAATAAATGCTTTTTACTTTTTATTAATTTTTCAAAGTATATATATATATATATATATATATATATATATATATATATATATATATATATATATATATATATATATATATGCAGCACAACTGTATCCAATATTGATAATAAGTCAGCATATTATAATGATTTCTGAAGGATCATGTGACACTGAAGAGTGGAAAATTCAGCTTAGCATCACAGAAATAAATTCTATTTTGAGGTATATGAAAATACAAAACCAATATTTTAAATTGTAATAAAATTTCACAATATTAATACTGTATTTTTGATCAAATGATGAGCATAAGAGACTTTTTTCAAAAACATTAAAATAGTAATGTTTCCAAAATTTTGACCGGCACTGTATGCCAATGCATTTGGCAGACATTTTCTTCTTAAGCAGTTTAAGATTTTACATTAACATAGCATATATTCCATCAGGCAATGCATGAATGAAACCCATAAGCTTGGCATTGCTAGTGTTATGCTAATGTCAACTGTTTAAACTACAGGAACACTTTTGTAATTGCTCGACTGTTCCACTGTCACTGTATGACTGCAATGCTGGTGGACTGGTACACTAAAAAAAAAACTATAGTGACAAGACTTGATTTGATCTATAGGCCTATAGTAACTTACCAAGACAAATAAATCTCAGGCATTGTTTTTTTTTTATTAATTAATTTTTTTTTACAGTAAATTGCATTGTGGAATGACTTCATGAAAGTCTTAATTTCTGAAACACACACATAGAAATGCTGGACACTGAAAAGAGAGTCTTGTTTTCACGCCCCATAAAAATAGCCTGGAATGTGCACAGTCAAAATGGCTTTTGAAAAGCTCACGCATGTGAAGTAAAAATAGCTATAAGAACCATTTATCTTAAATCCATAAACACATGAAACGCCTTTCCGAAGTGTTATGTGTCAGAGCTTTGAAATATTTCTACAAGATCAGTGTGTGATGTTTAGAAGGGAGTTGTTGACCGCTCATATTGCTCTCAGGCAGATTATTTTAGTGTATACAGTTCCTAAATATTCAAACAGAGCAATTGGGAGGATAAGGCAAATATAAAACACCCCATATGCTTTATACTTGAACTTTATTACTGAACTGATTATAATGTATTCACATCAGAGGAATAATATAAATAGCCTATAATGGGTAAATGTTGTTGTTTACCTCTAAGTAAGTGCGGAAAATGGCGTCAACTTGTTTCACCATTGCATAGGGTTAAATCATTCAGTTGCCGTCTCCCGTAGTGGACACATCTCCCGTTACCTTGTTGTGAAAGGTTATGGCTCGTAGGCTCAATACTGTGTCATAAATCTCACAGTTTGTGACAGAGGTGATGATCTTCTGCAATGTCACTGATGTCAATTCTCTACATAATGATATTCAAATGCTGCTTTTGTAAACTAGAGTATAGAGCATTGTTTTTTTATTTCCAAACATGCCTTTATGTGCATACAACATACATATTACAATAGTACCTTTCCCACAACCCGACTGCTGTCTTCTTTCAAGCTTTACAGGCATATCTAATCAACACGGCTTCATTGCCAGTGACCAGAAGTCCATCAGCTGGTCATTCACCACTCAGGGAAGGAACATAGTTTTCTTTTACAAGGCTTTTCATAGGAAGAGCAGCCCACGCATGTTCACTTGATCTCAAGGGATTAGCCATAGAGACCATGTGCCCAAGAGTGATGAATGCGTTTCATTGCGTTTCCACTTTTAAGGGTATTACTTGAATCAGTTGAACAAACAGGCACCAATGAAACTGTGAGAAAGTGATTCTGAAGAAAGTTGAAAGTTAAGTCTGCAAAGTGTCAGCGCCTAGCTATTGTTAATCATATAAATATATATTATTATTAGTGCTGGGCAATCAATTAATGGCGATTAATCGCATCCAAAATAAAAGTTTGTGTTTACTTGTGTGTGTGTGTGTGTACTGTGTATAATTATTATGTATATATAAATACACATACATGCATGTACATACAGTATTTAAGAAATATTTGCATGCATATATTTATCTTATATATAAATATAAATATTTTATTTATAAATATAACATATTTTTCTTAAATATATACATGCATGTATGTGTATTTATATACATTTTGCGATTAATCGTGATTGCATTATATATACATAATATTAGATTGTATTATATGATATTAAATAAACCAGTTAATCTCCATCAGTATTCTAAAGTGAAGGTCATGGTAACCCACTAGTAATGACTCAAGTGTTACCAAATCCATTGGAAGGAATTACTATCCAAAACCCTACAAAAACGTATACGAAAAACTCAAAAGTTTACAATGACTTGAGTCATTACTAGTGGGTTACCATGACCTTCACTTTAGAATTAATTATACTGTACATTATGCATTATTCAAGTCGATTATGAACCTGTAGTAGCTCTTAGTAGTCCTCTGGGAGATATGAAAAAAGTAGTAGTTATTGATTAGTTTCTTGTTAGTTAATAGTAGTTAGTGTTAATAATGCGTTGCTCATCGGAACAGTATTCTAAAGTGTTACCCATTTTGCACTGTTTTTAATAGGCAATCCAAAGTAAAGTCATCTTAATTCTGTCATATCCAGAATTCTTGTAAACCACATCCTATTGTTGTAAAAGGCTAGTCACATAAAATGCGTTGCAGTAAACATATCTTGCATTCTGAGAATTCCTCCACGTAGTGTGATACAGGCTGATGCCTTTTGTTTATTGCCGTTTAGGATGTGGGGATATATTCAGGCTTTATTAGTTTCCTGTAAATAGATCCAGTTAAGACCTGTTCTTGGTTTAGACTTATCCTGGCCTAATTCATATAATGCGTTTACCATGCAAGGGCCTTGTTTATTTAGTATAAGTGGGAATTAGAGATGGTACAACAGTGCCTTCGTTTACATGAGTTTGGGTCCCGCCTCTCTTATATCTTTTTGTCTCTTTAATTCACTGTAATATCTAACAATACAAAAAAAATAATTTTAACAGGCCTTTGGGAGAATGACATGCAGATGGAGAAAACTGTATGATCTCGAAAAAACGAGAATGAGCATTTCTGTGAGAATCCTTGTGGCAGCATGCACACTTCACAAGCATAGATGAAGGGCACTCAAATATGCACCAACAACTTCCCCATGGATGGCCACGACTCCAGGATGGGAACATATAATCCCACATTGGCAGCTTTCCACATATTTCTTAGAACTACCTATTTTGAGGTATGTATTCAATTATTACATATTCTCTCTATCAAGGTGGTGTTGTTGTTTCCATCATGTTTATAAGCTTGGGGTCTCCAGTCCGTAAAAAAACGGGCACAATGTACTGTATAAATATGAAGGAATTTTCCGTATTGGTTTTTTACATTTGTTTTACCTGTATATTACACATTGCATTAGTTTGTGTTTTAAGGGTTAACATGAAAATTACCAGTACATGTTTCATTGCAGACAATGTGAATTTTTTAACATACAATTATTATAATTTTTTTTAACAAATGTAATATTACTCACTATATAAATGTTTTTACTCTATATTTGTGCAGTGTTTTGGAATTTAAGGAATTTTTCACATTTATATAAATTTATAAAACGTTTTTATAAAAATAGGTTTTTATGTCAAATTCACTTGAAAAAGGTCCACATTACTCAAAGGCTCATATTTCCTCACGGGTATATATTTTTTCACAAGTGTTTTTATTTAGATTTATGTTTAGACATTATAAAATTATTATAACAATATTTTGATTTATGACACATTATTACAGTGTGTTTGCATTTGTTCTCCATCATGGATGTGTTGTGGTGTCACTCCATCATTTCTGCGTGTGTTCGGCATTGTAGCTTATTTATTTTTGCCATGGCAGCCCATTTTTGATTTCTTATTAATAATTTAGTGGGTTGAGAGTAGGGAGGTGGGCGTGTTGTGTGTTTACTCCATCAGGGATGTGTTGTAGTATTGTGTGTTTTCTGCTTTGTAACTGATTTTTGTTTTTTGACAAATTATGTAACAAAAAAAATGTTTTTAGTCTCCCATTGATGTCTATGATTTTTATTTATTTATGTATTTATATATACATTTAAAATATTCATTAAAATCCCCAACACTGGACAAATGCATTGTAAAAACCTTAATAAATTGAGTGATATTTTTTTATCACATTTTGTTTGTCTGGGTTTTATGTTTTGTAGAGGTAACAAATGTCAACCATGACATCAAGTCTCATGCCATTTAGATGAAGGGATTTTTTTAATTTTAGCAAATGTCTTTTGGAGTCAAAAAGACCCCGGATAGCTTATGAGGGTTAAAATAATCCGAGAAACTGTATGTGCCTTAAAAGATTTGAACATAAATATAAACAAAACCACATTTTAGGATAAAACGGCTAAACATGAAATGGTCTTATTTTGAGTATAACTCCACAAAACAAATACATGAGAGAAACTCCCCGCCTTTCCAGTAAGGCATTTTAGGCCCTCAAAGGATGCCTGCAATGCAATCGTCTGTTTCTTCATTTCCTCATCACGGTGTCTCTTGGGTTGCTTCATCAGAAGCCATTTGAAAGCAAACAAGTTCATAATGCTGACTCACAGCCTTTTTCTTCTTGTAGTGCAGATATTGTTGGAAGCACTTGGAGATCCTTGAAGAGGGTCTTGCTTTCTTCATTTGGACACCCACTGTATTACTCATAACTGGGAAACCAACATCATTTTTTCTTCCAATTGTTTCTTCAATGTTAGTGTTGAACTCAACAACATGAAGGAGAGTAAAGGATAAAAGAATTTCCATTTTGGGGTAAACTATACTTAAAGGCATAGTTCACCTAAAAATGAAAATGATCCCATAATTTACTCACCCTCAAGTCATTATAGATGCATATGACATTTAGGGGTGGCACGGTACATGGAAAAAAAACGAACCGTTCGGTTCGCTTGTCTCGGTTCGGAGTGTGTGTCGCACGGTTCGCGCATGCGCAATGTATCCTCGTGCCCATATGTTACCTCAGACAGTGGGTGTACTTTTCGCGCGAAATAAGAGGTGTGTGTGGACATACAGTAAAGTAAAAGTGGAGTGCTGCAGGTCACGTCACATGTAGAAATGAAAGTGGGAGAGATAAGGAAGGCTGCCTGGAGTTGGAGGATGCGCTAGCATCGTATAGCAGGGCAGATGCAGTGCGAGAGCGGGAGCCGCGCGTGCCCGTTGCGCATACACACACTGGCAGTGTTTGTTTCGTGAGTCGTGCAGCTGATCCGCGGCTTGTGGATTGCAAATACAGGCAAATATAGTCCATTCTGTCACATTTTCCGGTGTTCTCCTCCGACCCCTGTCTGTCTCGTGCTTTGATTTATGATGGCCAACATCGGATGCAAATGCGACCGTGTTCCCCTCTGTCTCATACACACGTTCATATGTTGTTTATAAGTAGTTCACATGATAAATGTAACATTTAAAAGTTAAGATATGCTTCTTGTTCTAATAATTTAAACATGCCTTTGAAGTTTAGGCAAAAACTTCTGGCAGTGTTGTGTTTTCGTGTATTTTATGTTATTTTTTCACAGCGCTGGATGTCATATGGTGATTGTGAAACACACGGGACACTTCATGGTGAAATGTGTTAATCAGGTCAGCTGAATTAAAGCCACAGTGCATTGTTCTGATCAAAATTGATATGATTAACAAGAAAAATGTTACGCCAATGTGTCGGACTCGATAGACAGCCAGTTAGGAAACAACTTGATATAACAATTTTTAATACTGTATCCTAAATTGTGGATGATTAAGCCATATATACCATATGCTGAAGTAAATTTCTTGAGTGTTAACGATAAAAAACAACAACAACAAGAACCGTACAGAACCGAAAACCGTGACCCTAAAACCGTGATACGAACCGAACCGTGGGTTTTGTGAACTGTGCCACCCCTAATGACATTCTTATTTCAGACGAATACAATTGGAGTTATAATTGCAGTGAATGGGATCCCAAAATTTGTCTGCCGGAAGCTAGATATTTTACTTTATAATATGTTAAATATGGATATTTTTCTTACAAAAACCCATCGATTTGCTTCAGAAGGCCTTTATTAACCCCCTGCATGGAGCTGTGTGGAGTACATTTATAATGGATAGATACACTTTTTTGGGCTTCATTTAGGCTGCCATTCACTGCCATTATAATGCTTGGAAGAGCCAGGGCATATTTTAATATAACTCTGATTGTATTCGTCTGAAAAAAAAAAGGTCATATACACCTACACATATACATCATGGGGTCATTTTCATTTTTGGGTGAACTATCCCTTTAAGGTATTCGCCACTTTCTTGCCACGTACTCAGTCAGACATTACAAAAAGTAATGCAAATATCATAAATATTAGGCTAATCTGTACTTTCACATAAAACTAAATAACTGCTGTACCTGTACCCATTGTACCAATGCATTCATTTTTAACCGACATCCCGCAACTTAGAAATGTAGGGCTCAAACAAAATCCAGACTAAATAAGACTTTGTGGTGGTGTTCAAGTGCATCTGTACCGTACAAAATTTCTACACTTCACCTTTAAAGAGCACTGGGATCATTTTGTAGTCATTCAAAGAAGTGATTAGCATGCACTTAAAGGTTATGTTTGATTAGCAGTGAATAGAGAATGCTGTTTGTTTCTTCATTTTCATGTGTGCCTCTCCAGAGTGTCACGCCTCTGCTGATAAATCTCTCCACGTGTCAAGGAGCTGGTGCTTCAGCTGTCAGAGAGAATCATGGGATATCCTGCCAACGGGCATAAAGCTCTAGGGACGTGTTGTTAGAGAGCTCATCTACATTTGTGGCTGAGATGAGAGTCCATCTGACCTACATCCCACGTTGTGGGTACCTCAAGTTTTGAAATGCTCATGTGTTCACACAACATAATGAACATATGCTACATTTATGAAAATACTGATAGTAATTACTGCATGTATTCAGAAAAGTAAAAACAATTATGACCTCTTATTAAACTAAACTCTACAGCGAGCAAAGCTATTACAAGTTCATTTGAAGATTCTTAAACATTTTCCAAATGAATGTCAGTTAGATAACTTACAGATGAGTGTTTTTTAAGCTGATAAAAAGATAGCACCTTTATATAATCCCATAAATCTCTATTTGATATAGATCTGGCATTAGCATTGTTATAATACGTATGTACTGGCGCCATTGTGTTTTATGGCAACTTTCCATTATGTAACACTTATAATATGCTTAGAGCTAGTGTCCTTTTTCTGCATTGCAGACAAGATATAAATACACATGACAATACCTCCAATGAAGGTCGTACACAAATTTAAGGGTCTTACTTCAACTAGGGACACTTTTATGACCTAGGGACTGATTTTAGGTTTCAGAGAACAGATATATTTTTTCTTTCTTTTTATTATATGAAAGTCACATTATAAATGTTTGGAAATGTTTTACAATGCCTTCGTTGCTTTATTTTTTTTTTTCGTTGCTAGTTTTCAAATGTGAAATAAAAGAGACATGCAGAACCACAGCGCTATGTGACAGCAGTTTCAGGCCAGCAGCATCAGAAGTTATGGTGGAGCTGGCGATTGCCTAACCCACCCCAACAACTAACCCTAACTTCACTACTCCAGTGCTCCACCATAAGGAATGCTCAACTATCCTCAAAGGGATAGTTCACCCAAAAATGAAAATTCTGTCATAATTTTTCTTTTATTTCTTCTGCTGAACACAAAAGAAGATATTTTGAAGAATGTCGGAAACCAAAATGTTGATTGGCCCCATAAACTTCCATAGTATTTCCCCCCTACTTTGAAAGTGTGTAACTCAGACCCTGTGTGCTCTAGCACACTGCAGACAATTTTGTCTGTTTTGACCTTTTTTAGCCCCCCATACCCATATACAGTGGTATAAATGCAATATCCCTGTGTTTGTTTGTTTTTATACAAAAAACCCTGAAATTTCTTAAAATACTTTTGAAAGTGATAAATATTATAGTATATGTGGACCCACTTTATATTAGGTGGCCTTAACTACTGTGTACTAACATTTTAATTAATCATTTATTACAATGTACTTATTGTGTACATACATGTTTTTACATTGTACTTACATTTTAAAAAATACCTGCATGTAATTATATCTGTAATTAATTTCTGTAGTTACATTCGTAATTACACAGTTGACACTTCCCTTACACCTAACCCTACACTTAAACTGACCCATATCAGCACACCTGTCCCTAACCCTACCCGTATCCCATCTCGATATCTGCAAAAGTGTTTTGCAATACAATTTGAACACCGTAAGTACATTGTACTTATTTTTTTGGATGTAAGTACATAGTACTTAAGGCCACCTAATATAAAGTGGGGCCGTATAGGATGTGTGTGATATAATAAACATATACAACATTTTAAAAATAGGCGTTATTACAGCTCAGAAAACATATACTTACATGTTTATCACTTTTAGCAGTGGTTTATGAAACTTCAAATGGTTTCCTTTAAAATGACACCAAAATTGTGTATTTAGACCACTGTATGTGGGTATGGGAAGCTTTTCAATTTGGGTAGGCAAATCCCAAAAATGGTAAGCTGAAATTTAGTCAAATGATGCGAAAAGTGTTAAAACTATTCTTTAAAATAATAATGTAAGCTAGGAGAACCTTATCAAAACAACTGAGTTGGTTATCTTATTCCAAAAATGCTTAAAAAGTCATGTTGATTACCTACCAAAGCCCATTTTAATACAGCAGGACTTCACTTCACTAGAGCTTCACTATTCATTATGTATCTCTCATTCGATGTGACTTTGCTGTACTTGGTTAATAATGAGTCATGAATGTGGTCACAGTGCATCACTGATGACACATAGAGCTATAAACAGACTGTGAGCGAAGCCGAACTCTGAACTCATCATCACAGTGAGCTTTCAGGTCAAACTCATCATATTCTGGAGGCTCCAACATCATGGGCTAATTTCAGAGAAAAGTTCATTCAGCATGACGGACAACTCATATATTAGCTCTGTTCACACCTGGAAATCCAACCATCCAATTGGAGGTTAAGTTGCCACGTCACGGCAGTGATGACAATGCCCCACCTGGGTTGTGACCTCGTTCACCCGTAAGATCAAAGGTCAAGTCCCCCTATGAGTAAAATATAGCTCTGCTCCAATTTGCCATGATGAAGTGGAAACAAGGTCATTCAACATATGTACAATCAGGAAACAGACAAGATATTAACAGCTACCATAGCTAATCCAAACCCTTCAACAGTCTATAGGACATCTACATCACAGTTATTTTGTAGATGCCTTCACAAAATAGTTAAGTGCACTCAGAGATGTAATTATTGCTACCTTCTGAGATCGTTCACATTCCATTTTCTTCACATAATTTCCACTCTTGGCTACTGTTTTAACTGTATACAAATATGGCAACAATTGAATTTTCCATTTCAATCAGCATTACCGTTTATCATTCATCCAGAAAGGCCTTGGCTACATTTCAGCATTGTCAAACCCTTTGTCCTTCAAGAGGCATTAGGAGCTCAACCAGTTCCTGATATAGTATTTCTTTAGAGGCTATCGCTAGTCACAGTGCAAAGCTCGACCCTTTTCTCTACCCTTTGGACTTAAGCCTGCACAAACATGGTCCTCCTGGCCTCCTCGTACCCATCCAGGACTCAAGTCCCTCATGACCATTCTGGCTCCATTCCTTAGTGTGATAGCATCTCCTCCTTTACACTTTGGCCTCCAGTGGCTGAAACTAGCCCCGTCTGGCTCAAGAGCCCAGAGTGAAGCTCCTCTATGCTAAAGCAAAGCAAACAGACGCCATCTCTCACAGTCATCATCACCGGGCTCCGATGTGCAGGTCAGAGATGAGGGGGTTTGAGTTTCAAAGCTAGCCAAGAAAATAATGATGGCATCTGCATTCTCCTGATGGGATAGGGCTTTGAAGGGGGTTGGTTCAAAGGAACAACGGCTGAAGTGCATCAGTTAGCACTGGAGCGAGGTTAGCGCCTCTATGGCCGGCCAACTTGCGATGACCTCACATGAGATTAGAGACCGAAGAAAAAGTCCTCGGTCCCATGATTTCAAATGACTAAGTCAGAAACTTTCAGAACGTTGAATTTTTAGTCTGTGGCGGGTGCCCAGCATATTAATGGGGGATAGTTTCCCCCCCTTTTTTTTTTAACCTTCATTAAATGTGTCACTGGTATCGCCAGTTGTTTCTTTGACCTTACTTCCGCTTCTCTCGACAACTCCGTGACCATTGACCCCCATCCAGTCTGTATGCTGTCCATTCTCTTACATGTTTGGCAAATCGAGTCTTGGTTTGTTCTTTCTGATATCCACCATGTTTTAAGGGGATCCCCCTCAATGACTTCCAACAAAACAATCCATGCAACCAAGTCATTTGGCCTTTTTTCTATGCTTATTCTTTGATGTAAAACCCTGTAAAAGATTGTTAATATCTTGCTCGCCTCAGGGAGTGTATGATTCAACTGACGATAAGGAACCATAAAACCAATTAGCCACCGGAGTGTGACCATTCCCATAATAGCAATGCAGGGAACAGTCTCCTAATATTAGGAGTGTGGATATATGGTAACTCAGTACACCAAATCTGTGTTATAACAAAGATTATGAGAATTAAACCATAGAACAGAAACAACAGCAGACTTTTGAGGGACACATTAGTTGCTTCCAAAAGAAACTAAAAGGATATTGATGAATGATGGTCTTCTATAGTGAGGAGATAAAGAGACCAGCCACTGCTGGCATGTGTTATTAGGTCTGTCTGCTTTATGCTGGTGGAATAACATATAGCAGCTTTGTCCTAATGGCTTGTTGAAAGTTATCCCTGCCAAACCCCAGTGGGTAAAATATACAGTCATGTCACATAATGCAGTGTGGACATTAAAAAAAAAAACACTATAACACTATAACTCCACTTGCCCCATCACTGCACAAAGGGGACTTACTCAGCAAGGCAAGTTAATAATTCATTGTTTTCCTCTTAAAGGTGCAATGAAAGGGTTAGTTCACCCAAAAATTACAATTCTGTCATCATTTACTCACCCACATGTCGTTCCAAACCTGTAAGACCTTCGTTCATCTTTGGAACACAAATTAGGATATTTTTTATGAATTCCGAGAACTTTTTGAGCCCACATAGACTGCAACATAATTATCACTTTCAAGGCCCAGATGGGTAGTAAAGACATCGCAATAGTCTATCGCAAAAGCAATAGTCTGTGTGACTACAGTCGTTCAACCTTAATTTTATGAAGTAACAACAATACGTTTTTGTGTGCAAAAAAACTAAAATAAATTTATTGAATAATTTATTCTCTTCCGTGTCTCCAACACTGTTCACATGAGCACCACGACGCATAAATGCTATTTCCATTCTATGCAATGCGTATCTAATTTGCATATTAATGTGTTTTGGGACAATATGTCATGTAAAAAGAAGTGTAATAATATTTTCATAAAAATGCCTCATATTTCATGAGAATATCCAGACTTAAAACTCTGTATGTTGTCAGAGAAATTAGCTAAATAATGTCCTTTACAGAGGCAAAACCTCTATTCTGGGTCTCAGGAAGATATTTCTGTCTTGTGCAGAGTGGCATTTATATTTAGATGTTTGGCCGTCGGTCCTCTTAGCAACAATAGTTTTATTCAATGAACTTTATAGACTGTAGCCTCGAAAGTGAGCCAAGATCGCTATACGATCACTAAAATGCTGTTGCTAACTAACTGCACTAACTAAACTTGTCCCCAAATTAGTATTTTCCACAATTGGAATCAATTTTTTTGTGGTATTCTGTACCCTTGAGATGTGATTCTGGGTGTATGCCCACCTCAAACCACTCTTCCCAACAGGCTAGGTATCATTTATGTCCAAAACACAGAATTTGTAACTTCGGGTTGCATACTAGGTATACATTTTAGTAGTTCTCCCAGGAATCAAACTCAAGATTCTGGCATTACCACCACCATGTACTTCTGGCTGAATGTTTGTTGGGATGGTTCAGATATATCAGTTGCACCGTGCTGCACACACTATGTTGATAAAGTGCTGTAACACAGCCTCTGTCAGACCTGAGCTGGCCATCTGGGTCTGACTAAAAGCTGCAGTGTCTGTCTGTTCAGCAATGTATGTGTCTAGTCTTGGTCATAAATGAAATCTGAGTTCCAGCCAGTCTCCATAATGGTGACAAACAGGATCTTCTTTATGTCCAACTATTCAGGTGAGGGAATTTACAATGGTAAGAGTATCCCCGGGTTCTTCATTTTGACAATATGTGAATTATTCTCAACAGGTTTACTTGAGTCTAAATTTACTGTGTAAACCTAGATTGTGAATTGGGAGGTGTGTTTTTGTGTGCGTTGGGGATGGGTGTAAGGTAAGGGGTGTGAGAGGGACGATTATCTGTCAGTGCCAAATGCAGCCCACATTCTATGAATTCCTTCTAGACAACAACATGGTTGGTCCTAGTACATGTACTACCGGGGTGGTTCTTGTAAACAAGACTGAATACAAACAAGAAACTTGTAGAGGACTTGGACAAGATGGGTCAGCTGTTTACCCTCACACGAAAATATCACACTTTAACTCCTAGTCTCTTGGTGGTCAAGCTCAGCTGCTCTGACACAGTAAAGATTGTACCGATACTGTGAGGTTGAGTGTTATGAGGTATTATATGACATAGGTGACTGTAGTCATAGCGTGGGATGATGGGGAGGAAAATTGAGAATCTAGACTATAATACTGTCGGAGAATGGAAATATTCACCATGTTGAATTTCTTCTTTTTTTTTGTGAAAAAAAAAAATCATATTTACGACCATAACAGTAAGATGAGATCACAGAATGATGAGGATGAGTTGAGTGATTATGAATTTTTATATTTTAATTTCACAAATGCAGAAGTTGTCATCACCATAATACTAGGATGTCAGGGAGGATTACTTTGGAGTTATCCTATTTAAAATGTAATAAATAGTGTAACTATTTAAATTACTTTATTAATGTAACTGATTACTTTTGGATTACTTTTCTAATTTCCAGCATTGAAACGCCTTTTTATCACTCACCATGATGGCAACTCTCAGACAGGTTGTAGCCTGGATTGGTGTAATTGGCAGATGTGGAGTGCTTCAAATTCTAAATATAGACAAAAACATCATAATAGCATTTCTTTATACTAAATGGCCTTTAAATGGCAGGAGGCATCGTGCACATCAAAAACAGGCAAAGCAACAAATTAATACTATTCAACATATTCTATCTTTTTACAGAAAATATTCACATGCAACCCCGTTTGAAATCGTTAACATTTTCACAAATAACTGTCATTTAATTACAACATTTTTCTTAGTAACTGATTACAATTACATTTATTTTGTAATGAACAAGTTACTGTTCAACACTGTAGAATGTTTACCCCTACCTTCAATTAGGTTTAAAAGATTTTATCTGGGGTAAAAGAATGTATGCTCAATAAATAGTAAAACTAACACTTTTCCATAACTAGCTACACAAATTGAGTGATAACCGCACAAACAGTTTGAGACAAGTAATGCACAATATTTTAATACTGATGATACATGAAAACACTGAGAATGATGAATAGTTATGTTTGCTTTTCCTCTTAGCGTGTCCTTGGTTCTTAACCTCCCATCCGTCATTGGATCTCACAGTGGGTCCCCAGTGCAGATTTCAGGTGATGTCTGTCTCTAATGGCTTTAATGGCTTTATCTGAGTCTAGGTCCTGGTGTCAGTGTGTGTTTGTGCTCATGTGAGCGGGGTCCACGCCTGACCTCAGTGTTTGGGTTAGCAGTGTGTGCTGAGGTTGGAGGCAGGGGCTGAGGGTTCAGCATGCTTACACACTGATGTGCGCTGCGGGGTCCGGGGGGACCACAGCTCCGGCTCCTGTTACCGGGGATTTAGTCACGCTCTGCTGATTTATGTGTGTAACGGTAGCGAGGCCCCGGAATCTGAGCACATACTCTCCCTCCACCCATTCCTACAGTCACCTCACCTTGCTTTTACACACACACACACACACACACACACACACACACACACACACACACACACACACACACACACACACACACACACACACACACACACACACACACACACACACACACACACACACACACACTTTTATAGCATTGCCCCACAATACCATCTTTTTTATTTAGGTCTTTTCACAGAATATATGTTAGCACACACATATATTGAATATACGTAGCAGTACTAGCAATATATAACATGGGGTGATGGAGTCTGCCTCGTTGTCCCAATTCATCCCAGTAGCGGTTTAAGGACCCTTCTTAAATTGTTGTATATATTTTTGAATAATATATCATTTCAAAATATGCATTACTATTGAATAAATGACACCAGGCCAGTACAGCATCTGTTAATTGGGCAATTATCCCAAAATTAGAAAGTACCAGTCTATTAATTTGAGTGTTGGTTTTTATAAGCATATCAAGAAGTAAGAATACTACTCACACCATTTACGGTGGCCTAAATAACTACTATATTAATGCACTTCCCTGAGAATCAAACCCTTGAATGTAGAGTTGCTAGCACCATATATACTCCAAAATGTATTCAGACACCTTCAACATTTTCTCACATTATCACAGTTTATTCGCTTTAGTAGAAAATGGTAATAAAATATGACGTGTCAAAGAGTGCCAGAACAAATTCATCTTGATAATGACATATTTGATAGAAAGGATGTAATGGATTACAATCAACCAATCACATACTCTCAATCAGCTGTCAGCTGTTAAATGTAAGTACACATTTAGATAATACCGATTTAGGTCAACCAATTACCAAGCAATGCTTCATTTTGTTCAGTCTGTGGTGTAAAAGGTCACATTAGCAATTAAAGAAAAAACTCTTACGCAAAACATGATCAGGTCAAAGTGTCTGAATAATTTTGGTCCCACATTTTTATAAATTTTACTGGTAGTCCACTAGCTGTATGAAGATTTTTTGGGTATAGTATGTCACTGTTTACTTTATTTAGCTATCCTCACTTACATAAATGAACTATAGTGTCCTGTACCACAATTATACCTGGTGTCTGAATAATTTTTGGTTTGACTGTATATCAATTTGTACACTTAAATCAAACTTATATTAATGTCATTGCAATAGATACAACATATCAAACCAAGCAGCATCTGCAAACAAATAACATTAGACATTTTCTCAGAACTTATTTACTTTCCTGAGCAATTTAGTCTTGCCAAATAGTCTTAACCAAAGACTAACTGAAGTCATTAACTGAAGTCAGTTTTCATCAAGTTCACACAGGTGTCCTAGTAGAGTAATCACATATGTTTTAATTAATCACATTAACTTGTTCCACTAACATTTGACAACCACAACCGTAAGTATCCACATTTTTGTCTTCATTGCAAACAATATCTGTTTTATCAATTAAAACCTTAAAAAACTCTTTGAAATAAGTGTGCTTGTGCTTTTGTAGTGCTATTTGGTTTAATATTTTTCATTAGTTTGATAGTATTCATACATTTTAAAGGGTGACTAAAGTACTCAAATACTAGGCCACTGTACATACATATGGACATGCACCGCTTACATGGTTCCCCTGAAAAAAGACAACACAAAACACATTTATGTTTCTCATACTGGTTGGAAGCTACTGTGCTCAAAAATCAGGCCACACATGATGGTGAAGTGTTTTTTTTTCCAAACTTGTGCTGGTTTTGGGTGTCATTTGGAAGGCTGCTGGTTAATTTGTTGTTTCACACTGTGTAATGGAGGTGAGGACAGTCTGGGTAAGGAAAGGACAGCCCTCCTCTTGGATCACTATTGACCCTCTCCGTTCAGGGCAGGGGGGACAGATGGGGGACAGAACGCCACACACAGCCAGCGCTTGATCTTTGAGACCTCCAGTGGATAATTTCACACCTCAAAATGTGCGGATTTCTTAAATGTTTCTAAAAACACCCAAAGCAAACTTAGTAAGCATGTAAAGATGTTTCAAATTTTCCAGTCACGATCCACTCTGATATTTTTGAGGTGACCCATTTTTCAGTTTGTGAATTTGGCTTTAGTTAACCAAAAACTTGGGTGACTAACCTTTAGCACACCCCAGTGTGTGTCTGAAAACAGGTCACAAATAGCTAGCGAAAACAAAACTGCGGATTCCACTTTGTTTTATCTCCATCCCACCCACCGTGTGACACAGTGGGGCGCTGTAACTTTAGCGTTAGAGCCGCTGCGGATCCCACTTCCCAATCATCATAATGCCTACCAACACTGAGAGTCAGCAAAACTAGCTTTTGCCATCATTTTGCTGCTGAACCGTTTCTTCTGAGGCTGAGTGTGTTCTCTGTAAGCTGGAAGTTGCTGAATGGAGACATCCAACTCAGCAATTACATTCCCAATGACATTCATCACAATGAAGAGTGCTTTAAAAAGCAAAAACTGGTGTGTGAACATTCCAGCAGATTGCTCTGAGATCTGAGGATAAGGACATGTCCAAGTAGATAGTGTAAAGAGACAAATTGTGCTGAGCACCATGCACGATTTGTTTTTAGGAGCATTCCTATGGATTTGCTCGTCAGGTCATGCTCCTCGTAGAGTTGGCAAGATGCCCTGATTGGTCTTCAGATGCCCAGATTTTGCAGAGTGGGAGGTCGACATCAAATATGCAATGGGTGATACACAACAAGCAAGTCATGCAAACTTAAAGAGATGTGTCTTGGTACAATTACGACAGTAAACATTACTACCGCAATGTTAAGGTGTTCTTCGTGGTTGTGAGTGGCTGCCAGAGTGATGCTAAAGCAAGGAACACACCAAACCGACGCCGACCAACTAGTGGCGACGAAAGCAGACTGCAGAGTTCGCTCATGTCGGCAGTGTCTGGGTCCAAAATTGCAACGCTCGACATCCAACGGCCAAGTGGCACGTCCGTTCTGTGCCTGCGTAAGAGTAAATAGCTTTCCGTACCAGCTGGTGGCTGTTTTTATTATTCAAAGCAGGAAACCGGAAAAGCTACAGGGATATAAACAAAACAGCTCAGAAGCTCGCTCACCACAGACGGTCACTTTAGTTTTTTTCTCTCGTGCACTGGTTCACTATCAGAACAGCCAATCAGAATGATCAGATGGCCCGACTGACCAACAAGCGCAGACGCGGATTCAACATGTCGAATCGGCTGAAAAATAGTCGACGAGGACCAACGTCGAAGAAGAAAACTTAGTTGGCCGACGCACGAAAACTGCCCGACGGCCAACCGTTGGCTTGGTGTGTTCCGGGCTTAAGGTGTTCTGAATGGTATTAGCTGGCCCAAGTTTCTTTGATATTTTAATCCCTAGATATGGCAAACAGTATTAGTATGATTAGTAGTTGAGTGTTAGTAGTCTATAGTAGAGTGTTAGTTTAGGGTTTGGTTTAGTAGAATAAGTTTACATGTAGTTGCAAATTATAGTCAGAATGTCTGTTGGGGAGCATCAAAATAAAGTGTTGGCAGATATTAAGCAGACAGTCTACTAATACTCTAATGACTGCTAGTTGACATGTAGTTGCAAAGCAGGCCCGGTTCCAGAATCAAATCACTGAGGGTGCTTCTGAAATCACTGAGGGTGTTCTAGTAAAGTGCAAAGGTAAGCTAAGCAATGGCTCCAACATAGAAGTGTACATTTAAGTCATCACTTTTACCAATACTTGAAATAGAATTAAAAAAAATGAAATACAAATATTTTTCTATTAATCTATTAGTCTGCCTTTAAATTGCTTCAATGCGTTACTATTTTAACATGTCATATTTCTGTACCGTGCAGAGTGAATCCAGCATTTATATATAGATGCCATTTGACGTTCTCCAGAAACACTGGAGCGCTTGCCAAATCTGTTTTTCCAATATGTTATTACAGTATCAACTGAGTGCACTCTTGCTTACGTTTAAGGGTACTCTAGCACCCCTGTAGAACCGGACCTGTTGCAAAGTTACATTTAGTGAGTAGAATGTCTAAAGTGGACCATCGAAATAAAGTGCTACCATTGAAATAATGCTGAATTCATTTTCACATTAGATGAAAATCTTAGAAATTTTAGCATGGCAACTAACTGAAATAAGATTAAGTTGAAGTACTAAAATTACTAAAACTTATTAAAGCTGATTCAAAATATTAATACATATTATAACATTATACACTCACCTAAAGGATTATTAGGAACACCTGTTTAATTTCTCATTAATGCAAATATCTAATCAACCAATCACATGTCAGAATGGGAAAGAAAGGTGATTTAAGCAATTTTGAGCGTGGCATGGTTGTTGGTGCCAGACGGGCCGGTCTGAGTATTTCACAATCTGCTCAGTTACTGGGATTTTCATGCACAACCATTTCTAGGGTTTACAAAGAATGGTGTGAAAAGGGAAAAACATCCAGTATGCGGCAGTCCTGTGGGTGAAAATGCCTTGTTGATGCTAGAGGTCAGAGGAGAATGGGCCGACTGATTCAAGCTGATAGAAGAGCAACTTTGACTGAAATAACCACTCGTTACAACCGAGGTATGCAGCAAAGCATTTGTGAAGCCACAACACCCACAACCTTGAGGCGGATGGGCTACAACAGCAGAAGACCCCACCGGGTACCACTCATCTCCACTACAAATAGGAAAAAGAGGCTACAATTTGCATGAGCTCACCAAAATTGGACAGTTGAAGACTGGAAAAATGTTGCCTGGTCTGATGAGTCTTGATTTCTGTTGAGACATTCAGAGTCAGAATTTGGCGTAAACAGAATGAGAACATGGATCAATCATGCTTTGTTACCACTGTGCAGGCTGGTGGTGGTGGTGTAATGGTGTGGGGGATGTTTTCTTGGCACACTTTAGGCCCCTTAGTGCCAATTGGGCATTTGGGATGTGGTGGAACGGGAGCTTCGTGCCCTGGATGTGCATCCCACAAATCTCCATCAACTGCAAGATGCTATCCTATCAATATGGGCCAACATTTCTAAAGAATGCTTTCAGCACCTTGTTGAATCAATGCCATGTAGAATTAAGGCAGTTCTGAAGGCGAAAGGGGGTCAAACACAGTATTAGTATGGTGTTCCTAATAATCCTTAAGGTGAGTGTATATAATACTAAAATTACACTGATTTGGGGAATTTGTCACCAAATTTCGCAACTTTCTCATGTTTGCTGCACATTTTATTTTGTGACAAGGGGCTATTTTTCAATATACCTATTGGTGGTCATTCAATAATTAAATATACTCTATGTGTTATATATTGAGTCTCTGTTTTTTATATAAGGTTACCAAGTTTAAAAAGCACTACAATATACAGTGTGCTTATGGAATTTTTAAGAGGGCAGAGTTTTCTGGCTGCACCCCAGAGATTTTCAGTTGCAGTGTCACATCACACATTGTCGGAAAAAACATATAAGTTGAAATTGCTCGTTCTGCCCAGACACAACTTGCAGAAAGATTTCATGATCTGAAATAAAGTAGACACAAACATAAAACATGAAGACATAAGAGCTGGATGAAGCCAAGGTTCTCTGTGATTGTATTTCAGCTGTGCAAGAAGAGTTTCAGGCATGTTGCATCAACTGCCAGAGAACTGACTGGGGGGAAAATAAACCTTATAGGCTTTTCCCAGAGACTCGCCATCCTAAATATAATCAGTAACGCAGGTCATTTCACACTTCATACATCAAAGATGTATGAAATAAAGATGATGAAAGGGTGAAGTGGTAGTTGTTGGTTTCTCTGAACCTTTGTACCTCAGTATCCGTCTCCTGAGGGAGTCAGAAGCACTGGGGCTTCAGAGATGACCCAAAAGGGCAAGAGGACGGTGTAATTCAGTCACAGCTTATTAAATACACCAAAGTCCTTAAAATACTGGGCGAAGAGCGGCCTAGAAAGGTGGGAAAGAGATTGAACCGGCCGAACTGGCCTGCAAGATTGGATATTGCATTGTGCCAATTCAGCGTATTTGCATCGTCTCATTTGCATAGTTCCTTTAGCGAATCAGGTGCTTAAAGGCCCCTTGTAGTTTTTTAGCTTTTAGTATGACTATGTTAGCCTTAAGGTTATGAATAAGATGGTGTGTTCCAAAACAATGACAAAATTCGCATTTAGGAGATATAAGCATTCAAACTTACAGTATCTCACTTCCGTTAAAATGGATCACAGATTTTGATGACATCATCGCAGACTTCATCTTGTCATCACATCTTCTGTCCAATCAAATGGTCTCTAGAATCTGAAGCGCCCGCCCGCCCCCTACAATATAAATAGACGCTGAAGCAGCGGCTGAAATCGGTCAGCTGTTCACACATGTACTATTTTCTACATGGTGAATGGCACATAGCGCACTATACATGCGATAGGAAATGATTCAGACAGTGTAAATATGCTTTCAGTTGAGGCGAATGAAGTCTGGTTTCACGTTACTTTCATGAGCACCGCCGCAGCGGACACACATAGTCTAGACCAGAGCCGTTGACTAGAGACACGAGAGCGCAGCACGGATCATATGTGTGAATCGGCACAGACAACAAAACATATCGGACCCATTTAAATTCTGCACAGAATGCTGTATTTCAAAGCGATATGGAGGAGATTATGATGATACACAGTTAGAGATTAGGAGGAAACTCTGGCTTTACCAAACAGAAAGGCTCTAGTCAAACTGTGGTATCAACTAAACGCTATTGGCGGTTTTAAAAAAAGGGGAGGAGCTGCTAACAGCTGGAGCCGTTTCAGGAGAAATTACGTCAACACATTGAATAATGCTGCACGTTTCAAGGCACTTTTAAGCAACTAAAGGCGTATTTTATTCTTAGCGATTTCATTCCCCCCAAAGCCACATTGTCAAGCCCATGTTCGTACCATGCCATGTTTTGGTAGAGGACCGAATGGAAGGGGCTGGTTTCTTAGGCTGGGTTTCAAAGAGGAGCACAGAAACCTGTAAAAACAAACAGAGGTCATGGTGAGGTCAGTCTCGGGAACCCCGACCCTCTTCTAGGGTCAACTCCTCCTCACACAGACCCCCGTGCCAGCCCTTCATAGGCTATCAAATGGTCTCAGAGTGTCTCACAAGGTCAAATCCATAGTAACATTTCACTAATGCGATATGACCTAAAAAATATGTGTAAAGATGACTTCTGAAACGCACACTACCAGACAAAAAAATCTGGACTTTTTCCGTTCACAAAACATTTTTTGAAAATGTAAAGGCTTATGATGAATGTTTGACATTAGTTTTTCAGACAAATGTAAATTGTGCTTCAGTATGAATTTCTTAAAATGTTATACGATATATTTTAATTTATATTTAATATATTAATTAATTACATTTTATATACAATTAAATCTATATACAGAAGAACATGCTGAGGAAAAGAAAGGCTGAAAAGACATCACATGATACCAAGCACTAATCCTGTAAATACACAGGTCATGCACCCATAAATGTAAGCTCTAGGAATGTCTTATTTTTAGAGATGTATCGTCAAATTTGACAGTTTATTAGGTATAAATTATAATCTGCATTTTGCAGGTCAGTCTGTCTAACTTCTAAATGAACCTTATTATTATGGTTGAAGGACTTGGGTTACAAGACGAATGACACAATGATCAGATCACTTTACCTCTCACAGATGAGCAGGATGACCCCTGAGTGAGCCAAGAGAGAGAGAGAGACCAGAGATGGCTGAGCCACATTTGAGATAAAATCCTGATGTATTGTTATTGTTATTGTTGACGTGTCAAACATTTGACCAAAGGAAAGGACTCATATCTAATGTCTGGTAGATGATACAGTATTGAGATCCCACAAAAACTCAATATTCTTATAATGTCAGATCAATGGGTAAACTTTTAAGCAAATCTCACATTTTTTATTATAGGATATTGGCTGTTTATTAGTACTTATAAAGCACATATTAATGCCTTATGCTGCATGGCCATATTCTACATCCTTAATCCAACCCAATACCTAGGTTAGTAAGATTACTAACTATTAATAAGCAGAACATTAGGAGTTTATTGAGGCAAAGTCATAGTTAATAATTGGTTATTTAAAGTTAAGTTATTTTAACAATGGAGTCTATTTTAGGATCATTAATTGTGCTGTTGGCATTGTAATATATAATATATATATTAAAGAAAGTAATATATTAAAGTATTATACAAATATATTTTTACTTGTGACCAGGCTACTGAGAATTGTGGGAATATGTTTAATTAATTTAAAACATGGAAATTATATCATAATGCAAAAAAATGTTTGATGATTTTAAATATTGATGGTCATTTATGATGTTGTGACAAAAATCCTTACTCCAATTAATATATACTAACAACATTTACTAAAATGAACACACTGAGATACTGAAAGCATTTGTTGGGTTTAAAACAAAGCCGAAGAAGTCGCGTGAGCATTTAGAAACAGTAGAACCGCTTGCCTGCCATTACAAAGTGTTGATCTTTCGTGTGATTCATGCCCTGTAACCAATGGAGGAAAAGTTAGCCCTCCGACGGGCAAGGGCACATTTTTCTCAGCAGATTAGCTCTGTTTGATTTATTGGGATTTACCTCAGAAAGAGAAAACAGCTGGCAGAGGGACAAATACCAATGCTGGCAAAGCATAAATCCAGTTGAAGAAACCCTGGCTCATTTGTTAAAAAGTAAAGCTTTCTGCAACACTCTGGCTATTTACTCACTTCCATTGATTCCAATGGCACTGCAGATCACTCAGTTATACATAATAGACAATAAATAAATAAATAAATAAACATTCTTTATATTTTTCAATCTGACAGAATTTTCATTTTTGGGTGAACTTTCCCTTTAAAGGATTAGTTCACTTTAAAATGAAAATTACCCTGTGATTTACTCACCCTCAAGACAGGTGTATAAGACTTTCTTTTTTCTGATGAACACAATCTGAGTTATATTAATAAATATCATCAAGTTTTATAATGACAGTGATGGGGTCCATTGAGTTTGAAGCTCAAAAAAGTGCATCCATCCATCATAAACGTAATCCACACGGCTCCGGGGGCCTTATGGAGTGAGGTGATACGTTTGTGTAAGAAAAATATCCATATTTAACACGTTATAAAGTAAAATATCTACTTAACTTCAACTTACGAAAAAGCGTATAACTGTCGCAATATATGAAGTGAAGTGAAGTGACGTGTGGCCAAGTATATGTGCTCTGCATTTAACCCATCCAAGTGCACACACACAGTAGTGAACACACACGCACTGTGAACACACACCCGGAGCAGTAGGCAGCCATATTGCTGCGGCGCCCGGGGAGCAGTTGGGGGTTTGGTGCCTTGCTCAAGGGTCTCACCTCAGTCGTGGTATTGAGGGTGGAGGAGGGCGCTGGTTATTCACTCCCCCCACCAACAATTCCTGCCGGACCTGAGACTCGAACCTTCCGGTTACAAGTCCGACCCTCTAACCATTAGGCCACGACTGCCCCCATGATGTAGGTGTGATGTAGGTGAATGTAGGACGTGAATGTAGAATGTATGATGTAGGACGAAGTGTAAGCATTATGAACTGAGAGAGTCATTACAATGTGTAAGTTGAATATGGAAGGCGGTCTGGTGGAAGCTAGATATTTTACTTTATAATGTTTTAAATATGGATATTTTTCTTACAAAAACCCATCGCTTCGCGTTAGAAGGCCTTTGTTAAAGGGATAGTTCACCCAAAAATGAAAATGTGATGTTTATCGGTTTTCCCCCAGGGCATCCAATATATAGGTGACTTTGTTTCTTCAGCAGAACACAAATGAAGATTTTTAACTCCAACCATTTTTTTACTCTCATACACTCTAAAAAAAAGGTTCTATATGGCACTAAAATTGGTTCTTCGCTCGTAATCATAGGGGAACCTTTTTAAGTGCTGTATAGCACCAATTTTGGAGCTTCACTGGTCCTTCACCGGTTCTTTTGCTAAGGTGCTATATAGCACTACTGACTGAGGTGCTATATAGCACCGCTACCATATACAGAACATGTTAATATATGGTGCTATATAGCACCAAAAGTGGTTCCTCTATGATTACGACAAAGAACCACTTTTAGTGCCATATAGAACCTTTTTTTTTTAGAGTGTAGTTCTCATACTCTCATATGTTACCATTCACACGCATTATATGACTGACAGACTGCATATTTATGGCTGGATATTTATTAATATAACTCTGCTTGTGTTCATCAGAAAGAAGAAAGACATCTATCTATCTATCTATCTATCTATCTATCTATCTATCTATCTATCTATCTATCTATCTATCTATCTATCTATCTATCTATCTATCTATCTATCTATCTATCTATCTATCTATCTATCTATCTATCTATCTATCTATCTATCTATCTATCATCTATCTATTTTTCCCTGCTGAATTTCTGAATGTGGGTCTGGTCCGTGAAGCAGCGTACAGTAGTCTCTCTATGGACTGGCTGTATTAAAGCCAGCTGGGGCTCTGCTAGGTGAGCCGGTGCAGTGTGTGCGATGATGTTGCATAGCTGATGTCTGACAGATGTGTTCACTCACCTTATATTCTGCCTCTCTCTCTCTTTCTCTGTCTTAGCTCTGTCTGCCCACCGTTTCCTTCCCTGAATATCATTCCACACCTCGCACGGACCGGAAATCTTCTATGCCGGTATAGAGGGTGGGCTGCACTTGACGCATATGTCAAAATGAGTGGGTCGTGACCCCATGGCAGGCAGCATTTCCTGTTGCTGTAAAAGAGGCCTAGCAGGAGCAGTAGAGATCAGAGTGGGCCCAGCAGCACATCCGGAACTGGATGGGCTGCAGCCGTCCAAACCAATACATCAGCCCAACAGTAGCGACTCAGAACCTGAGGTGGAAAAATGTGGATGGAAAGTTTTTTCTGGTACAGTGGAATCAGAGTATGTCATATGCTAGTATGACTATATTTAAATAGCATTTTTTTTTTTGAAGAAAAAAAAAGGCATCAGAATGATTTTTGTTTAAAACCAGAACAAATGGACAAAGGGCCGACGGAAAATTCAAAAATCATAAACTCACTAAATTTGGAATTTGCAAGAAAATAAGATTAAATATCTGTTATTTAGCATCTCAAGTAAATGTATCTAAGTTTAACAATGTTTAGATATTTGTACTGAAAACAAGACAAAAATACTGAGGTAGAACTCTTTTTTTGCAGTGCAATCAGAATTTCCTAAAAGAGGAGAAGCACCACCCCATCATCCAACCCGATCTCATTAGTTGCAATTTTGAATGAATTTGTATGATGTAATTTGTACGCAAATGTAAAATTGTTAGAATAAAGTAAGCTAAATGTAAAAAGAGTTACAAACTGCCAGTGTGTCTTGTTTTCTTCAGAAAATGTATAAATAAAGAGTCTTGACATTGATGGTTCCATGAGGAACCTTTAACATGGAACTTTTCCACAAAAGGTTCTTTATTGTGGAAATGGTTCTTTAGATTATTAAACTATTCTTAATATTCTGGCAACACTTTATTTTAGTGTTCAATTCTCACTATTAGTAGTTGCTTATTAACATGCATATTACTAGGATATTGGCTGTTTATTAGTACATATAAAGCACATATTAATGCCTTATTCTGCATGACCATATTCTACATCCCTTAATATGTACTCTACATCCTACCCAATACCTTAAATGCTACAAAACTTACTATTAATAAGCAGTAAATTAGGAGTTTATTGAGGTAAAAGCCATAGTTAATACTGAATATGTGTTCCCCATACTAAAGTGTTACCAATATTCTTAATATTTGAAAAAAATCTTATTTGGTTCTTATGTTTGTTCTTGTTAGCAAAAACAACAACAACAAAAAAAACCTTTTGGAACCTTTATATAGTTTTAAGTGTTTAAGAGTGTATTGTATTTTACAGGTTAGATAAATATTCAAAAAAAAATAATTACCAGTAGTTTGGGGTCCAATTCTCATTATTAACTAGTTGCTTATTAGCATGCAAATGACTAGAATATTGGCTGTTTATTAGTACATGTAAAGCACATATTAATGCCCTATTTGGTGGCTTAAGAGAAGCGCACGACAAGGAAGTAAACACAATATATAAACAAGGAGAACATGCAGGAGATAACTTATTGAAGATACAGAATCGAACAACCACTTCAACACAAACGTAAAACAATCCAGGACAAGGAACTGACTGAAACTGAGAGCTAAAGGACAGAAGGCAAACAAAGCAGCTAACAAGATAATTAACAAGGGACAGTCGAATGAGATGAATCAATGAGAAAAACGGCAAAACTGGGTCAAAGGAAAATAACAACTGAACGCAATGAAAACTAAGGCAAAACATAACCCTAACAGCATGACCATATTCTGCATCCCTGAATCCAATACCTAAACTTACCATACTAACTTTAATAAGCAAGAGTTTATTGAGGCAAAAGTTGTAATTAATAGTTAGTTAATAGTGAGAATTGGACCCTAAACTAAAGTGTGACCAAATTATTTTATATTTGTATATAAAATTATATAAAAAAAGGGCACCATAAAAACACAGGTGGAATTTGGAGCTGGAGTTAGTGAGTTCCCTGACCTGGCTGTGGTATTTCTGATGCCTGTCAGTCATTGATTTAAGATTATTTTTAAATCAGCAGTTCTGGAGGTGCAGGACAAGGATGGGGTATCAGCACGGCCCCAGAGGTCTTATAAATTTGGGCAGTTTACTGGGTGAAAGCGGCCCTCTACTCACTCTGCAATCCAGCTAGTAATCCCAGTACTTCCTCTACGCCTCTCTTCTGCTCTCCGCTCCCCAGCCCAAGTCCTAATTCATTTTCTGTAACTAACAGCCGTTGTTTCCCGATTGTCACGCTCCCATCCCTTGCTGAAGGAATGTAAGTGTGTGTATGTGTGTGAGGTTTTGTTTTTGACCTTGGCTGTGTGAGTGCGTGATGACTCTTTGCATTGTTCTGTGTGTGAGGGGGTTTCTGGTGTAATTACTCCCCGGAGAGCGAGGGATTGGTTCGTGTACTCCTCTTGACATGACCAGCACAGAGCCATTAAAATTACAAGGCAGAGTGTTGCCAGCAGATCTGGATATGTCATTATTTTAAACACCTCCTCTGAACCCCCCCAGCTGCATACTTTCCTTGCATCTATACATCGTCTATTACATGGCGCAGGTAGAAGAGTGTTTTCAGTCTTTCAGTCAGATTTTGTTTCTGCTACCTCCGCCATAGAAGACCATCACATTTCATCAGTCTTTTTAATTTTTGTAGCTTTGTGTTACTCTATCTATAGTTTTGAAGTGTCGTAATGTAATCTGGTGATTGTCTGTGTTGGTCAGCATCTGTCAGTGCGGTGGGAATTGGCCTTTACATTTGCAGTGTAGACACAAATTCTTTGCAGTGTGTATAGATAAATTAAAGGGTAGCACTTTATTTCAATGGTCCAGACATTGTACTATCTATAAGTAAGTTTGCAACTAGCCTACATGTCAACTACCAGTATTGACTCTCTGTTTAATATCAGCTAACTCTTTATTTTGATGCTCCCCAACTGACATTCTACTGACTATAAGTAATTTTTCATATAACTTTGGATGTCTTATTCTGCTAAGACAAACCCTAACACCTAACCCAATAGACTAGTAACACTAACACTAGTTGGCATGTTGCAAAGTTTCTTAGTTAGTAGAGAGTCTAAAGTGGACAATCGAAATAAAATAAAGAATTATTTGGAAAAGCATAATTCTATACATATAGATTTACACAGAATCACTGTCCACTGACTTTTAAAAAATTATTTAAAACATTTTTACTAATTTGTTAATCAAATATATTTAATTAACCTACCATACACCTGGCACAATGCGATGCCAGGCACTACACTGTTTTTTGCTAGTTTCAGCCCGACGCAGTTATCATTTTCACGTCCTGCACCACGTTGTTTAAATAGCAAATGCACTTGAGCCCATCTGTTCGCCCATGGCCATGCTGGTCTGAAAACAAGGTGTGTTCAGGCTCATTGTTGGCTCGTTGCTATTTTGAAGAACTGAAAATGGCTGCGCCATTGACCAACAAAAACCTGATCTAAAGTCATGAGCGCAGTATTTTCTGTGTTATTTAAAGAGCGTGTTAGTAATATGTGCCTATGCGTGTGCACAACACTCTGCTTATTACACACACAGGGACGTGCAGCAGCACACACACTTTTTTAAATATTAAAAATAAAAGAATTCCTCTCTGGAGAAGCGTTGTCTTTCCACTTGCAAATTCCACTATGTAAATAGTGAATCCGCCACGGTGCAAGTGCAACTGGCTTTTAAAGGGAATGGGATGAGATTCTGATTGGTTTATTGCACGTTACGCCCAAAACATGGTTTATTAAGAGACTAGGTACAAGCCTTTTGGACCATGTGCCTGGCGCACCGACCGTTTTTTCCGTCATTAAACTAGCAAAAATGGATTCGGACATAAGTGCACCTGTGCCCTGCAATTCAGATCATGCGCCCAGATCGTTAAAATAGGGCCCATAATTTTGATTCTCCCCAGCAGACATTCTACTGACTCTAAGTAACTTTGCAAGTGTAAGTCTTATTCTGCTAACCCAAACCCTAACACCTAACCCTAACCTAGCAGTCTTCTAACACTCTAGTTGGCATGTTGCAAAGTTACTAGAGAGTCTTAGTTAGTAGAGAGTCTAAAGTTGACAATCAAAATAAAGTGTGATCTGATTGAATTATTTGGAAAAGCATAATTCTATACATATGGATTTACACAGAATCACTATCCACTGACCACAGAACATTTCTACAAATTTTTTTAAATCAAATATATTATGTTTAAATTTTATGGATTAAATAATATTATGTATGTCATATATATTAATAGTGTAAAATACAGGCAAAGTGTATATCATTATGTATATTTAGGTCCTGTAACTAGAGACAATTTCAGAAAGGTTTCCCCATTTATAATCTTATGTTTCTCACTTGTTCATTTTAATTATGCCCTGCAGCATAATAAATACATTTTTAAAAGTACAAAAACAAAATCCATGTAGTTTCTTAATTAATATGAGATAAAAGCAGCATTAAAAACGGCATGCATGTTCATTTTTAATATTAAAAATGACCAAAATGCTTTTTAAAATAGATTAACATGCACTACAGCAAGTCACAGCACAGGAAATGTCAATTTGCTAAAATGATTTCATGTTGGCTTCTCGTACACAGGCTTCACAAAACATCTTTAGTATGCTGTATGCAGTGATAGTGTGATGTAGAGCATGATGTATGAAGCCATGAAATCAGAGACCCTACACTTGATGAAATCCGATCACATGTGGTGATAGAAGACGTATTTGAGACGCATGTTACTACCAGGTGTAAACAGTGATATGTCTCAGCTGACCACTTGTGAGTGGATCACCCGAGACATAAACAGGTCCTATGTGCTATTGTAGTCCTAAAGACACACTTTCTTCTAAGAAAATGGATCATATAAAAATCAGCTTATCCACATTTTTGTCTAAAAACATGATCTAATCTCTAGAATAAGAATGTCCCTCCCCCATACACCACCAGTAATTGACTAGCATTCGCATTAGCTTGTAGCAAATTGTCTTTTTGTAGGCTTTGATGTAAACTAAAGGCTATTGTCTTTTTAGAAAATGTTACACCATGATGAAAAAGAAGTGCACTTATTTGCACTTAACTTGTAGTGTACTCTAAATCTTAAAAGTATATATACACTCACCTAAAGGATTATTAGGAACACCATACTAATACTGTGTTTGACCCCCTTTCGCCTTCAGAACTGCCTTAATTCTACGTGGCATTGATTCAACAATGTGCTGAAAGCATTCTTTAGAAATGTTGGCCCATAGTGCATTGGCCCCTGCACAGTGGTAACAAGGCATGATGGATCCATGTTCTCATTCTGTTTACGCCAAATTATGACTCTACCATCTGAATGTCTCAACAGAAATCGAGACTCATCAGACCAGGCAACATTTTTCCAGTCTTCAACTGTCCAATTTTGGTGAGCTTGTGCAAATTGTAGCCTCTTTTTCCTATTTGTAGTGGAGATGAGTGGTACCCGGTGGGGTCTTCTGCTGTTGTAGCCCATCCGCCTCAAGGTTGTGCGTGTTGTGGCTTCACAAATGCTTTGCTGCATACCTCGGTTGTAACGAGTGGTTATTTCAGTCAAAGTTGCTCTTCTATCAGCTTGAATCAGTCGGCCCATTCTCCTCTGACCTCTTGCATCAACAAGACATTTTCGCCCACAGGACTGCCGCATACTGGATGTTTTTCCCTTTTCACACCATTCTTTGTAAACCTTAGAAATGGTTGTGCGTGAAAATCCCAGTAACTGAGCAGATTGTGAAATACTCAGACCGGCCCGTCTGGCACCAACAACCATGCCACGCTCAAAATTGTTTAAATCACCTTTCTTTCCTATTCTGACATTCAGTTTGGAGTTCAGGAGATTGTCTTGACCAGGACCACACCCCTAAATGCATTGAAGCAACTGCCATGTGATTGGTTGATTAGATAATTTCATTAATGAGAAATTGAACAGGTGTTCCTAATAATCCTTTAGGTGAGTGTATATATATATATATATATCAAAAAAGCACTCTTAAATACAATGAACTGCATTTAATACATTTTATTTAATTGCAAATAACATGTCCAAAAACATCTTATTTGCCACGGTCTCAGACTCTTATTACGATATTCTGTTGTGTTTCCCTTAGTTCATGTTTCCCTGCTGTTCGGTTTCTGACCATGTACCTATTAGTTTCTATGGTTACTTATAATTATCAGCTGTGTCTTATTTAGATTATTGTTATCTCCTACATACTGTATATATGTTGGTTATTGTCTTTTATCTCCTGCCTATTCGCCTACGTTTATCATTAAAGTCTGTTTTGATTATTTGAGCATAACCTGATTAATATTTATAAGCTCCCCGGCTGCCCCCACTTCAAAACTTGAACTGACAGCTATCCTACATAGTTAGTTTTTATTTAAAGTTTGACAAGGCAGGATATTGAAGGACAAGTCCCTGAAATGTATCAAACAGAACACATACTCAAAACAACCTTACCTAATTGAAATAAATTAAATAAATAAATAATAATAAATAAAACAACCAGGTAGAGTAAAAACAGATACACAAAAAACCTGGAATACATCAGGCATCACGCAAAAAACAAACAAACTGTAAATTATTTATAAAACAGTTTAAGAGCACGTGGAATAAAAGAAAGTTCATGTCTTTTTGATTTACTCCTGGGCACAACAAACTCCCTATGCTGCCGTAGTAGGTAGGTAGGTCTTGGAGCCACAGACAAGAAACAGTGCAATGGTGATGAATTGTCTTTGAGTAGTTTTGTAAAAGTACGTATAGTGGCCTCATCGCGCCTCTCACTCAGTAATGGGACAGTAGAAGATGGAACACCTATTATCCGACAGCAACGTTTTTGGACCCTCTCCAGCTCATCAGAGAGACCTTTAGGTAGTCCACCCCATACTGGGCTAGCGTACTCAAGGACTGGCCGTATAAATGTTAGATACACTTTCATTAAAACATCACAAGGGAGTGATGTTTTAAGGTTACATCTGACCGTATTGGGCAAAGATTGCTTAAAGACGTTGGATCTCTTTTCTTTTGGTGAGTGTGGCATTGTATGTGTTTAGACGTTGCATTAGAATCAGTTGACCTCACTGAGACGTGTGTGTTTAGATCACTCAGCCTCCCGTCCCAAGAGAACAGAATCATACGCCCTGTGAACTCAGGCTGAAGATCAGGTGTCGGTTGTGGGTTTTGTAGAGGAGCTGACCCTCACCTTTCAACCCGTGACATCTCACCTGCCCTGACCTGCTGCCAGCATCTTCCAAGGCCACGTTCACTCATATACCAATACTAACCCTGACCCTCTAAGAGCAAGAAAAGAGAAAGAATGAGAATAAAACAAAATTAATTTGATTTCTACATTTCAAGGAAATGTAAATGGTATTTGCCAATGCAAAACTCGCAGGCATGATGCTAGAGTGCTGTGGGTCTATTGGTTTCTATTTCTGTGGCATTGTTCAGGGTAGCCCCATCACTTTGAAATCTGACTGGTCCACGTAACTCTATCCAACTTATTCCTACGCCCCATGATGCGTTGCGCGAATTATGGGTGTAACTTCAGTTAAACTGTAAACAATCAGTGAAAGGTTCGCTCTATGAACATAATAATAATTTTTAAACTGGGTACAATGAGATTACATTATTCTACTCAACCATTGAACATTAAAAGGACATTTAAAAGTGTAAAAGCATCAACTGTTAAATATCACTGTAGTAATACAGTGGGGAGAACAAGTACAGTATTTGATACACTGCCGAAGCTTCCTACTTACAAAGCATGTAGAAGTCTGTTATTTTTATCATAGGTACACTTCAACTGTGAGAGACGGAATCTAAAAAAAATCCAGAAAATCACATTGTATAATTTTTAAATAATTCATTTGCATTTTATTGCATGACATAAGTATTTGATCACCTACCAATCAGTAAGAATTACTACCAATCAGTAAGAAGCTACAAAAATGAAAAAGACTGATGAAATGTGATGGTCTTCTATGGCGGAGGTAGCAGATTCAAAATCTGACTGAAAGACTGAAAACACTCTTCTACCTGCGCCATGTAATAGACGATGTATAGATGGAAGGAATGTATGCAGCTGGGGGGGTTCAGAGGAGGTGTTTAAACAGACCTGTTAATTTTTCTTTAAGAAGCCCTCCTGTTCTCCACTCATTACCTGTATTAACTGCACCTGTTTGAACTTGTTACCTGTATAAAAGACACCTGTCCACACACTCCATCAAACAGACTCCAACCTCTCCACAATGGTCAAGACCAGAGAGCTCTGTATGGACATCAGGGATAAAATTGTAGACCTGCACAAGGCTGGGATGGGCTACAGGACAATAGGCAAGCAGCTTGGTGAGAAGGCAACAACTGTTGGAGCAATTATTAGAAAATGGAAGAAGTTCAAGATGACAGGGCATCAATGATCATGAGGAAGGTGAGGGATCAGCCCAGAAATACACGGCAGGACCTGGTCAATGACCTGAAGAGAGCTGGGACCACAGTCTCAAAGAAAACCTTTAGTAACACACTACGCCGTCATGGATTAAAATCCTGCAGTGCACACAAGGTCCGGCTGCTCAAGGGAGCGCATGTCCAGGCCCGTCTGAAGTTTGCCAGTGACAATCTGGATTATCCAGAGGAGGAATAGGAGAAGATAATGTGGTCTGATGAGACAAAAATAGAGCTTTTTTGTCTAAACTCCACTCGCCATGTGTTTGGAGGAAGAAGAAGGATGAGTACAACCCCAAGAACATCATCCCAACCGTGAAGCATGGAGGTGGAAACATAATTCTTTGGGCATGCTTTTCTGCAAAGGGGACATCTGCACCGTATGTGTATCGCGAGATTTTGGCCAACAACCTCCTTCCCTCAGTAAGAGCATTGAAGATGGGTCGTGGCTGGGTCTTCCAGCATGACAACGACCCGAAACACACAGCCAGGGCAACTAAGGAGTGGCTCCGTAAGAAGCATCTCAAGGTCCTGGAGTGGCCTAGCCAGTCTCCAGACCTGAACCCAATAGAAAATCTTTGGAGGGAGCTGAAAGTCTGTATTGCCCAGCGACAGCACCGAAACCTGAAGGATCTGGAGAAGGTCTGTATGGAGGAGTGGGCTAAAATCCCTGCTGCAGTGTGTGGAAACCTGGTCAAGAACTACAGGAAACGTATGATCTCGGTAATTGCAAACAAAGGTTTCTGTACCAAATATTACGTTTTCTGCTTTTCTGATCTATCAAATACTTATGTCATGAAATAAAATGCAAATTAATTACTTAAAAATCATACAATGTTTTTTGTTTTAGATTCCGTCACTCAGAGTTGAAGAGTACCTATGATAAAAATGACAGACTTCTACATGCTTTGTAAGGGGGCAAACCTGCAAAATCGGCAGTATATCAAATACTTGTTCTCCCCACTGTATATATATATATCTGTATTATGGAACATATGTTGCCTTAATAAAAATAAATAATTGACTTCAGCATTGTGTGACACTATTTCAAAGTGTGTGTTTTTTTTTTTCATTTTGACAGATAATAAATTGTATTTACCTGTCAAAACAAACCTGGAAAGAGACTTGAGGATTTGAGGAGAAAATCTTTGTGCATTCCAGGGAATTATTAATGGGATATATCATAAATTAAATCAGGAGAACAGACCACAAATGTGCACTATGTTGTCCTTTTTCAAACTATTACATCGGAATGCAAAAGAGAAAAAAAAAAGTATAATCACGAGGAAAAGAATGCAGCGACTGAAAAGAGCTCTTACCATAGGTATTCTTGGTATAACGTCACGTTAAAATACCAAGCGTTACATTATTCTCATAATGTCTGAAAATAAAACATCAAGGAAAAATGTCAGCTCATTCGGTCAAACTGATGGATAAGCTTTATTTGTTGGGCAACCATTTGATTTGAAATTATTTGTTTCAGTCTTTTTGAATGGAAGTTCCCCGAACAAGAAGTGCCACCCATAATTCAAAACGCAGTAGGGTCATCAGGAATAAGGTGAATATTAAACATCAATTATCTCCTGTTCGGATAGTGTGTTATCGCGAAGCCGTTTCATCCTCAGTCAAATTTAATGAGAGGAAAGAGATTTTACAAAGTGTGAGAAATAGTGTGCTGTTTTTGAAGACAAAGAGGGATGTTTTCAGTGGGACTAATTCCCTTTTAGTTCAAGTCTGGGCTAAATGCATAGAGAATGAGTCAATGCTGGCCACAGTGAGCGTGACTAACTCACACTGGTTCAATAACTTGATCTCACTCTCTGACTACATTTAAATAAAGCTAAATCTGTGAGTTTTGGCAGTGGTTGTTTTATTAGTAATGCTATCTTTTTCTAACGTCGTGCTTTTCCACCAAAACAAAGAAAACTTGGTGAGACAATGCTCACCATTGTTCCACCAGACAACATTATGGAAAACATCTGAGAGGTGGCAGTGACAAGTCAAAACTCTCAACAGGATCCTCGTCAAAAAATACTAAAGGGATTTCCGTCATATCAATTTTTGTCAATGTGGAACTGATCTTAATGATATCAAATAGAATATTTTACCAAATGAAAATCTACTGAGAATCAAATAAGATTCAACTGGAAAATAATCCATCTTTGCTGGGTGAAAAAATTCCCAAATGAAGACAATTCATTGTTAAATTCAGATTTTTTTTCTTTTACTTATTTATTTTACAATTTCAGTCTTATTTGGTAAATGTAGGACCTATTCCAAATTATGAAAGCCTGTCTATGTGGTATTTTAGACTGCCCATGCTGATTAAGCTAGTCTGTTATGCTGCTTTTAGAAAGGTTTTGGGTTCTCTGGTCAAAGGCCATCTTGTCGAAGAGTTAAAGACCATCTTGGCCAAGCTGGGAAACTAGCAAGACCATCTTAAACCAGATAAGACCCGCAATTAGCTTTTTCAGCAGGGGTTCCTTTAGCATCCATTAACATTCTTTTGGTAGTTCATCTAATTATATCAGCACAAGGACATCTACGTGTGATCATTTTTCCAGCATTACTCCACCACCCCAATTCCACCTTTGTTTCTCAGATTTCTAATTAACTTCCATTCATTAAATTAATTAAGTAGCCCAGGGGTGGAACTTAGAGCCCATGTCACGTCATGCTCCAGCTTGTCCATTAGCCAAAACTCTTCATCTGTATCATTGTCCTATTACGGTATGTGAACTGTTGAAAGAGTTTTTTGGTTTAGATACTGCAAAGTGAATTACCTCAACAAAAGGATTTTAAATACAAATGGTGGCTGTTTTGAACGAGCTTCATAGATCTCTAAGAGGAACTAACCTACTAAAGCAATTACCATCAACAGGAATGATTAAACCAGACTTTACAATGGTGCACTTCAGTGATCAAAAGAGGTGTTATTAACAAGCACCATAATGAGCAAACCAGATCTAAATTGTATACCAATGTACATATTATATGAACAAGCTAAAAAGGATCAAAGCTGCATGTTGAGGTCCATTCTAAAGAACAAAAGCAAATACTCTGACCAAGAAAGATTTTACACGAGCTTTGAAATTAAACCATATTCACCATATTCACACTTGAAGTGCCAAAGTTGTGATGGCACATCTGTTGAGTGTGTTATAGCCAAAGAGGGAGTGAAAGGAAGACACTGGGTGAGTGTTTGTGTGCTGAATAGTGACAGGCTGGTATAAAAGTGCTTTGGCAGGAGTCCTCATTATCTCATCGCAAGACAAACAGCAGCGTGTCGCCCAAGTGAGCTCCATTTCCCCCACAATAGACCCAACATCTGCCTGACTCTGCTACTGTTCAGCTACCGCTCACACACACACACACACACACACACACACACACACACACACACACACACACACACACATCCTTCTTCACTAATTAACACCCTTTGCTTATTGCTACACATCTCACAAACACACCTCAGCATAAACAGGGCAAAAGGTACCGTGAGTAAGTGTGAAATGCAAATCTCACAATCCTCTTCAAAGCACCATTGCTAACAGAGGGCGTTAAGGTGGAGGGAGAAAGATGGGATGACAAAATGCATCCTGACTCTGCACCTCTGGTGTTTGTGCAATTAGTGGCTGGAGAGGTAAAGAACGGTGTGAAAGTAGGAAGATGCCGTGTAGATGAAGGACAGAGAGTGGATAGATAGATAGATAGATAGATAGATAGATAGATAGATAGATAGATAGATAGATAGATAGATAGATAGATAGATAGATAGATAGATAGATAGATAGATAGATAGATAGATAGATAGATAGATAGATAGATAGATAGATAGATAGATAGATAGATAGATAGATAGATAGATAGATAGATAGATAGATAGATAGATAGATAGATAGATGATTTTTTAACTATTTATTTGTATGATACAGCCGCAAATAAGTATTTGGACACCTGTCTATCAGCTAGAATTCTGCCTTTAAAATGTCCACCTCCACTCCATTTATTATCCTAAATTAGATGCACCTGTTTGAGGTCGTTAGCTGCATAAAGACACCTGTCCACCCCATACAATCAGTAAGAATCCAACTACTAACATGGCCAAGACCAAAGAGCTGTCCAAAGACACTAGAGACAAAATTGTACACCTCCACAAGGCTGGAAAGGGCTACGGGGAAAAAAGGTCCACTGTTGGAGCAATCATTAGAAAATGGAAGAAGCTAAACATGACTGTCAATCTCCCTCGGACTGGGGCTCCATGCAAGATCTCACCTCGTGGAGTCTCAATGATCCTAAGAAAGGTGAGAAATCAGCCCAGAACTACACGGGAGGAGCTGGTCAATGACCTGAAAAGAGCTGGGACCACCGTTTCCAAGGTTACTGTTGGTAATACACTAAGACGTCATGGTTTGAAATCATGCATGGCACGGAAGGTTCCCCTGCTTAAACCAGCACATGTCAAGGCCCGTCTTAAGTTTGCCAATGACCATTTGGATGATCCAGAGGAGTCATGGGAGAAAGTC